>OU015499.1:139220793-139818418 GCA_907164885.2 Dolomedes plantarius | reverse complement strand
GAATTTCTTTTCCGCCAAAATAAAAGAATTCAAAAACTCACCACAAGTGGGAAAATGGCGCTGTATGATATATTGTTAAACGAAATAAGGGTCGGGATCTAACTTAACCATTTGTTACACGGGTTTAACATTTTGTATACCCTTAAGAAACATTAACAAAATTACCATTTAAAGTGTGCGTATTCCGGAAATCGTTTTCTCACAGATCACTAATTTGTGAATTTTGGATCCTGAATTCGGAACTAATACATGAAGATATCGGTGTAAAACGTTTTTGGCGGAATTGAAAGATGCGGTACACCGACACGTGCGTAACATTCGTCCTGATATGCTAAGAGCTTCTGTTGACAATGCAATCATGCGATTTAACTTGCTTTCAGAAAATGGTGGACGCCACATTGAGCATGCTTTGTAACACGTTCCAAAAACGATTAAACACATTTTAAACCGATGTCTTGATGTCCTATTTCGTTTAACAATATTGCATACAGCGCCATTTCCCCCTGGTGGTGCGTTTTTGAACGTTTTTTTGCGGAAAAGAAATTCCCATGACCTCCTTTAAACTATTACCAAGTTTCATAACGTTTGGTCCAGTAGTTTTCCTTTTACGACCATTTCAAAGTGGAACTTTAATTATAACCACCCTGTATATACACAGTTTTTCCGTGAGGAAGCTATAATAATGTGAACAAGATTTTAATATTATTTGAAACAATTTTTCGAGAATGCATTTGGCAACTCATATATAGACGTGCGTTTTAAATCAAACTTATTGAAACAGTGGAATATTTATGGAGGAATTATGATGAAGGATGAAATATAGAAATCAAAAACTGTGCAAGAAAAAAAGGACAAAGATAGAAGCTTTGCGGAGCTGCATCGTGAAGTTACGGGAGTGGATCATACCACTTATAACTCATATTATTACCATTTCGAACATTTCCTTAGTTTAGAAAAAAAATCACTTCAAAATTAAATAGAAAAGACATTTGTTCTTGGATAATTCACCCACTGGCCACTTATTGTCAGGCGCATCGCGAATCGGCCGAAAATGCCCGAAGAAGTCGCGAATTCTCGATCACATCAGGCATTGGCCAAGGGATTTGATCAATACTAGAAATGGCCTGCCATTTTGCAAATTGATCAGACTTTGAACATCGGCCGTAACTAACACACACACACACACACACATACAGACATATATATAATGTTAATGAGTGCGGTTAATGTGGTACAAAGCACATAGAAAGTGGACCGTAGATCAGTGGAAACGAGTTCTCTGGAGCGACGAATTAAGGTTCACCCTCTACCGTTCGGATGGCTGGGTTCGAGATCTGCCTGGATAACGCCTCCTGCCAGAATGCATTGTGCCCAGAGTGAAGTTTGGCGGAGGTGGAATTATGGTCTAGGGGTGTTTCTCCTAGTATAGCTTGGGGTCCTTGGTCACAATTCATGGTAAGCTCAACGCCCACACCTGATGCACTACTTTGGATGGCAGTGTGCTTTCAACGTTGTGGCAATTTTACGGGTAGGACCCATGTTACTTCCAGGACGACAACGCCAGCTGTCATGTTGCGAGGTCCACCTTGCATTGGTATGGTGACAATGGGGTTAACTGAATGGACTACCCAGACCCCAAACATGAACCCTATTGAGAACCTGTGGAACGAGTTGGTTCGCCGAATTAAGGGGTGCAACAGCCGTCCAAAATCGGTGACGGAACTTACATGTTTTCTCCAAGCCGAGTGGAAGAAAATATCACTAGCCGTCATACAAGGACTTGTGAAAAGCACGACCCCGGAGGCATGAGGCTGTAATTGTTTCTCGTGGAGACTCTACCAACAATTGAATATGAATAAATTTTGATTTTCTTTTTTATCACAGGTGTCCAAATACTTATTGGTAGATAGTATATACCGGGTGGCCATAATTAAACTGACAGTGCTCACAGTGTTCTGTAGCGTGATCTATTTGCGAGAATGACGCCACATTTTTTAGGAAGATTAAACAAGACGGGGGACGAAGGATTCCGCAAAAAAATAAATTAGTTCCAAAAGTCACCGCTAGGGGAATATTTGGCGCTGTGTAATAGAAAATAGAATGTTAACAAATGCAAATCAATACGGAAATTACCTTTTATTTTGCATTCAAATGAGTTTCAATGTGGCTGCCGTTGTTGTGGACCACATATTGCATTCTGTGCACAGTATGCACAACAGCAGAAAGTAACATGTCTGCAGGAATCTCCCGTACAGTCCGTGATATGTTATCCTTCAACGTAGCCAGGTACTGGACCACTCCTTGATAGACCTTGGACTTAAAGTAACCCCATAGCCAGAAGTCGCATAGGGTAAGATCAGGCGACCGAGGTGGCCATGCAGTTGGAAAGTAGCGGCTAATGACTCTTTCTGTTGTGAATTTCTGTCGTAGCAGCTGTTGCACCCGTACAGCAACGTGTGGAGGGGCTCCATCTTGCATGAAAATGATTTCCCCAGGCATTGTCTTTGCTGAAGTGCCGGAATGACAAAGCTGTTCAACATGTGGCGATATTTCTCTCCGGTAACAGAACAGGTTTCCGGTCCTGTCGGGGTAATGTTCTCATAGAAGAATGGACCTACGATAAATTCCGCTGTGAACCTACACCAAACAGTTACCTTCTTTGAATGTAAGGGAATTTCTGTGACTGCATGATGTGATTTGTCATCCCAAATTCGGCAGTTCTGGGTATTCACAGTTCCATGCAGGTAAAAGTGGGCCTCGTCTCCCCATAAGATTTTCCACGGCCAAGCATCATCCACCTCCATTCTGGCAAGAAAGGTGAGAGCAAAAGTCAATCGCTTATCATGGTCGGGGTACAGTAACTCCTGTACACGGCTGATCTTGTACGGATAGAAGTTGATAATCTTTCGTAAGATTTTCCATACCGTACTGTAAGGCATATCCATATTCCGAGCTAATCCACGAGCGCTAGAGGTGGCAGCAATATTGTCTTGTCCTCTGTCGACAATCGCCGTGGCAACTGCTTCGATTGTATCCTGTGGTACAGGTTTTCGTCCTCTGCCTGACTGAACCTTCAGAGAACCTGTTTTCTCAAACGTCGCAACCATTGCTTTTAGCCCATTAACTGACACAGGACCGTTACCTTTACGCATTTTTTGTGCGTTCTAAAAGCACGAAGAGCGGCTGACGCGTTGCACTGGTTGAGGTAAAAGAATTTGACCAGTAACGCACGCTCGACTAAAGAAGGAGACATTGCACATAAACTTTCAATCCGATTGATTCGAAACGTAACACATTGCCTTTTAAAATCCAAGCAGCTGGCACTGTGCCAATGGATGTAACGTGAAATTTGAATAAAGAACTTCTGCTCAGCGTACGTGATATTGCAGATCACGAGACTTTATCGGTGTTTATGTAGATTTTACGCTTTTTTAAAAGTGTTGCCATATTGCACTTGAACTAAATAAGAAAATGTACATAATAAAAGGTAATTTTATTCCGTATTAATTTGCATTTGTTAACACTCTATTTTCTATTACACAGCACCAAATATTCCCCTAGCGGTGACTTTTGGAACTAATTTATTTTTTCGCGGAATCCTTCGTCCCCCGTCTTGTTTAATCTTCCTACAAAATGTGGCGTCATTCTCGCAAATAGATCGCGCTACAGAACACTGTGAGCACTGTCAGTTTAATTATGGCCACCCGGTATATATATATATATATATATATATATATATATATAATCTTTAACAGGTAAGAAATTGAAAATATATTTTAATACCTAACAAAAGTAAAATATTCTTGAATTTGAGCGCGTCAATTCAAAATGCTTTATTTTTCATTTTTATTATTTTCATTATTTTGATAAATATATTATGTGTGTTCATGGAACCCTTTAGGATATTTTGCGGAACCCAAGGGTTCCGTGGAACAAAGTTTGAAGACCACTGGTATAAGGTTAAGAATATAGGCTTTAATAGGGGGATGGTTCCCCACGTGCTGCAATTACACTAGCACCCCTTCTGGGCATACTTTTAGCAAGGTTTTGATACACAGCTCTGTGTATTTGTGTCCATTCCTGCTGCAAGAATGTCGCCAACTCAGCTGTAGATTTCGAACGCGGGTCCCTTGTCGATAAGCGTCGCTGTAACTCGTCCCACAAATGTTCTATGGGGTTTACGTCAGGACTCTGGGCAGGCCAGGTAAGATGTGTTACATCCATATCTTGATACCACTGCTTGATAGAAGCTGCAATATGACATGGAGCGTTGTCGTCCTGGAAGTAACATTCGTCCATTACATAAAATTGCCAGAGCGTAGGAAGAAACTGATTGTCCAAAATGTTCATGTACGAGACAGCGTTCAATTTACCAGGAACAACATGCAAAGGTACCAGGCCATACCACGAAAATCCCCCCCCCCAAAGAAGTACACCACCACTACCGAACTTGAGAGTTGGAACGATGCTCTCGGGTAACAGACGTTTGCCTGGCATTCGCCAAACCCAAGCACGCGCATCCGACTGGAAGAGCTTGTAGCGTGGCTCGTCGCCCCATATAACAGTTTCCCAGTGGTCCACATTCCAGCTGCGACGTTACACACACCAAGCGAGTCTCCCGGCTTTGTTGGATGGGGTGATGCTTGGTTTGAGTGCGGCAACACATCCATGGATATTGAGGGCGTGCAGTTCTTTCCGCAAAGCATTTTGGTGCACAGTAAGCCCTGCTGCATGTTGAAACTCACTGTTGATTATTTGGAGTGGTTTCTGACAGTTCTTACGAACCTCAGCTTCAGTACACGCCGATCCCGTTCGGTCAGTTTGCGGAGACGACCAACGTGTGCAGTTCGTTTCCCAATTCCCGTAGTCTTCCACTTCTTCGCGACATTACCAACAGTTTACAGTGGCTGTAATAATTCTACCGCAATTCAGCGACTAGACTTACCACTAATGTGACAACCAACTATAATACCTCTTTCAATGTCACTAAGTTCCTTTCGTTTCGACAAATTGTCACAATTTTACAGAGAACTAATGACGTTACCACTTCGCGCATCGTATTTAACCTTAACAGGTCACGTGCGAGCACTGGATTTGCATAAAATCCAACATGTAGTCGGATTTTATGCAAATCCGCTGGCGTCTGGTCCATTATTGTAGGGTAGTGTGTGTGTGTGTGTGTGTGTGTATGTATATATATATATTTATATATATATATACTACCTGTTTAACCAGCGTTGCCCGGGTATTTATTTATCCCAATTTTTTCTTACACAGGAAAAGGAAGGAATTCTACTTATAGTGTAAAATCTAAGTAATTTTATTTACAGGTATTTAAAAGTATATATACAGTATACAAATTATAAAGTAAAATTACAAATTCACTGTAATATTAATTTAACTCAAAAGTGGAACAACATTCTTAGTGTCCCTTATTCATCACAGCGATAACGAAAACTCGATTCGACACTACTTTCGGTTATTTTGGACATTTTATTTTTCACACTTTCTTTCCCCCACCCCTCAATGCTGATGGGGATTGAAATTGCACTTAAACAGCATCGGGAGTGTCACTATTCATCTCAACGACCTCGAAAAACTATTGATTCGACACTACTCTAATGAAGTGTCTTCATTTCTCTGACAATAATCAAATCGACAAAGGAGATAAATACACGAAACTACAAACAATCTACAACCTATAAACCTACAAACAAACAAACTTCATGCAAAATAACTGTTCCAACTTTATAAATTTTATTATAACTCAATATATATTATGTAAAAATGATAAAATTTGAAATATGAAATAATAAGAAGTGCAAATTATTAAAAATTTGCACTTCTTAAAATTTCAAGTACAACCGCGTTTTGCTCACATGTATGCCCAGTGTCCCATAAACAGGGCGTTGAATAACTTAATAAATATGGCAAAGGTGGTCCATTTGACACCTAAAATGTATTTAAAACATTCCTAGCAAAAGGTCTAAGCAGATCACAAATGAATAAAATTGTTAAAAAAAAGTTGGGCATAAAAGGGTTAAAACAAAATTCATTAAGTTATACAATCATAACGTTTATTCCTGACATTTATACAGCATGACGTTAAAAAAAAGAACAGTCTATATATATATATATATATGAGAGTGAGATTCTTTTCTGCACTCTACTCATCATAGATGTGTCTAGTCATTTACTAATTTAAACCCAACATAATAAATTCATTTCATAACCAGAATCGTTTATTATATATTTTCATATATTATTTGTTCTTTTTGTATTTTGAACTGAATTTTTCTGTGATAGTTAGGGAGTTTAAAATAGTGGTTACAGGACAGGCAATTAACCTATCCTGTAAATATGTTTCATTTTTTGTTTTACCTTTTGTATATATTTCTTAATCCAGAACTCTCGTAAATAAAACCATAAAAATTTTTTATTCCCTTTACCTTCTTTTTTTTTAATTTTTATTTAATTTTTTATCCCCTAAAAGATACAATTTGAACTTTCACTTTTCCTATTCTTATCATTAATTATCTAAGAGATATATATTGTAAAATATTTTTAATCTGGTGTAAAAAATCATGCTTTGCTAATAGTAGACTGATACCTACATTAGATATCGGTTATACAGAACCGGTGGGTTATATATTATGTGACAATATTTTTGCCTTTTTTTAAGTGCATTAAAGTCAAACACTGAAAAAAAATTTAAAGATAAGCTGAGGTGAAATTTTTTTTTTATTTATTGTTTCTGAAATATGTATTGATTTTGCTAATTAAAATTTGATTTTTTTATTACAAAAAAATTGAATCCTTTTTTTAATTTAATTTTGTTCTGCTTTAATGAATATTAAAATTTATTGAATTTTAATTTATGTATCGAGTTTGTACTGTTATTATGTAACTAAATGAAATACAGTGGTACCTCCCTTAATGGACACTTCTAATTAACTGACATTTTTATGAGTCCCAGTCCTTTTATATAGGACAATCCATGTTATTCCCTCGGGATAAGGGGTTAAGTCCTCTTCAAACCTAAGACAAACTATTAAAATTTTCAAGAGAAACACATTTTACATACTGAATTTTGAAATCTTGTCAGTACTTGCAAAAGTAATGACAATTTTGAAATATTATTCAAAAATATATCTAACAGCAAAATGAGGCAGTAGTGCTAAGAACTTATGAATCTTTTCTATAGTGCTAATGTTTATAAACAGGAGGAAAATGTATTTTAAAATCTATTAGGAACTTAAAGGTCAGTACTCTATTCTCATAACAAAAACAAAAACAAAATCTTACTAACTACAATCATCTCTTACCACTTACAGAGAAGTGAAAGTGAAACTTATAATGACTTTATTAATGTGCAGCATTATATAACAGTAGTAGACAGTTTTACAAAAACTTAAAACCATGAACATTATTGAATGAAGTATTTAATGAACTTCTCCTTACAGACAACCCTCATTTAACAACCTATAAAATTATCCCACAAGAAATAAATGAGCAACAATGAATTTTAAATATCCCCTGCATTGCACACACTATTTTTAGTGACTACTTTAGATTAGAATACCTTAATAGTTTCTGCTTGAATGTACCTGATATCAATAGAATTCTATCCCACAAGAGGTAAATCATTAAAGATACAAACCACCAACAATATGACTTTTATAGCCACTGATAAACTACCATTTGATAATAATTGTCATTGACACGTGTTGTCCCATATATAAACTTTCCTAATATTCTAGAATATCATCCTCTAAGAAATAATAACTGGAACTTCACTAAAGATCTAAAAAAATTCATCCACGGTATGACAATATAGTACGTGGTAAATTATGTGTCAATAGCTTAATACCTATTGACAAACCATTATTAAATCACTAATGTTGCATGTAAGTATATAAATGGTGATAATGAATCCTATAAATTACAATGACAAATGACTCTTCTCAAAGTGAAGCAGCTGGATTTTAAAAAAATAAATGATACTAAGGAATTTATCTAGAATTTCAACTATCATTCTCTATAAGGTTTAAGGGCATATCAACAGGGATATTGATAGGCTTTTCCATTAAAATCCTTTTGATAAAACATTATATTTCTATAAATAGAACAAAGTAACAGAAAAAGATTGCAAGAGATCATTTAAACCTTAGGATTGGTAGCATAGAGACATCAGTGGCAAAGATCACTCTCAGGAAATTGACAACTCTAGGGTTATAGGCAGGGCTAAATTTGAGGCACAACGCACTGGAATGGCGTTCCGGTACCTCTCTTTATCAATGATTTGGAATCCCCCCCCCCACACACACACACATACACCCCGGAAGGTTACCGTTCCAGCACTTCTATTTCTAGAAATCTAGCACTGGTTATAGGCAGTGGTGGGATTCAGTCGATCCCACCGGTTCTGTATAACCGATATCTAATGTAGGTATCAGTCTACAAACTGTTTGCTAATGAGCACCAGCTGTGTTATTCATAGGTCAAGCATTTTTTAAAAATAAACCTACCGTACACCAGGTGGCCAGTCCTGAAAGGAAAAGGAAACAAATAAAATCCTACTCCTACACTGCAAAGATTTTTAAGAATAAATCACATAACCAATTATAAAAGCAAAGAAAATTGCTAGTGAGGACGCCAATCAAATATCAATATGGAAATATCTTCAATAATAGTTTGTCAGGCATTTAATATTTTAAAACTCTTTTTAAAACCTATTCTAGTTTTGTGTGCCTTTATTAATTTTATTTGAGAAATTAATACATGAATTATTAAACTACCTTTCAGTATATCTTTTGGTAAACTTAAAATGGTCATTAGGACATAAAACCTTTAACAGAGGTCTACATCATTGCTTAGTTGAAAGAAATTCAAATCAAAAAGCACCTATGACTTCAATAATAATGTGAGAGGGGTTGACTATTCCTGACAACATTGCAAATAGGAATATAGTAATGTTCTATTATACATCGAGAATGCTACATATTATATCCAAAAAATATTGTTCCACAAAACAATTTTTAGACCTCTTAACACATTCAAATGCTAACAAACGAACATCAAAAGTATCCAATCATATACGGAACATTGAATTAAGTAGTTAAAAACACATATCTATTTTCCATCCATATGAGAAGAGTTCCAGATATCTTTTTAAAAATATTCAGTTGCCTTCTTATCTTTAAAATTTGGAGTCAAATTATAAATAACAGAAGTTAATTTTAAAAACTCAAAATAACACTTATATTTTAAAACAAGATCAATAAATTTAAGTTTTTTAAATTTTGTCCCAATTTTATACATAAATCATTTATCTAAATTTTACTTCATTATAACAGGTAAAAAATATCTATATTCTTCCTTTTAATAAACTGGAAGGCATAACAAGCTTGATATAATGTATAATAAAACATTATAAACTCAAAATTACAAGAGGTGATTAAAAAAAACTTAAAGAATCAAATGTTTTACGAGTGACATTTTCTAGCATTTAATATTTAAATATATATATATAATAAATAATAGCTAACTGAAGTAAAACATTTTGAAAGTGATTTATGTTATATAATAAGAGAAAGATAAATGACCATAACATTCTTATAAATACTTTTTGTAACACTACAATCTAAATTAATCTTCAGACTTAGCTCTGTCCTTTCTATCCTAAAACAATTAAGGTTTCATAATTTAACTTTTTTTTTTCCAAAAGAGATGATAAAACTCCGGTCAGAAGAAATATCAAGAATGAAAAAAATTTATAATTAATTTTTTTGCAAAATTTAATCTTTTGAACCATTATTCAATAATAATAAGAAGAATTCTCAATGATGTGATATTACTCATGGAATCCCCTTTTGGCTAAGATTCCTTTTGTGAGTCATTTATCACCAATCCTTGTGGCGCAGCTTGTTCTACTCCAATCAGGAGAGCCACCTCAATGATCTTTTTCACAAGGGTTGCTGTAATAGTAAGCGGTCAGTTCAGAAAAGTCACATGTCAATACATAGATTTTATCCTACAGTATAGGTGACCACTTGTTAGTTCTATGATTTTTTTTCATTTCGAATTTTTGCACATGTTCTTGGTAATTATATGATTTTCTAATCTGATTCTCTTTAGTTTGTATATTTTACTTGAGCAATATACTATATTTATACATATATATATAATATATCAAATTAAAATTAATTATATTAAATTGAAATAGATTGCTTAAATATTTTGCATGTGTCGGAAATTTTTTAACCTGAATTTCTTTAATTTATATACTTTATTTTAGCTTAATATATTTATACATATATACAGTCTAATATAGTGATTTTTGCTGTATAAAAAAAAATTGAAAATTTTTAAACTTTATTAAATTAAACCAAATATTTATGTTGTCCATTAGCAATATTTTATTCTAAGCATCAGACTGCATTAGTTAGACTGTCCAAGTTAGATTTCAAAATCAAGGCAGCCTACTTCAGTTCTAAGTATACATTTTAAGTTCTAAGTATAGATTTTTTAGACAAAAATATGGAAACAACATTTCCAACATGTATCTGAGACCATAAGTACATAAAAAAAAATTTCCAGCTTTATTTACTTGAATGATATTATTCAATAACAAATGTTGATTTTATATTTAAAAATCATCACTGGATAATTTACAAGTTAGTTTTATTTATTAATAAATTTCTTTATACTCTAAGTAAATAAATAGCTGTGTTGCATGTTATCAGCGATAAGTAGTGATTAGCGGTAAGGGTGGGTTTGAGAACCAGTCCTACTCACTTGCCATATAGAGGGCTGAGGTAAACAAAACTAGAGTCAATGTTGGAGCAAAAAGTACAGATTGGCAACCTGGTGCCCAGATAGGGAACCTGTTCCCAGCTTTCAAATGGTTGTTATCAGCTAATATGAAATATAAAAAAAAAAAAAACAAGTTTACTGCAAAAGATCAACAAAGATACTAAAAGTATAACTTTGATATATAAAATCAGATAAGTTAACACAAAAAAAAGAGTTTACAATTCAAGCTTCCTAGTTGTTGCAGCCCCTCAGATTTTACATTGCTAATAATTTCTAATATTGACAATGGTTCATAAGGGAATAATTGGACTGTTAAATAAACCTTAGATCTACGTTAAAATGCAACAAACAGTAAAACATGATGATACACAACAAGAAAAATTCCTCAAACAAAATTTCCCTTAAAAATTAAGCAATCATTCAACAAACTGAACTGAAAACAATCTAGTAATCACACTTTAACAATCACAAGCAACACATTAGCATTTAACGGCATATTTATAATAAGACATACATACAGTATAATAGGTATAGAAAACTTAAATAACTAAATTGATATCACTCTTTTGATAATTCTTAATATAATATTTAACCATGATATACGTACATCACTTGTCTGTTCCGTTGGAGAAGAAATTATCGGAATTTGGTCAGTAGTGAGATGATACCTGTTCAATATATCAAAAATGCTCCTGTCATTCAACAGTTTTACACTGTTTTAGTTTGTCAACCGCTCCAAATACTGGCAGTGTTGACGAATAAACTTATAGATTTTTCCACTATGCATACCGAGGATAAGGAGTTCCAGCTCCAAGGTGCCTCAATAGCATTTTATATCACTGTATATGTCGACTTACAGATTTATACTTGAAAAACGCTCACTTGAAGCAACTTAAAATGTTGTCATGTTATTTGATATTTGGTCCTAAACTGTGATTAAGTAGCAGCAGTGATTTTTCTGTAACCTCACAATTAGTACGCCATCGGAGAGTGACGTCACTTTCAACCATGGAGACCAGATATAACCGTCCTCCATGCTATCGTCAATAGAGAGAAATTTCCATGATTTTTTATTTAAAATTCCATACTATTTATCTCTTGAAACTTGTTCAAATGTATATCAAATAACGTCAACTTAATTTAAGAAATACTTTTAACCTTGTTCCAAACGCAATACGTAATTAAAATTGAAATATTTCTTTGGAAATAGGCTGTTTTCCGCTTTGTGCGCAAACATTTGGCGCAGAGTTGGCTGATTGCTGCCAAGTGCGAATATTTTACGTTACAGAATTATCTCTGTTTTGGCAATCAATATTGTGCTAAAGCAATGTTATGTTCACGTGTCGGGCAGAGGCCATAATTTTGATGGGATATTTATGTTTCTGGTTTAGAATTCTTCCTTTGCAATTAACAAAATCATTTCATTTTAAAAAAATTCTTATTTTTATATGCAACGTGTATCTAGAAGTATTATTTCCACTTGCATTACAAAATTGAATTTGTTATCTCTCACTTTACTTTAATAATGCTCAGTTTTGCTTTTGACTGCTAGCAGTCATCAGAATTTAAACTACTAATTTTTCCATTTCCCATAGAATGTTTTACAGTAAAGAAAAAGTGGGCTGCATTGTGTGAGTGTTTCTTCATTATATTCTGGTAATTCTGCTTTGTGTATAAAATTAACGTTTTCTGTTTTATGTTCATAATCCATTTATTGATTGTTGAAATTATCTAGCTTGGGCTATTTGAAAATTGAGAGTAATTTTAAATGTCAGATTTTCCGTAATTTTATTCGTTGTTAACGTCTCTCAAGTATTAGTAAAACTTGATAGTGTGTCCCATATATCAAGACTAAAATATAAAATTACATCATTTCCTCATTCTAGCACAAGCATCAAACATCAAAATCTATATAATTATGCTTCTTGCTCTTTCTGGAAGATTCTGCCACGATGTCAGAATTATGATCCAATTTTCAAAAGTTTTAATTGACTTCCATCTGATTTCTAAAAAGTTAACAATATTGTCAAAATGTATTAAACTAGGGGCTTCGCCCCTAAGCTCGCTACGCTCGCTCCTCTGTTAGGGTCAAGGTCGAGGTATATTGAGTTTGTTGGAATGCGATGGTCTTACGACTTTACATCCAGTAGCTATATATGTACATCAGAAAATATGTGCTCAGCAGTAAAATAAAAATTTAGCCCTCTTCAGATAAGTAAAATAAAAAATATAATAAGAATTAAAAGAATAAAATTCAAATATTTAGAATAATTAGTAACAAAGAGCGTCCACCGGGATCGATCCGAGGACTATCGCATACGAGCAGCGAGCTCAAGCACAGCGCCAATCATGGCACAACAAGTTGATGGAATAAGTTGCTAATAGCGATATACATAGGGCTGATTCAAGGGCAATGTAGCAGCTTCCATCCATTTACTGTTGAAGGGGAATCACTGTTTTCTTCTTTAAAACTCAATTCAAAATCGAAAATTTAAGATATAGACTTGAAATGAGGTTTAGATGATTAAGAGATTTTTCGGCTTCTTGATGATGTAAACATTTTCTTTGTAAGATAAAAACTCGAGGAGCATCGATATTACATCCACATATGTGACGATATTTCGCGAAAAAGTGGGTTTAATATTTTGATGAAAACATTAGTCTGTTTTAAATTATTTTTAAACAAATGAGGTCTTGTTTGAAGGAAAAATGTCTGTAGTCTTAGATTGTAAAAAGATCAAAATTCTACGATCAATTTTTGGCGAGTTATCGTAATCTAAACTTGAAAAAGTCTTTTTTTTCTACAAAACATAAAGTAAAAATAAAAACTTAAAGTCCAACGAAGATCGGACATGTCGTACTTTCTTCCCCGCATTTTTCTGCATCTATTGGTATCGGTCTCGACCCCATACTCCCAGCGGTTTCGGAGGAGATAGCGTGACAAGATTTTGACAGCGGCGGCGACGGTGGCGCCAGTTACTTTTTTTTAGTATAGAGAGATTCTCTAAACAATTGTGGATTTTCAACATACTGCAATAACACTTGAAAACCTGTTTATAATGTAAATAATTTTAAGTCAGTGTAAGATATTTCTGTTGATTCCATGAATAAAAGATATTTGAAAATCAATCTTTGAAAAATTTATATTACTTACACTCTTAGACAGGCCTCACACCGGGAAAACAAATGTGTCAGACAGTCGCTCGCTCCTTCCTCTACAAGCGACAGCAAAGTGAAACGTCAGTCAAATATCGAAAGTATCCGCACATAGAAGAAACGGACTGCTTACACACGCATGAGCCGTGCAAGGTAAAAAACGCGCTGGCGCAAGCATGATAGCGCCATATTTAACTGTGGAGAACACGATGTCTGGATGGCCTGAGTTCAAAGATTCGTCTTCGGAGGAAGACATCGAATTAATACTGATCCATCACTTGAATAAAAATAGAAAACGAAAAAGACGACGAATGCACTGGGCGCATCCATTAAATTTGCAGCAGCCATCTTGAGGAACTTTCGCTACAACGAAAGATCTAAAAGACGATCCGTCTAAGTTTCAACCTTTCTACCACATGTTTCCAGATACTTTTAAAAAATTGACAGAAGTAATTGAACATAAAATAAGGAAAAAAGACACAAATTACAGGTTCTCAGCACCTGTAGAAGAGAGACTATTAATTACTCTTCGGTAAATTGTATGTTACATTTTCTATTTTGTGGTTTTATTTAGAGATGATTTATTAATCTTTTTTCAGTATCTGTAATGATTAATTACTTTGGTGATTATTTTCATTTACACACAATTATATACATATAGATATAAGAAATTTTTACCATAATACTAACTGACATTCCCTAACTGTACTTGTGAGGGGCTGGCCGAATGGCTAGGACACTAGCATTCGGTTCAGATCCTGTGGGTTCGAATCCCACTGTTGGCATGGTTTTTTGTAGCCGTTCGGAATCGGCTTTAAACTGTAGGTCTCGGTCTAATTAGCCCTCGTGTAGCAAAAAGTTGACTGTAGTTCTCCAAACCAAACCCTAACTGTACTTATCAGGGTGTATAAAAATCATGACTTTTTTAAAATTAAAATAATTGGATTTTTTTATTTAAATGAGATTTAAAAAAAATTTTAATAACGATTTTTTTTTATTTCAATTTTATGTGATATAAACTATTATACCAGGTGATCATAATTAAACTTCGCCTATTCAGAGCCCTCTGTAGCTATAACTAAAAGTCGGATTAAGCTGAAATTTTGCAGATAGGCAATTTAAAGGATGCGCCGAAAGATTGTAAGAAAAAAAAAATTAAAAATACCTACTAGGGAGCGCATTACAGCCTAAATGCTTGAAAAGTGATGCAATAAATGACTGTGCACAGTAAAAAAGTCATTTAAATCTTTCATTTTTACATTCTCAAGCATTATGATGTTTAAAACTGTTATTATTGCATTTTGAAGCATTATGACGGTACAAAAGTTGATAAATGTGGCACTGCAAGTGAAGAAGAAAACAATCTGATTTGCTTAAGCATACGAATTCAAAGTGTATTCTGGGTATAAAAAGGATGAGATCGTAGGAGTATCATTCTTTCAGTTACGATGGCAATTAAATTAAAAGAACGTGCGTTAATCGTAAAACTTTTTTATCAATACCAGAGAAATGCTATTGCAGCTCTTCGCGAATTTCGACGTCAAAAGAAATTGCATCGAGGCCCAATGTCTCCACAAGGTGTGAGAAACATGATATCTCGATTTGAAAACACTGGGTGTGTAGGCGTTCAACGTGGCAAATGTCGAAAGCCTATCAGCGAAGAAGTCATTTAAGAAGTAGCAACGGCCGTTGTCGAGCAGTCACTGACAAATGATCATAGAGTCAGTAGTGCACGTGCAGTGTCACGACAATTAGACGTACCGTGTAGCACAGTGCAGAAGATCCTGAGAAAAACAGTGAAATTTTATCCGTATAAGATCAGCAACAACCAACAACTGCTTCTTACCGACAATTACCGTCGTTTATCTATTGCCTTGACTTTTCTTTCTCGAATGGAAGTCGATGACTCCTGGCCGTGGAACATTCTCTGGAGTTACGAGGCAAATTTTTATCTGAACGGAACAGTGAACACCCAGAATTGTCGAATTTGGGCCTTGGAAAATCCACGTGCCTTCTACACAATTCCGCAACACTCGCCTAAAGTAACCGTCTGGCGTGGATTCACTTCCCAATTTATCCTTGGACCATTCTTTTTCGAAGAACTTAAAGAAAATGGCTCTGTCACATGTTCTGTAACAGCCCTCAGATATCGTGACATGCTCAGCAGTTTCGTTTTACCTCAACTTCAGCAGCGACAATGCTTTGAGTCTATTACGTTTATGCTAGATGGTGCCCCTCCACATAATAGACTCTGTGTGCGGAGGTTTTTGCGACAATATTTTACGGATGACAGGGTGATTAGCCGATCGTTTCCTACTCCTTGGCCGGTCGGTTCTCCCGGTCTCACTCCGTGTGATTTTTGTTTATGGAGCCATTTAAAGAGCGTTGTTTATAGGGGGAATGTTACAACTTTGGCTGACCTGAAGGACCGCATAACATTACATGTTCGACAGATTACTGGCGATCAGCTGCAGTCCGCCGTTGAACACGCTGTTCATCGCCTGCACATCTTACGTACTAATGAGGGCGCCCACATCGAACAATTTTCTTTACATCGCTAGCCAGTGATTAACAAATAAATTATGCTTGAATTTGAATTTGTAGCTTGTTTAAATTATTTCCATATAATGTGCTTTATGGATAAATCGTCAATGTTCCTGTAGAGATGCTGTTAGTGGATATCGATTCCTGACTCTAATCTCTAATGCAGACTACAGCAGTTCAATGATATTGAAGTTTAGGGACTGTGCGGGCCTGATAAGATGTTTGACTTAATCTTTATGTTCCTCATCCACAACCTGACACGTCTAGCTGTATGGATCGCAGCATTATCATCATGGAGAACGCCGTCTCCTTCAGGAAGCAATTTTTGCACCATAGGATGGATCTGGTCAGCTAAAAGTTCAACATAGTCCATCCCAGTCAATCTTCCTTTCAGGGTTACAATACATCCCTTTTGAAAACCATGAGATGGCCGCCGAAACCTTGAGAAATTTCCCTCCATGTTTGACAGCTGGCACGAGACAAGCATGATAAATCCCTTGTGTATGTGTTCTTCAGACATATGCACGTCCTGTTGCGGGAAACAAAGTGAACAATGATTCTTCTAACCAAATGTCATATTTTGACGTATCACTCGACCAGGATTCGTGCTCGTGGCACCACTGTAGAGGACTTTTGTATTAACATCTGTTACAAGTGGCTTGGGAATTTCTACTCTGCCGTAAATGTTTTATTTGTGAAGATTTCTCTTACCTGTAATGACTGATACTGGAACCTGCAGATTCAAATGGAGTTCTACGGTCGTTTGGTTGCAGTTGTCTTCTTTCTTGAAGTCGCAATCCGCTTCAACACCCGTCAGTATCTTTCACTTAGCTTTCCCTTTCATCCACTATTCTGTTTCACAGAGGATGTCTTTCCGTGCATTCTGTATGCCGTCATTACTTCCGATACCATAGCTCTGTAAACTCCCAAAACCATGGGATGTTGTAACAGATACTCCAATTAGACGCGCTTCAACAATTTGCCCCCCCCCCTGCATGATCTATTAGGTTGACATCTTACGCTATCCCCCAAAGAACCCTGTTCCCGTAGTTTCATTACTGCCACCTTAGAGTAGAATAATGTATACACTATATTCTATAAAAAATACTGGTCCTTTGACTTTTTTTTAAGGAATACGAAGCCCTTTCATAAACACCACTAATATTGATATGTGTTTCCATTATTTTTATAACCACCTGTATATTAAATAAATATAAAATATTGGCAAATATTTATGAAATAATATTTAAAAATTTCAATCCGTTTCATAAGACAATTATTAAAATCCCCGAGGTTCATATATTAAGCCCTCTTCTCCTCTCTATTTTATGGACAAGCATAATTTTCCTTTTTCATTGCCCTTCTTGTTTTTATAGTATTTTTTTCAGTACATTTTGAGCAGTATTTACCCGTGTCATATCACTGCGAAACTGGGACGTTATTGCATAAATACCTGGATGGATGCCTAATTCTCTCATTACAGAGCGTCTCCTCTTTTTACCGGTATTAAATAAAATAGCTGTTAAATAAGCAGCTGTTTCTGCAATTCTTTTACCACATCCAGATGTTTTCGGACATATCTGCAATATCAATGAATTAAAACCCCTTGACTCCCAGGACGTACGCAGCGTACGTCCTCTCATTTCATTAATAAGAGATCAGGACTCTGTAGTGAACGACGTCCTGGACGTCGTTCACTACAGAGTAATGAGTGCATATTTGAACCGGATCGGTCAATTATATGCAACTGATATAGCATGGTACTGGTCGGAGGTGAGTAGTAATGACCTTGATTCTACTACAAGGACGCCGCTAGATGGCGAAAGGAGCGGCGGGATATGAATTCACATAATCGCTTCAAAAATCAAAACGTCAGTTGCGATTCGACTGTTGTCTGTGTTCACGTGTTTTATATTTGCTCTCCCCCTCAAGTCCTGCAGACCGCCTCAAAGTGTGCTCTCGAGCCGGCGAGGGGGTGTTCCTGGGCGGAACGGGTGAAGTACGTCGGGAGAGTTATCTCCTGGTAAGGTCACCCAAGGCGTGAAGGCCGTTCCATTATGCTCAGCTAAGGCCTGCAGGCAATGGAGCAAAGTCAGACTTCTACCCTTGGGTGCTCCTGGTACTCTGTACCAACAGAAGCTGCTCTTTACCCTCTCTATGATGTCGCCTTTTGTGAAATGTCGTACAGCATCGTCTGGCGCGCTGGATAATCAGAGACGCGTTCGAGGTTTAGGCAGAGGGCCTCGTCCGAAAAATATATGTCAGTCTCCACACAAACATTGCTCTCTTAAAATCCTGCAATGTAACATTAATGGCTTAAGCACAGCAGCTACGAAGATAAAACTTGACCAACTACTGGAACTGGCTGAGTCAAACGACGTTCAGGTCATTGCTATACAGGAAACCAAGCTGAAGGACTCATCTAAGCAGAAGATCAGGGGTTACAACATCTTTCGTACAGACAGAAATACTGGCGGTGCTGGCGGAGGCCTAGCCTTTCTCATCAGGAACATTCAGTATCAAAGTATTGAAATTCCACAGTTAAATAATACCAAACTGGAAATCCAGGGCATTTCTTTCCCTTGGAGAGGTAAAAACATTAAAGTCTTCAACTCTTTCTATCCCCCTAACTCTTCAGGTTTGCCTGACAGCCTGCTCCACTGGTCTGACAATAATACCATTTTTCTGGGTGACCTGAACGCTAAACACCCTAACTGGGGATGTTCAAATAGTAATCCAAGAGGAATTGAACTCCTTAACCTTGTGGATGATAGGAGATTTATGATTCTCAATGATGGTTCTCCTACGCATTCATCCCACAGTTACAACACCAAAGAAGCTTTGGACATCTCAGTTGTCAGTCCAGATATTTATCCCCACTGCAAATGGACTGTTTTAAACAATATAGGAAGCGATCACAATCACATTCTTATAGAGGTAGATATAAAACAAAAGGTACTTAAAGATCAAAGGAAACATTGGAATTTCAGAAGGGCTGACTGGAAGAAGTACGAAGATCTCACAAACACTGGAGTGAAGACTACTTCATTATCCGATAAAATCAATGGAAATTGGACCAACTTTGTAAATTTGATATTTAACGCTTCGAAGCAGTCGGTCCCTCGGGGTAAAGTCAAAAAGTACACCCTATTTTTCTCTCACAATTCTGATACCTTGAAACCCCTTTTGGAAAAGAGAAAAGAACTGTCGAATCTCTTGTCTGTCAACAATACAGCATCTAACAAGGCTGAATTGAATAAAGTCAATGCTCAGATTAAACGCAAGTACGCCCTTTACAAGAGACAGAAATGGAGCGAATTGTGTGCTACTCTTGACTCTAGAACCCCAGACTCCAAACTGTGGAGACTGGTAAAGAGTATTGACAAAACTCAACCTCAAACTGAGAGCTGCAACACCATCCTGGCCCAGGATGGGAGCATTCCCCATAATGATAAAGAAGCAGCCGACATATTGGGATTATATTATAAGAGTATTGGTAAACTGTCCTTCAGTCCCCAAGACAGGACCATTGAACGCAGAGCAAAAAACCTAGCACATGGCCACCGCACTATCAGGGCGGGGGATCCCTTGTTCAACGATGCCTTCTCTCTGCAAGAGTTAGAACGTGCAATTAGAGATTTGCACCTTTCTAAATCTCCGGGCCCAGATGGCATTTTTGGACAGATGATTGCACATCTTGGTTGAGCAGGCTAGGCAGAGACTGCTGGACATTATTAATCTCTCTTGGAGCAGGGGTCGTCTCCCCAGGAACTGGAAAAAGACAACCATTATACCAATAAGGAAACCTGACAAAAATGCAACCTCACCTGAAGGTTTTAGACCTATTGCCTTAACTAGTATTCCCTGCAAAATCATGGAAAAAATGATTCTGACTAGACTTGCTTTTTATCTCACAGCCAAAAATCTTCTGCCAAAGGAACAATTTGCTTACCGGAGGGGACACAGCACTACTGATCAAGTTTTATATCTATGTCAAAGGATCAGAGATGCCCAAAACAACAAACCAACCAAACACACCGCTGCAGTATTTCTGGATCTCGCCAAGGCTTTTGATAGAGTCTGGTGGAACTTACTAATAATAAAACTCCATGATAATTTTGGAATCAAAGGCAGGGCACTTTCTTGGATAGCTGATTTCTTAAGGGATAGACTCATTCGTGTTAAACATAAAGAAGCACTATCCAGATGCTATAGAACGCATCAAGGAGTCCCTCAGGGATCTGTCCTTAGCCCAACCTTGTTTTCACTATATATGGCTGGGATCGAAAAGATCATATCTGACGGAGGGTGTGAAGTTGGAATGTTCGCTGATGACATTGTTCTGTGGTGCTCCGGCTCCGATGTGAACCTTATAGAATCAACTCTAAATTCAACGTTAATTGCTGTGAGAAAATTTGCGAATGACCACAAACTGGTTTTTAATGTCTCAAAATCATATGTGGGTTTCTTTACCACCAACAAACATTTGTACTCGTATCGCCCCCAGGTTCTCTTCAATGACCAGCCTCTCTCTTATATCAAACATCCAAAGTACTTGGGTTTCGTTTTAGATCAGGAGATCACGTGCAACGGGCATATTCAAAATTTGGTTAACAAGAGCCGCAAGAGACTGAATATTCTTAAGTTCATCTCAGGAAGAAACTGGGGTGCTGATGCAAAAACACTCAGGGCAACGTATATTGCTCTTATCAGGCCTATTCTAGAGTATGGGTTCCCAGTATACTTCAGCGCCTCCTCAACTAATCTCCTTCAATTAGAGAGGGTTCAGCTTAGTGCGGCCCGTATTATAACGGGCTTGAAAAACAGCTGCCCAAACGAAATAGTACTCTGAGGCGAATCTTCCACCTCTTGGTCTTGTAAGAAACTCACTCTTGGTTAAATATTTTAACAAATTAAGAAGCTATGACAATCAGAATCGTACTTCTGAATATTTGTGTAAATGGAGAGATAATCAAAGATTAAAGAGAAATAGCCCTTTCGGATTAGCTGATAAAATGAAGATTATTTCCCATTCGGTAGAGCAATCTTCTCTAAGACCTTGTGTCAGCCGGACCTATCCGGAGTTCACTTCCACACTGAACTTATGTCCGACACTAACAAGAACTCAGATGCTCCCGATTACCTAAGACAGTTGGCCCTAGAGGTCATAGGTGGCATTCCCAGTGATGCCATGTTCATTTACACAGATGGCAGTAAAGACGAGTTGAATCACACTGGGAGTGGTGTCTTTACCGAGAATCTTTCTGTCCGGCTTTCCAGACGCAACCCAGAAAACTGCTCGGTTTTCAGAAGCGAATTAATCGCCATAAATGAAGGGTTAAAGTCCATCCTCCATGACACTAATAGTAGTGACATTTGGATCCTTACTGATAGCCGTAGCTCGATTCAGTACTTACAGGATTGGAATAGTGTGTGCGATCTTGTGGGCAGGCAAATTATCACTAATCTTAAAATTTTAGCCAAGGGTAGGGATGTCCACTTTCAGTGGATTCCCTCCCATGTTAATATCCAAGGCAACGAAGTTGCAGATATCCTGGCTAAAAGTGGTTGTTCCGAGCCTCCCAACGAGGATTACACGCTAACATATAAAGAGTTTTTCTCTATAAAGAAAAAAGAAGACAGGCAAGTCTGGCTCACCCCTCCCACCCATCCCTGGTTCAGCAGGAAGACCCCGGGAGGCGCGTTAGAATTTGGGGGTGAACGACATGATCAAACGGCCGCCTCAAGACTATTAAGTGGGCATCTGAAAGGCATGACATTCGAATCTGGACGCAGGGTCTTTTCGTTGTGCACGAAATGCAATCTGAGGCCGGCTTCCCCCGATCACATCTTGGAATGTTTGGGGTTCACTCTAGTGGATTTTTGCACCGATCCAGTTCTGGTGCTTGACTTCGCTACGGTTCATGGCATCATGGATCTGATTTAGATGCTATAGATCTAGAGGGATTGTAAACAACAACAACATATTTGCTCTTATTATTTAAAGAACCTTAAATTCTTCACTATTACATCACAGAAGTTTTTAAATGATTTATGACACGATCATTTTACACCGCATAGCCTGGTATATAGCCCTTCATCGGCAAAATTAAGCCTGGTACTCAAGGGGTTAAAGGATTCTTTTGGGTTTTGCGTATGCCTACCAAGACACCGCTTTAGAAGATCTGGTGTAGATAAAGTTTTGAACACGGGTTTTATGGCATCCATTACTGCAAGTGGTACAATTACTGGTACTTTTCCTTTAGCGGGGCGCATTTGGCGTTTGCCGAAACAAGTATTGCCACTGGCGAGAATGAAAACACGCGACCCTGGCAACCCTATGAATACAAACGCGTCTCAATTCTACAATATGCGCGCAAGCGCAATTCAATTCCAGAATATGCAGGGAAATTGCGCATCCGCAGGGACTTGCAAATCGGATAAACAGTTCATCGAAGTAGGTAAGCTTAGGGGGTCATCATCTATGTACGGTCATCTATGTTTCCTTATGTACAAAATGCATCGTTTTCTGTAAACAGAAAATGCGCGAGTCTCTCTCCGTGAATATATGAGATTTGTAGGGTATGGGGAGTAACATTTGGCGAGTATTCGCGAATATTTCTCGATATGTGTAATTTGTCAGTCACGATGTTCCTGTTTACGTCATATTGTGGCCTAACACTGAGAATTTTTATATTTTTTCATTCTTCGCGAACGGTGCGAGTACTTCGAAACGTTTTACTGTTATTATTATTTTATTTACTAGAATCGTAGGACTTGAATATAAAATTTAATTTTATAAATTTCACTTTTAAATTAGACTTTTAAAATTTATTTTTTCTTATTTTAAGAAAGAAGATTTTAAATGTATTTCTCATACAAAATAAATAAATAAATAAGTAAATAACAAGAAAAAAAATTTACATGAAGAATTTTACAATTAATAAGCATTGCAAATATAATTATTTTTATGACAGAAAAACTTATTGCATAAAACATTCATCATATAAATCACTTCATACGCCCAAACAGGACTTTGCTTTCATTCGGCAAGTGATACTGACAAATGATAATGACAAATCTGAATCATCTGGGAACTACATGAAGACCATTTTACTTTATAGCAGTTAACATTGTTTTTATTAGTGACAGTATAATAGTTACAAACAGTTATAATTTTTAATCTACATACTTCAAATAAAAATAGCCAAAAAAGTACTTAATACAAATACAACCTTTTATTTTCCACAGCAATGTATAGTATAAGCACTCATTTAGCTTTGATATATATTAAAATTATATTAAACTAAAACATAATTATAGAAATACTTAAATACTGAATAATTAATCAAGAGCTACAACATAATCTTACTTTACTGCTTTTGTTTATTTCAGAACAGCATAACAGACATATGTTTGACATAGATCTTAAGAGGTAAACAAATATGTGCAACATAATTTGAGAATACAAAGAATATAAATAAGTCATGAATTTTCTAAAGTATTTATTATTCAGATTCCAACACTAAAGCGACTATAATAGAAAGGACTATTCGTGTCCCTTAAAATCCTTCTCATCACACACATTGGACAGAACACATTTTTTAAGGACATTTCACCAACTGCAGTAGCCATGTTCTAGAAACGATGACAATGCAAATTTGGGACTTACATTTCCAATTTTATTTTGAAAATTTTCTAATTTCCGATCAAAATTCAAATTACCCAGCATTTCCACGGTTTATACTCTTTGTGAAATCAAAAATAAGGATTTTTTAAGAATTCTGTTATGGACCTTAAAAATAACTGAAAATATGGATAAATTTAATTGTTTTTAAGAGACAATTCTTCATATCCATTGATCAGAACTTCATAAAATCCTCTTTGTTAGTATAGAACTGTTTACAACAAGCAAATAATCTATTTAACATTATTTTTAGCAATTTTGTTGATTTTATTTTGAAAAAATATGGTCTAAAAGATGTATCTTTTTCGTTGCAAGCAGGAGTTTGTAAAAATTTAAGCACATAAAGAAAAAAAAATGAGTTCATTAAGTTTGAAGTATACGTTCGACATAGATCTGAAGAAGTAAACAAATACTATGTCCAATACATTTTGAGAACACTATAAATAAGTCACGAATTTTCTAAAGTATTTATTATTCAGATTCCAACACTAAAGTGACAATAATAGAAAGGCACTATTCGTGTCCCTTAAAATCCTTGTCATCAAACGCATTGTACAGCACACATTTTTTAATGGCCTTTCATCAACTGCAGCAGCCATGTTCCAGAAATGATAACAGTGTACATTTGGGATTTACATTAACTATTTTGTTTGAATATTATCTAATTTCTGATCAAAATTCAAATTACCCAGCATTTCCAGGGTTTGTACTCTCTTTGTGAAATCAAAAATAAGGACAAGCAAATAATCTATTTAACATTATTTTTGGCAATTTTGTTGATTTCATTTTGCAAAACTGGTCTAAAAAATGTATCCTTATCTTTGCGAGCAGGATTTTGTAAAAATTTAAGCACATAAGGAAAAGAAATATGACTTTCTTAAATCTGAAGTATAAAGTTACAAGACTTTTATAGTTTCTGTACAAATGATGTAATCTGTTAAAAGGTTAAAATATGAATTTTGTAGTTTTTTAGAAAAAACTTGGAAGTAAATAAATTCCATCTGGAACAAATTATCTTTTTTGGATTTCATCAAATCAATTAGTGTTAATAAATTATAAACAAAAGTTATTATTATTGCCCTTCCTCTTACGTGGCTTGTGCCTAAGGTCTAAAAAGGTATAGCCTCTACAAAAAATATTGAGAAAAAATCTTTTGGATAGTAAATACACTCATTCCATCAGTACTTCCTGACAATAGTTTATTATTTTGCAGAGGAACCAGCTAGTAAGGATTCCTCCTAGTAGCGGGTTTTGTACACTAGTGTTTTATTTTCTAAGATTGTTATGATGATTTTATAACGTGCAAGGATGTTTCATGTAATGAAAACAAGAAACTTTTTAAATACCTTTGTCATGATATATGAATATCTTAAACTGTTTAAAAAAAAAAAAAGACTTTACAGCAATAAATCCATCCATAAGAAATTAATCAATACATAGCGATTAATAAATAAGAAAGAATTTAAGTAATTGTTTTCTCTCAAAATAATCAGAAGTAAGTAATCTTAAAAAAATTAATTTTACATTTAAAGTAGTGATAAAATATATGGCTTTGTTATTGTAAATATATTCAATGAATTGATGTAAAAATAATTAGACATTACAGTAAAATTATGTTAAAAAGTCAAGCTAAAAATATTATAATGATATGGAGTTTATGGTGTATTCATTAAAAAACCATATTCAAATATATTCCTTTTCCCATGTTGCATTTGCCTTTTTCTAGCAAATATTCCATAACATCCCATGAAAAATCTGTATAGCAGGTTCCACTGTATAGTAAATGCACAATTTTAGAGGCTCAATATTTTTTAATATTCATCGTAAAATTATAGTTTTAATTGGCTCGCCTGAAATAACCTGGATTTACAGAGTGTGTAAAAACTTTAAGGACAGCAAGCAATTATAAAAATTTTAATAAATTTAACATGAGATAATTGAAATGGAAATTTAATGTTGATTATAAAGTTGAAATACTAATATAATAGTCAACAAAATGTATCTGCGAGCTTTTTAATGCGAAAAAATAATAATTATGTAAACAAACACTATTTTCGCCCGTGTAAAAACTTTAAGGACACTACTATTTTTTTTTATAGAAATGTTACATAAAACTATTATTGATTTGCACATTAAAAACTCTTGTGCATAGTGATTTTTCTGGCGTTTTCTATTAAGAGTTTTGATAAATTTATAATCTACAATTGGAGATGAATGGTACAAAACCAGCCCCAAACTGTGCCAAAAATTAATAATATCCATGAAAGATAGAATATTTGCAGTCATTAAAAGCAATAGTGGGTGCACAACATATTAAGTATTTGTTTCTTCATTACTGTATTGTTTATATTTTCCTCCCCTTAAAGTATTTTCACAGACGGAAGTAGTGTTTTCTTGTAAAATTATTTATTTTCGTAATAAAATACTTACAGATAAATTTTGTTGATTTTTTCATTAGCTCTTCAACTTTATGATACATGCTATAGTATACTTTTTTCATCTGATTTGAAATTTATCAAAAAAAATTAAATTTTTTACTGTCCTTAAAGTTTGTAAACACACTGTACTTGTTTTGTATATTTTAAACTTACGAAAATTTATAGTAGCGATTCTGATTCTTACAACTATGCAGTTTTACAATAAACAGGACAACTATTTATATTTGGTTCATTATCTCATATTATATGAAAAAAAGCTTTTGAACTTTATCTAATAAGTAAGTTTATATAAAGGGAAAAGTTCTGCACAGCCATGCCTGAATCTGTTACTTATACAGTTTTATCATACTACTGAATAAAGATTCATTTCACCATAAATGAACAAATTTTGCAGCTTCCATAAAGGCAAATACAACAATTTTTTTTTTTTTTAAATAAAAAAAAAAAAAAAAAATTCAGTCTGTTCTCATTCCCATTTTGTATTCTTCAAAATGATAAGATTTCAGAGGGATTAAAGTTCCTGTAATATATTTTCTCATATAATGACATTTTCATATATATTACACGAATAATTTTCAAATATGTTTCCATTATAAAAATAATGTACAAATTTTTATACTATAAGTTAGATGTAACAGAATATAATTTTTTTCATGTATGATTATTTAGAGTAAATGTAAAGTGACACTTAATAATTAAGTGTCACTTCACATTTACCCTGAAGCTTTTACTCTAATTATTCACTTTACTCTAAAGCTAACTTTGTCTGAAAAGCTGAACATACTAATTATTCGTGCGTTCAGCTTTTCAGACAAAAGCTAACTGAAATATGAAACAAATATACTCTAAAAAAGCTATTTTTTGCCATCATTTTGAGAGAAATTATTTTAATCAGCAAGTATTAATAAAAAAACGGAAAAGAAAAAAATATTGTATTTATTTTCAGTTTTATTTCTCACTGTGAGCACACGAGGTCTCAAATGACATATTATACATAAAACAATTAAAATAAAAGTTCATTGTAATAACTTTTATGGAACAACCCACACAACCACACAGAGCTAATGGTCATCTATTAGAGCTCGAAATTCATCCATGACATCCAGGACGTACTATAGAGCTCTATAAGATTAAAAAATAGATGTCTAATAGTCGTACTTCACTTCGACGTCTATTAGAGATCTAAGACGTATTATATACATCTATAAGTCCTCCAAGTTTCGATCTCTAATAGATGAAGTCTCTTATGGTCGACGTCTATAAAAGATACTGATATCGACATCTTATGGAGCTCTTTTAGACCAGCACCGTGCAAAAGCGCCATGATGAACAAACTACACCGCTGCTGTGTTCTTTGTTACCGAGTGCACCTGAATGCTTCATTTGGATCTATAATCACATCGGAATATTGCGGATATCCTTGCTCAACAAGTTTACATCGACTTCCTTTATTTGTTTTAAGGTAAGTGTTAATTCTTAAATAATTTATGCTTAAGGTATAAGGACACCTTTGAAACGTCAATTTCTGTCAAAATATTGATTTTTTATTTTTGCTATTTTATGAATGATCTTTTACTTTCAAAATCTGTTTGAATTTTGTTTCTAGCTTGTCTAGAACCCAAGTTTTAGATATTTTAATATTGCTTGGCTGTGAAATTTTAGAACTGAAAGTACGTTTCTGCAAACCAGAAGTAAGCAAAAATGTTTGTTTACATTGCAGTTTTTCATGATTTTGTTAGGAAAACTGATTATATACGCACATAAAAACACAAAAATAGTTTTTTAAGCATCTTAATAATATTAAGAATTACATCTGCCAACGTTATTTACCGAATTTTGTTTTAGAAATTGGCATTAAACTGTGCATTCCAAATCATTGTTTACGTACGAGTTTGCCCTTTGATAATCATTTGAAAGTCACTAAACCATTAGTTTTCTCGATATTTTTAGTTTTTTTTCAACGAAAATGCCAAAAAGTACTTCTAGAAAACGCAAACGTAAGTTTTATGGTAATAAATTTACAAATAAATAATAGTCCTGTTGAAAGTGAAATGCATAATTCTGCATATGTTGGTGATTACCAAAGTTTTTCTGCCAGTTTTTCAAAGCTACAGACGGCTAGTTCTATATCAACAAATGAAAACTGTGGTTCAATGAGTTGTTTTAGAATTTTGGATAATGGAATTCTTTTAAATATAACTCTGCTGTCCAAGCTGTTTGCAGATAAACAAACATTATGTGAGGAATCAAGATATTGGCTGTGCTCACATTTTTATATTCATTGTAAAAACTGAGACTTCCATAAAGGTTTGGCATCTTCAAGAAAAAAAAAAAAATGTAAATTCTTCTGAAATAAATACCAGACTAGTGTATGGCATGCACCAGATTGGTAAAGGTTTTGCTGCAGCATATAAATTATGTTCAACGTTGAATTTACATACACTGACTAAAACAGCTTACAAAGCTTTGGAATGCAACAAAATGTCATAGCTGCACTTTTTCACTGTGCTTCAAGCACGAATAACCCGAAAGAATAGCATAAATAATATAATTTGAAAAGCTATAAAAATTTGGATTTTCTTAGAATTCATAACTCAATACTTCAGAGTCAAATGAAATCAAAGACACGCAGGAAATTCCTGAGAGCAGCTAGAAAGAGAAAAAATTACAGTTTTGGAAAGTAAAGAAGGGCAATTTTACAAAACGGGAGCATTTTAATGTGCAATTTGTTGTTTATAATCCAAAAAAAGTAAGGTAAAAGTTATTTTTGCAGTTTTCTCAAAATATAAATTCCTCTTATTTTACCATACCCGAAACACTATATAACAAAATATGTTAAATTAAGAAATTGTTAAGAAAAGCTGATAAATCTTTACCACAGCTAGTAAATAGAGTATTTGAATTGAGAAATAGAGTATTTGATCAGTGAAATTGTATATCAATAATATTTTCCTCCTATTAGAGTTCATAGAAAAATTTTATAGTATAGAAGTAACATTAATTGTTCATTTTAATAGACAAGTGTTTGAATGTTACAAAATATATTCTAGTAAATATATTGTGTTGTTAGTGGCAGGTCCTTGTTATATAATTTTTATTTTAGTTTACTTATTATCATTATATTTTCAATTATATTAATGCATTATTCATGATTTGTTTGCTTTGATTTAGACTCTACAAACTGTTTTATCTCTGGAAGAAGCTCTAAAAATTGCTCCAAGACTTTTCCCTTACTAAGCCACCTTATTTCACAATGTAACATTAAAGTATTAATTGAAGCAGAAGAATAATTTTTGTAATATGATTTTTAATAGCTTGGTATATATCGTACCCACGTGTATTCCCTTTTAATGGCAAAACTGACGGTATATCTTCCTTTGCTGAGCAATCTTTGAAAACCATCCTTATAAAAATATTTATTTGTGCTACATTACAGATATCTGTTGATTCATCACACTGTAAACTTAGAAAAACACATTTTTGTAAATCCTCTTTTAATTGTTCTCTGATATTCACAGATATTTCTTCTATTCTACGAGTTACTGAATTTCTGGATAATTGAACTTCCTGGATAGCTAACATAATTTCATTCTTATTTTTAAATTCTTGAAATAATATCTCTGATGCAGCAAGCATTAATTCTTTAATTATGTTACCATCCATTAAAGGTTTTTTGTGCATTGCAAGTATATGTGCAATCTTAAACGATGCAATAGTAGCAGCTTTTGATTTATTCACGGGCCTGGTAAACAAAGATTGTTGGGCAATTAATGCGGTTTTCATTTCTTTCAATTTACATTTTCTTAAATTGCTGTTAGGAGGATATTCAGTATCATATTTTTTATGAACTGTTGTGAAATGTCGTTCTATGTTGTATTTTTTCCCAACAGTAACTGTTGAACCACAGGAAAACTATAATAACTGTACTACTATAATAACTGTAATAACTATACTACTATATTAACTGTACTATATTGTGTAGCTCCTTGAGCAGGAGCTACACAATAATGACACCAAAGAACTGTTGGATAGTATATAATTTTATTATTACTCTTTAGTAAGATAAATATTTTAGAGCAGACTTAATATAGAATATACACTCACAAAATTAAAAGATTGCCTGAAGAGAAATTTACTGAAATAACAGTGAAATTGTAGATCAGCAATATTTTCTTATTCGAGTTCATAGAAAAAGTTTATGGTATAGAATTAACATCAATTGTTCATTTTAATAGACAAGATTTTGAATGTTATGAAATATATTATGTATGTTTTATGAATTCATATTTATATTCTAAGTTTAAATTTTTTTTTTTAGTATGAAGTAATTACTCAGACTAGTGGCATATTACTCTGACTAGTGGCACAAAAGAAAAAGCTTTCTGCAACTTAAAAATTTCTCATCTTATATTTAGTAAGCAATTATTCAAATTTTTTCTTTATTATTTCATTAATATGTCTATTTAGAATTTAAATCGTTTTCATCCTTTGAGTTTGCTATATTTATTTATACCTAAAATTATGTTTCATTTTTAGATTAATATTATATATATATATATATATATATATATATATATATATATATATATATATATATATATATGTGTGTGTGTGTGTATGTAATATTTTAGTTATATTAAATGTGTGCATATTACGAGTATGCATTAAGTTAAAACCCATCTCACAAAATGTGAATGATATTAAGGTAAACCTAGTGATATTTTCTAACGAATTAAAAATTTATTTATTGTACTTCTAGGTGCAGCTAGGAGAAATCCATTGTACAAGCAGGTGACTGACTCAAAAATTGAAACCGTCGTCAAAGACTGGTTAAGGCATGCAAATGCTAGGAGTTCAAAACAAAAAGAAAATTGTGTTGGGGAAATTTTATGATTTTGTATTCAATAAATCCTTTTATTAAAACATTTTTTCTTTCTTTCTTTGTTGCAGTATTAAAAATATATTTGTTAAACAATGTGAACACAAACAATTCTGGATTAATTATTGAAGAAGATATTTTTAATGAAAATCCAACTGAAGCAGAAAAGTTTTTATAAAAATAAATTATGATTTTCATAGATATACTTTTTGAAACTTAATTTATATGTCCTACTAAGTTACTTTTATAAGTAATGATGGCTGAAAAAAGAAAGAGATATGAGATATCTATATATTCAACCAGTATAGTGTTGCAGGGTTGGGTTTTTGACATTACAAGCATCAAAAACGGGTTTAAACTGTCAAAAACCTATGACGAATAAATAAGTCTTAATCACAATAGCTATTAAAAAGGAAGAAACTTGTTTTCAAGCAAATTTAAAAAGGTAATTCAATATTCAATTTATGTTTTAATTGTGAAATGTATATTTATTAATTAGAAAAATTACATTAAAAAAATTATATGCACTTATAATAGTTTAGTTTTTCAATTGAAAAATTAGCATTTTGGTTTTTTTTCTTTTTTTCTTAAATTTCAGAATGCATTAATAACAAGTTTTAATGTAAAAATATTAGTTTTATTATTATAATATTTAATATTATAATTATTTTTAAATATTTTTACATTAAACATTAGTAATAATGTTATTATTTAAGCAATATATATCACTATTTTTGGCAGTTATAATGTATGACAATTGTCATCGTAATAACATCAAAAGTAGTGGTAAATATTAATATTTACATTGTATTTTAGACCTAAATTTCTTAATAAATTTAGAAAAATGAATTGAGCTTAATATATTTCGAACAATTTGCATTCTAATAGGACATTTTCATGCAAAAATAATTGCTACAGAGATTCTAAAACTAAAAGTAAATTTATGGAAGTATAACAAAAGTGTATAAAAATAATAGTTGTAAATGTATTATTATTTATTAAGTAATAATAATTAATAAGTAATAATACATTAAGCTTAATTTATTTTAAACAATTTGCATTCTAATAGGACATTCTTATGCAAAAATAATTGCTACAGAGATTCTAAAACTAAAAGTAAATTTATGGAAGTATAACAAAGAGTATCAAAATAATAGACACTATTATTTTTATACTCTACTTCGATAAATTTACTTTTAGTTTTAGAACCTCTGTAGCAATTATTTTTGCATAAGAATGTCCTATTAGAATGCAAATTGTTCAAAATAAATTAAGCTTAATGTATTATTACTTATTAATTATTATTACTTAATAAATAATAATACATTTACAACTATTATTTTTATACTCTTTTGTTATACTTCCATAAATTTACTTTTAGTTTTAGAATCTCTGTAGCAATTATTTTTGCATTAAAATTTCCTATTAGAATGCAAATTGTTCGAAATAAATTAAGCTTAATTTATTATTAAGAAATTAAGATCCAAAATACAATATTTTGGAGGGGAATTGTACGTCCTTTAGAGGTCTAAAATATCTAAATCGCGTACCCTCCACATCGAAATTTTCGCTCTTATAGACGTCCTATAGAGCGCCGCTTAGATATCGTAGACGTCTTATGGATCTCAAAGAGAGCACACCTCGGAGCTCCTATAGAGCTCCATTCCACGTGATGTAGATATTTTTCGACGTCTTATAGAGGTACGCGTTTTTATGAGGTGAGATATTATAGACGTCTAATAGAGATCGGTGTGTTGTGTGGGAATATCTGCGACAATACTGAGGTAGTTTCTATCCTTTTTTTTCATGAAGCATTAGATAACAATTTAAAAAATAATAATACATCAAAAAGTAGTCAATGCATCAATATTTTTCAATTAAAATGTAATACAACGCACATGTTGATGATTTTTTCAATATGCAAGTCATCATGTTTTTTTAAACTATTGCTGGAAGGTAAATTTTTGGTTTGTAATAAATGGAGAAGACATGTGAAATTGATCAGTTCAGTCCTAAATTCTCTATTCGGAATAACAAAATATTGATTTTCAAAAAAGCGACAATGTAAGGAAATTAAAAAAATCTTGTAAACAGAATAAAATGTCAGACATTGATTGAAAAAAACAACCTAACCTGTGCTCCTCTACCTGCAAAAAGAAAAAAAACTGTTTACAAGCCATATTAAAACATTAGCTGTACAGTAATAAAAAATGTTTGCATGTTTAAATTTCTACCATCATTTTTGACTTGCTTCATACCAAAACACATAACAAAATTTCCCTCGTTCTCTTACCTGGAATTATAACTGTTTACTATTGCTTATTTTCAATATGTACACAGTGCCCCAAATTCAGTTTGTTTCTGATTGAAACAAAGCCCTTGCGCATGCGCGCATATCATGGAATAGATTTACGCATGCGCGCATATTATGGAATTGAGACGCATGTACTGCACCCTATGAAGTTAAGGAGCAGTATCCAATGTTAAGAATGTGTCTCACATTTGGTCGCCGGAACTAAATGGCGCACGCCGGGAACGTAGGGCTTTGACATGGAAACCTATATGCTTTAATATGGATTTTTCGTATTTTTCAGGAGAAAACATGTTGCTTTTTTCAGTGCGTATTTAATATGAATTTATTTATTCAACTTAACAATTGTTTATTTTCGTTCAAAATATTCATTTGAACTGCTTATTTTGCTAAACTTTATTAGAATTCTTAAACTATTACACAATGAGTAACTAATGATACATTATTTTCTAGAGCTAGTTAGTTACAAGCGCATATAAGAGCACACACTAGCTGTAGCTACAGAGTGTGCAATGCCCAAACAAGAGATGACAAACATCTGATACATGAAGAGCCATACTTCGTTATATAAACTTTTTCAGAATAATCGTGTATTAGTTTCAGAATAAATGAGTTCAAAATTTTGTAATAATTGAATAATTAAGTAAATGAAATTACAGAAAAAAAATCGTGAAGGAAATCTTTTATGGAAAAAAATTGTGAGAATTACTACTGATTAACCGAAACACACACACACATAGTAATATAAGAATATTTTTAATTGCAGATAAGTATGAGTAATACATCATACATAACAGCCTTTAAAAAGAAAAGCAAAATTTTCTATCAATCACAAATAGATTCTAATCAGGACTAATAAAATATGAAGTCAATTCAGTATTTTATCACACAATACTTTAAATTATCTTCCTTTGGAAAAAAATGAATCAAACCATCTCAGATTACACTTTTTTAAAACTGGAGATATAACCTTCAAGCTAGTAAGTTACTGAATATATTTCTTTCAGCAAATTAATAAAATATCGCACCCCCAACCCCAAATAACATTGACAAGGACAAATCAGCTTTATTTTTACATTTGCATTAAGTATGGGTTTCATTGTAGTCACAGTAAAATGATCTGAAAATATTATTTGTTTTGTAAAAAATTATACACAACAGATTTTTCGTACGCATTTTTAGTGACAACATTGTTTATCATACAATGAAAAGTTATTTACTTATCGAAACTAACTTAATAGTGATTGAATTCTATATTAAGGTTCCAGCATATTCACGAGTTTTATAAAATTTTCATAGTAAAATAAATATCAACAAATACTATATATTTTTTGCGAATAGTTACCAGAGGAAAAATATTAATTTCAAGTAGGAAAGTTAACTGTAAATATTTTATTTCTGTGAACGATTAAAATAAACGATGGCTTTGGCTCAGACGTCTATCTTAATACGCCATCGGAGTGGGACGCTATTTTCGACTTTGGAGACCAGAGCTAATTGCTCCCATGTTAACGTCCATAAAGGAAAATTTCGAGGATATTTTACTTCAAAACAAATATTTTTTAACTCATAAAACCTATTGAAATGTATACCGAAGAACGTCAATTGAATTTTAAATATACTGTTAACCGTGTTCCAAAAGCAATATTTAAAGGAAATTGAAAGGATGCTTTGGAAATCGGCTGTTTTACGCTTTGTGCGCAAACATTTGGCACAGAGTTGGCCGAGTTTCGCCAAGTGCGAATGAATTTGTACATTTCAGATTTATCTCTGGTTTGACGATAAACATCTAACCAATATCTTTAGTTGCTACCAGAAGCATGCATGTGCATATTTTTATTTCCCAGTAATTAAACAGCAAAGAAGAAGGTTTGCTGATTTATGTCAGCTCTCCTCTTTCTCGTATTTGTGTTTTGCGTAGCACTTAATATAAATACCTGCTTGTCATAGCATTTCTATTTTAATATTTAATTATGAATAAACCCTTTGCAGTCCAATTTTCAGTGTGACAAACAATTTCGTAAACAATGGAACTTTAGTTAAAAACAGGAAATCATTTACGTACAATTTATAATTTTTTAAATATTATGTAACATTTTTGTACGATGATATTCTTTAAAAGTATTTGAAAGAAAAAGATGCTAAACAAATTTTAAAAAGAATAATTTATTACAATAACATAATAATCACATTACATTACATTAAATAATTACATTATTATGCTACTCAATCCAGTTATGTGGCCATATTTAACTGGAGAGTTTGATTTTCCGACGAAATGTTCTTTAAGACTTTTTCTGCTCTCCCTAAAGTCAAAGAAAATATTTAAATGTCTGCCCTCAATTAAATCTGGATTGAAGCCACAAGGTAGCTTAGTGGTACAGCGTCGGTTTTCCGTAATGAAGGTGCTCGGATCGAATCACGAGCGCCATTAAATACTTTCGTGTGTAGGCCGTATATGGGCACGTTACGTTCGTAGACCGGACAGTCATTGTATTAGATCAAAGAGGGGGGGAGAAGGTACTATCCTCCAGATGTCACCCCTGGGGATGCTCGGTCAAAATTTAGGTGGCATATGGCTAAGTTGGACTAGATTGAATACTATATTACGACGTACTATATTCAACAATCACTTTATAAGAGTATAAATAAATATGTTTCTATAAAAATCCAACTTTTTTTGTTTACTGACCATTCATTTTTTTTCATTGCTGGAACAATTAAAGTAATATTTGGTGTCCAAATAATGAGATCACAAATATCTCTATTAAGTATATGCAAGCTACCTTGAATATGATGATAGTACGTCTTACCTTGGGGAGTTTTCAAATTAAAGGAGATATCATCAACAGAAAATTCATAAACTGAAATATTGTCAGATGAATGAACAGTGACTTTTACATTCTGCTTGGCAGTCAAATAACACTTACCAGAAGCAAGAGGACTTTAGACAGAGTCATCTTTTAAACTTACATGACACTTAATTTCAATGATCTTATTGTTATCAATACGACCATATGGTGAGCACAATAATATACCAGTTTGATGAAGAAAGAGACCACCAGTTTCTACATTGCATTCCTTCACATCTTCATAAATAGATAGGACCGTTTTTTCATGCACCACACCACACTGAATGACTTTTGAAGCAAAATATCTATATTCACCATTCAGAGTTTTTGGCAAACTAGACGGTATATAGCTTAGTTCAATTGCAGTCAAAATCAGGGCCCGATTATGAACGCTGGGGGCCCCTGGGCAGATGCTATTTGGGGGCCCCCTCTTACGGACATTTATCAAAATACATACTATTAGAAGTACTAGGTGCATACACCAAGGTGGTTTTGGGGCCCCCTAGCATCAGGGGGCCCTGGGCAAAGTCCCGATTTGCCCATGCAATAAAAAGGCCCTGGTCAAAATTGAAGGTAGTTTGCTCGAAGAAAACCGCCCTTTTCGGTATGCTCCCCGAAATGGATTTTGTCCTTGTCCAGATGTCATAGAAAAGACAAACTTTTGCTGATCCTCAGTAACTTTAAGTTTCTCGAGGATGAAAGCTACTTTATCTGCAGCTGATGGATGCTGTTCACAGGCTGTAATCTCGTCAAATGTTAGAACAGTATGCTCAAAGTTTTCCTCTTCACTGACCTCGCGGTGTTTCTAGTGAAAAGAAATTAGGTCTAAAATAGAAAAAACTCATATTTACTGGACAGTAATTGAAGAATCACTTGTGCTAAATAAATTCTTCTTTTATTTCTTTTTTGATCGCCCCCAAAAGGCTTCTTTCCTTTCAATTTTCTCTCTCTGTGTGTTCTTTCTCTTTTCTCTCTCGTTTTATTTAATAAAAAACAAAATTTTAAATTTAAATTCTCTTAACTGAGCAATAATTACAGCTAAAAAATCTCTACTGACCAATTTCCCTCGCAATCTACCACCCTCCCTCAAATGAATCATAGTCATCATTGGATAAGCCTTACGCCTAGGTACTCCGAAAAGTGCCATAATGGCGGTAGTGAGTTTAAAACTTTTTAATCTTTTTTTTCATAGTATCCAAACTTCAATTTTCACACGAAAATGAACTATCATTATTTACTTCGAAAACCAACAGGAAAATTATTCAGAAGTAATCGTAAGTGTAGGAATTTGATATATTTCAGTTATAAAAAGTCAGATTTATAACTGAAATATTAGATAAATACTAGTCAATCAGAAGAGCATCTATTTTCAAATAGGCAAAAGGATATGAGAGAAAAAAAAAACACAAATTAAACTTACTTCAACATCGTAAGTTTTATTTTTCATTGATGCATGAACACATGCATGTATAATCCCACACGGGTTGTAATAAAACGACTCTAAGTGCGAAGACTTCAAAGCAACTTGCCCTCGTTTTAATAAATTAAAATTCCCACTGAAAAACTTACAAATATCGTCAGTTGTCGTCATTGCACATGGCTAACAGACACCGGAAATGAATTAATCTAAACCTAAACAATCCCAAAATGATTTGGCATCTTGATTTAGAAGGTTACCATACAAGGGTTATCATAATTTTCTATTTCAAAACGCTTATCGCTTACTAGGCAGCGTTTGACAAAGTGAAATTCAAAAGTGAATAATTATTATTTTACTCATTAAATACAGCGTGTTCAGGCGTAATTTTTATCAAAAATCGTAGATGTTCAATAAACTAAGGTTTACATACTAGAAATTTCTTTAAGTATGGATAGGTTTCGAGCAAGAGTCTCAGCAAAAAGAAGGCAATGCTAATCTCCTTCGGGTTTCCCAGTTTTGTTCTCCATAGGTCTCCAAGATGGCCGCCTCACTCCGATGGCGTATTTGTCATACGTGCTCGAAGTGATGACGTCACGGTCGCCATGTTGGGCACCTACGCAATGGCGGCCCATGTTATTCTCTCATAGGACGGAAAAACAAATATTAATATCTCTTAAACTAATGAATATTATCTCTCTGCACGTCCTGAAATCGATAAATTAGCAAAAAATACCCTACCACAAAAATTGATGAATGTGATTTCGTACAAGAATAAGAGTAGAAAGTGTTTTAAAATTTCATTCCTTTAAGCCTATCGCTAGGAAAGATAGGCTTAGAGGAAGTGATACTCTTCAAATTTTTTATTTAGTGTTTGTGAATAGTTTTTTATGTTGTTTCTGTCTATGTGGATATTCTAACGTAATCAAAGATGGATTGGTAAGTAGATTTCATTCCCAGTAACACTGATTTTTCCCTAGTGCCATTGTATTTACGATTTGAATGTGTCGCTGATGGTAGCGGTATTAATATGTCACTTTCGATAAAAATTATCACTGTAAAAATACGTATATACCCGACTGTTCATTCGATTTTCCTCAAATATTTGTGTGGTAACATTCTTAAAGTAGTATAATTCACTTCGCATGATGAAAGGGTTCCTGAAGTTGACATATTGCTAGTATAGGACACTCTATTGTTGTTGTTTTTAATGTATCCTATGACTGGCGTACATTTTTGTAGATTTATACTGTGTTAGATGTCTGCTTTTACCTGTGTACTTGATTCACTTCCCTTAAAACTGAATGGGTGTCTCAGTAGGATATATTTATGTCAATCTATTCTATGTAGATTTCTTTCGAGTCAAATGCATGAACTATAAGATTACTGACAAACTTTAATGGCTAAGTATTTTTTCAGCCATTGATTTTATGCATCCTTTTTGTTGCTGGCTGGTTTTATGATGGGATTGTTTGATTTAATATTAGTGTTTTACCAACCTTAGTTTAATGCAGCACTCTTAAAAGTATGAAGCATGAAATAATTGATTTGCTTTGCATTGTTCTTATATCACACAGTTAGTGGAAGACATACTCTTCAAATTCTTTATTTAATGTTTATTAACAGTTTTCTTAATGTTGTATTTGTAATGTGAATAATGTAAGATTCAGTAAGTAGATGTTTTTCCCAATTATAGGCCTGTTAATGCTTTCGTGTTATTGTTTTTCATAATAAATATTGAAAAGTTGTGTGGTAACAGTAATTGTTTCAGCTACGTATTCTTCATAACTATTTATGCTTCATAAACAATAACTTTACATTAATAACAGACTTTAAAAATTAACTGATTGCTGCAACATTCTCATTTGATTTTTTTAAAATGAAGTAGTCGTTTTTTTAACCGTTGAGAATTTACTTCAATTGTAACATTTTTTGTTCAAATTCATAGTCATGTTTTTCTCCTTTATTTCATTAGTTTATACAAGACACTTCAGCATGATATCCTGGTTTGAAATTTTCACCTTTTTAAAAGATCAAAAAAGTTTGATAGACAGAGGAGAAAAAGCTGCGACTGCTAGTGATATTCAGTCGTTTGATTACAATCCTGGAAACAGCTTGATTTTATCTAAAGTGCAAGCCTTTATGAGAGACAGATTATATAATGTGACAGTAAGTTGTACATGTAGCAACATTTGTTTTCTTTAATATTTATATTTTATGGTAATAATTAAGGTAATTGGTTTTCTTCTTAAAATCGATTAATTTCTGATGTTAATTTATATCCATACCTTTCTGCCAAATATTAAGCTACGAAAGAGACTATAAGCAGTACATTGTGTTTTATCTTGTTATTCTTTTAAAATTATTTTTCTTTTGAAAAATTATTGATTTCTGTTTTTAATTTATATCGATATAGATTTGTTACCCGGCTTCGCTCGGTATTAAGTTTCTGTTATTATTTTTTTTCAATGATTAACCTCATGTTATGATGTTCTAAAGTAATAACAACTCTTAAAAAAATTAATTTCATTTTTTCTGTAATAAAAAATGCATATAATTCAATGCCACTTTCAGACTTTCTTAATTAGAATTTACACGTATTTCATGATTGTAATTCTTTCTCAAAACTAAATAGTCTGCTATGTTTCAAAGTCACTTCAGTTATATACGTAAATCATCGCGTCAAGGCTAAATGCACGTGTTTCTAGCTAAGTGAATGTGTCCTTCAGTATATCTGAGTTTGAAAAGGTAGCTTGGGATAGTTTTAATGCATGAAATGGATCGAGAACATATTCATTGAAAAGGAATGAATTTCCATTTTTATATTTTCAGTTTTAAAAAGAAATATTCTGGCGTTGCCACATGTTTGAAAATAATATATCAAATTCACTCTTGTATGCGCCTTATATGAATAAATAACGTTTTAATTCATGTCTATTTATTTTTACGCAAATGTTATAATTTAATTGGCAACAATGAAATGTTACAATGGAAATGAATAAAAATATCCGTTGATACCGCGTAAACTTGTTCTGACATAATTCGGGAATGGTACGTCGTAGCGGGATGAAAATAGTCACATTCATTCTGATTTTCCAAGAATATTTACGTTAGGCTCCCACTGGCGATTATTTCAAAGCAACTTTTTAATCACGAAAATGAAACACATTGATTCCTTCGGAAATGCGCACACTGGCGATTTTTTAGTTGCGGCAACTAAAAATTTCCAACATGTTCGATTCTTTGGGTGATGAAACTGTTGCCGAGGACAAATATATCACGTTGGTTTAGATAGGACTGCGCCCACTGGTGATTATTTAGTTGCTCGCAATAGATCTGATCATAGGCGTAGCGTGGCTTCTAACTTTTTTGGGGGCTGCACGAATTGAATTCAGTTAGGGTTCTCTTCCGCGCATTGACTGCCAGACGGTCCTTAAAATATGATATTTTTGAAATTGAATAACAATAGAATTGATGTTTGAGTAGTATTCAAAAGTTATACAATGAGAAATATAATATAAATAAAGTGAGAAAAAAATAGCATCGGATTTTTGTTATGGATCATATCATTGTTAAAAACTATGTTAAGGCTAAAGACATAATCGGAATCTTTAGTTTCATAGTTTGAAAAAGCGGAAAAAAAAACTTTCTTAAAAGTTTTCTACAATTTTCCGATTTTAGCTGAACTTCTATTAACGTTTTAATTTATATCAAGTTAAGATGGGGGGTCGTGCCCCCCCCCCCGACGCTACGCCTATGGATCTGATCGAGGCAAATAATCGGGGGCGTGTTTGGCTAGTCCGATTCACGAGGAGTTGGCAAAGTTGAAGATCACCAGTTTGCTTCAGTACTCGGTGTAAACATGTCGCTGGACACTGAACTATTTATAAGTGAAATTGAAAAACGGCCAGCTTTATACAACATAAAATCAAAAAAATATTCTGAGAAAAATTTAAAGAAGACTTTATGGGAGGAATTGTGCCAACAATTCATTGAAAATTGGGATAAGTTGGAGGAAAAACAAAAGAACTAAAAGATTAAGTTGATAATATTTTTAATATTAACCCTTTTCATTTATCATATACAGCTTTTATATTAAATTTTCTCAGACTGCCAAGGAATACTTCTTTGAGGAGAAATGAAATAATATGTAAAATAATCTCTTATCGCAAAACATTGATTGTTTCTTCTTACTCCAACTGTAGAGATTCTTTCCAATGAACAGTGGAAGAGAGTGTCTTCAAAACGTATTCCATCATGTTTTCTAACAAAATTGTGTAGAATGCAGCATGCTTTAATAACATATTCACTGAATAAATACTGGTATCGAGAGGTCTGTGAATATTCTCCATTTGTTTTCTAAAATTTCAAAATGTACATTCTACCAGTCCGCGGACTCTTGTTAATCTGTAATTAAAGATACGTTGTTTTACGGACAGATTTCTGCTGGGATATGGTCGAAATACAAACTGTGAAAGAGCAAATGCCTCATCCCCCACTAGAGTAAATGGCATTGTCGTCATTAGGGAGACAACTTTGTCGTGGAATTTTTAATTGGTTTCTTTCAAGCAACCTTGAAAATGTTGACTGTTTAAAAATATTAGAATCACTTGATGAACCGTATGCTCCAACTTCTACATAAATGAACTTGTAATCGCAATCCACTATTGCTAGAAGCACAGTCGAAAACATTTTTTACAAAAAAATGTTTCTAATGTGTATTTTATTTCAATAAACTTTCAGATTTTTAAGAAAATCTTTTTTCTTACCTTAAAGTCACAGCTAATCTTTCCTGCGGTGGTATAGCCAAACGTAATCTTGAATTTTGATAAGAAATAGTGGGCCCCACTAATAACAACATGTTCTCGAAACTTTCAACGCTCATCCGAAAGTAGTTGAAAAATTTTGTTGGGTGTACTCTTAAATCTTCAAATAATTTATAAAACTGCCCGTCAAATAATCTCCTACTTATTGGATGAACCCAAAATCTTCTGTGGCTTTGTTTACGTTTTCGCCGTAGAGCGAGGTTCACAGACACATGCAGCTTCCACGAAATCCATTTTCAAACTGAGTGCAAAGCAACTATTTAGTTGCCAGTGGGCGCTTGTCGAAGGTTTCCGGCAACTTTCAAGTGACTAAACTGTTTAGTTGCCCAAATTAAAAGTTGCCAGTGGGCGCCTGGCCTAAACCGTGTAAATTTCATCCAGGTAGGGCTCACGGTTCTTGAGTTTTTGTGACTCACACACACATACACACACGACCCATTTCCCGTTTCTGCTTTATATATAAGATATTTTTTGTATTTTTAATAAAAAGGCTGTAATGGGATTTCTGTGTTCTTTCTTTCATATAATAAATCGAATGTGATATAAGTCCCGTAAAACTTGACTTTTCGCATTTTGAGTAACGTTTTTAATAAAGTGACCAAAATGAAGAGATTTCAAAACAGAACTCAGATTTCATGTGTAACCTCCAAATGCAATGGTTAAAGCATAGTTATTATTCAAATACATGTAATGAAAACTGTAAACTTTTTATCTAAAAAAACTCATCAAAGGGATTAAACAAAAACATGTTAATGATATACAGTAATTCACGAATGGGGAAAATATTAACACGCTTCATTCTTAAATCTATATCTAACTACAGATACTGACTCACAAATTTTGCGCCCGATCAGTTGGGATTTCAGTTTTGTCATCTGAAGGTAATCTTAACAATTTGTAACTTCGTTGTCGTTGAAATCAGTTGTTTTGAAAATGGGAGTTTTTTTTTAATTTTCCTCTTTGGAAGCGGCCACTTCTATGATATCTTTTGAATTTTTCGTTTCCTTTACTCATTCGAATCCGTTTAGGTACGGAAATTTAAGTACATACTCGATATAAATGGGAGGCTTGATTACTGCATATATCGGGGTTTACTATCTAGGAACATGTTCTGCAATCTATCTATTAAATTTGTAAGCCGACTTTTTGGGCAGTCCGTGAAAGAAAACTATTGCATCAATTTACTTCATTTTGGTCTTAAACGAAAGATTGTAATCTGTAGATTTGTCAAATTTGGCTTTTGTAACCGCAATTTCAATCAATTATCGATAATTTACAATTAAAAAATTTATTTATGCGCATGCTCATTGGCACCTTTAAGCCTGTCTTTAGAAACTCACTGTTTCTGCGCATGCTCAGTGACACTTTTTAATGATAAACACGTTTATCCAGGAGTCTCTCTAGATCTCTCTCCGCCATTTTTATTTATATGATAATTATGTTTGTGAACTATAAGATTAAACCTGATTGAAAATTTTTTTTTCGCTCTGTTTATTTAGTAATAAATTACAATTTAAAAAATTGGTTTCTGCGCATGCTCAGTGACATTTTTAAATTTGGCTTTAGATACTAAGCTCGAGGCCGCTTAAAAACATTAATTTGATTCTGCGCAATACGATTTCCAACATTTGGCAATGATGTATTAAGTATATTTTGTGTATTCGTACATTTATTTACTATTTAGCCGTCATGTTTTGACGGGTATCAACTAGTCTATATATTTAAGTTGCTAAGCCGACTTTTTGGGCAGTCCGTGAAAGAAAACTACTGCTTCAATTTACTTCATTTTGGTCTTAAACGAAAGAGTGTAATCTGTAGATTGGTCAAATTTGGTTTTTGTAACCGCAATTTCAATCAATTAACGATAATTTACAATTAAAAAATTGATTTGTGCGCATGCTCAATGGCACGTTTAAATCTGTGTTTAGAAACTCACTGGTTCTACGCATGCTCAGTGACATGTTTTAATAAACACGTTTATTCCGAGGAGTCTCTCTCTGCCATTTTTATCTTTATGATAATTATGTTTGTGAAATATAAGATTAAACCTCATGGAAATTGTTTATTTCGCGCTATTTAAATAGCGATAATGTACAATTAAAAAGAAATTGCTTTCTGCGCATGTTCAGTGACATTTTAAAATCTGGCTTTAGATACTCACTAAGCAAAAGGCCGCTTAGGGGGAATCTATGAATTACGTGAAGCGATTTTGGCAATTTTTCGACTCCCTCCCCCCCCCCCTGGTGAGATGTTACGAGATTTGGGTCGACCCCCCTGCTCCCCCCCTAATCTCACGTGAGATTTTTCAAAATGCGTATTTTTAGTGTAAATATGTTACTCTGTGCTTGATTGCGTTGGATTTATTTAAAAAATATAATTTGCTTAATTATTTTTTTGTAAGACTAGTATTTAAGACTACTAAGAACGTAGTCTAGAGTCACAGTGAGAAAATCGAATAGTAAAATACTTAAATAGGAACTACTCAAATTCGCAAAAGAATATTCATTCTAATTCAGTCCACGGGGACTCATGTGTGGTCTCAAGAGTGACTACTGGAACTATTGTGTAGGATTTAGCCATATTTTAGTGTAGAAACGCGTTTTACTTAATATAAACCAGTTTTCTCGCAATTTTACACTGTTTCTTGCGGAAAAAAAAATTACGTGATATTTCCGAGACCCCCGTCTCCCCCACGTGACACTGGGTGAGTTTCGGCTCGACTCCCTCCCCCCCCCCCTCCCTAAAAGCCTCACGTAATTAATGGACGCCCCCTTAAACACATTGATTTGTTTCTGCGCATAATTGTGATTTTCAACATTTGACAATGACGTCTTGAGTATAATTTGTGTATTAGTACATTTATTTACTATCTAGCCGGCATGCTTTGACAGGTATCAACTAGTCTATCTATTTAAGTTGCTAAGCCGATCTTTTGGGTAGTCCATGAAAGAAAAATACTGCTTGAATTTACTTCATTTTGGTCTTAAACGGAAGATTGTAATCTCTAGATTTGTCAAATTTGCTTTTTGTAACAGCAAATTCTATTAATTAGCGGTAATTTAAAATTCAAAATTGCTTTCTGCGCATGCTCAGTGACATGTTTAAATCTGACTTTATATATTCACTTCGGACGAGGCCGCATAAACACATTAATTAGTTTCTGCGCATGTTCAGTGATATGTTTAAATCTGGCTTTAGATACTTACTAAGCACGAGGCCACAAAACATGTTAATTTGTTTATTTCGAGGAATCTCTCTAAATATTTCTCTGTCATTTTTATTTTGAATTATGTTTGTGAGATACAGAATTAAACCTGAGAGAAATTGTTTATTTCGCTCTGTTGAGTAACCTTATTTCTTTTTACCGGGTTCCACAGTAAATTTTTGAAGTGTATTTCTCTTTTCTGAATATTATGATTTTCAACATTTGGCAACGATGTGCCGAGTATAATTTGTTTGTTAGTACATTTATTTACTATCTAGCCGTCATGTTTTGACGGGTACCAACTGGTGGTTTTTAAAGTTTTGTACAAATTTATTGATTCCATCGCGTATGAATAAAAATAATGCATTTATCACATTGATTAATGTTTGTTACTTCTGTTAATGATAAATTAATTCCGTTATACAATAATTATTTGGCCACTCCATCGAGTTCTGTGATTGGTTAAAACCTTTATTTTTGACACTCATCTTCGGAGGTGATGTGAACAAGGGCAAACGCGAGGAAAGACAAGATCGTAATTTTAGGCACGGCAAATTTCAGTAATCTATATAAATAAAGCAAAGTGTCTCTATGTATGTATCGTATACAAATCTACATTTCTTGACGAATCTGGTTGAAAATTCGTATACTTATGTTTTGAAGCCTTAGGATAATTCTAAGATAAGATTGGAAGCTTTTACATAATTATAAATAAATACGGTTTTTTAATAATATTTCATCTCCAGGCGTTGGAATCAATCATTCATCAGAACTGCGCATGCGCAGATATTGGATGTTAATTCTAGATGTTGTGAACGCATGGATTTCAATTTCTTTAAATACCTTTACACATATTATTGTTATTTTGTAGTTATTTGGTGTTATAACTGAAATAAACCATTTCCAGATTGTAACAAGATGTAACACGCCATTTTCAACATCGTACCCCGTTGAACAGCTTTGGTATAGTAGAATTCATATATTGGCAATTTAGTATGCACAGAATTCGTTTACAAAGTTTACGCTATTTTCCTCATTGTATTATTTTTTAATTTATATTTTGCAAAATTAAATTTCTATGTAATTCATATGATAATTTACGATGCGATGTTTGGCTAGGCGACAAAAAAAGTCGCCAATACAAAATATCGCCAATGGTGTCCTATATCGAAGCTGTTCCTATTATTAGCATAGATTATTAATTTTATTACTTATTTTATGTTATTACTTTATTTAAATTGGGCTGAATCCCAATACACGGTGCCGCATAATGTTTAGATGTTTGCCAAATTGGCGATCAAATACCAAATACGGTTTGTGTTTGTTAATTGCTTTTCAGTTAGCCGTTTATTGCTATGTTAGTTAAAGATGTTGTTACTAAATATCAGGGGAGAAATTTAAGATCAGATGATATTTTTTTTATTTTATTGAGCGTAGAGGAGTGAAACAAGGGTATCTGAGCGAAGCGAAGATCCCGTGTGCGCCTACGAGTTTCATAAAGCCAGCAATAAGTTTATTTTCCAATTTATTTGCTCTTTCTTGGTCGCCACATTTGTTTACATTTCGTAGTTTAAGCCTAACAGGTCTCCGAACGGGATTTTGGCGCCAAATTTTCTTCAAATTGGCGATGGCACCGTCTATTGGGAATTGACCTCTATAATTTTAAAACTACTTTTGATTTCATTTTCTATAATTTTGCACTTTCGATTTTAATCTCAGTTTTAAGGCAAACTTTTTCAGTAATTTATTTGGTTTAAGAAAAATTGAGTACGAGAATTGAGATTGCAGAAACGTGATTGCCCTGGTTGTTGCTTCTTCGGACATTGCCGCAACACTATTGACAGGAGGGAGGACAGCTCACTCGGTTTTCAAGTTACCCTTAAATCTTGGAAACACAGAGATTCCTACATGAAATTTTTCAAGAAATTCGGGAAAGGCAAGGATTCTGAAGCATTGCAAGTTAATTGTCTGAGATGAAGGCACCATGTCCCACAAAACCGCATTCGAAGCACTTAATGTCACATTAAACGATGATTGCTGAAGGGAGTGATGCCCTTCTAGTCTGTATATATAAGAAAGTTCGGTAACTGACTGGCTGACTGACAGATAACGCAGAGACCAAACCGCTGGACCTAAAGGGCTGACATTTTGCATGGCGATTCTTCTTATAGTGTAGGGGTGCACTAAGAAAGTTTTGAAAAATTCTTCTTAGATTTTTTAAAATTAAATTTTTAAGCTTTTTTTTGTAATATTTTTCAAGTTTGCATTTAAAACAATAATCTGAGGGTTATAAGATTTATATCACGAGAAAGATCATAAAAATTCCTTTAAAATGACATCTTTTCCGAATCTTTACCTCTATGTTCCGATTTTTGGGGAATTTTTATAGATTAATTTTTAGAATTTAATTTATTAAATGCTGATCATGTGATTTCTTTTTGTGATATTTTAAACTAATTTTTCGTCACGTGCATAATAACGAAATAGACAAAAAAAATTTTTTTTTTTCTTGCTAATGTGGCAGACGATTGGACATTATCCAAAAAAAATATTAAAATACAGTAAAAGAAATGCTCCTCAAACTGTACTATATTAACTGTACTATATTCTTTAGTATGTTCTATTACATTTAATTTGAATATTTTCTTCTACATTATTTTGTCTATAAAATTATCCGTTACGATTTTTTTATAAATATATATATTTTTTTACATCAATTGCATACATTGATTGTTGTATTTATTATATATATATATATATATATATATATATATATATATATATATATATATATATATATATATATATATATATATATATATATATATATATATATATATATATATATATATAAAGGCATTAATTGCATACATTGTCCGTTGTATTTAATTTGAATGTACTCCGTAGCGAAGTACGGGTATTCAGCTAGTACTAATCATAAAACACTTTGTCGATGTTGAAATTAAACGCTAGACGTCAGGAATTAGGGTAAAACCAGAATCCTTTGATGATTCCAGGTAATTTTATGGGTTTCTTAATCTTGACTCGTGGTGGAACATAATTTTCACCAGGACCCCATTCCGCTCCGCAATGTTTCGAACTAAGAGATCGTTTTTAGTACACCCCCAATTTTTTTCATTCGATTTTAGATGGTTCGAGACTATAAGAAAAAGGCAAATAGGCAATCATGGTTCTCCGAGGCAATTAACAATGCTGTCGAGGTGGTTATTTTTCGCCAATCTGGGTATTTGAACCAATTTGATGTTCCCCAGTCTACTCTGGAAAGATACGTTAAAAAAAAGAAGAAAGGAAAACCCTGACTACAAGATTGATAAAATGGCTGGAAAATTTAAAAACATATTTTCGAAGAGCAGGAACCTGTGCTCGTTAACTATTTAAAAACTATGGAGGCTAGGTTATTCGGTATAACAATGAAAGACTTGCGTAGCCTCAGTTATCAGTTGGTCGTAAGAAATGGCCTTGGTCATAGTTTTCAAAAGATAATCGCAGACCAAAATTGGGTCAGTGGATTCCTTAAGAGACATCCTACTATATCTGTTCGAAACCCGAAACAACATTTGGTGCAAGAGTCATGCCTATCAGGTTGGATGATAAAGTAGGCGGGGTTTGAGCCAACTCTAATGACACGCCGGTTAAAAAGGTCCGATTTAATGAGGCTAATTGTGCCACTCCTGGGTGCTCCTGGATGACAACTGACAACAGGGCCTCTTCAGTTCATGTTTCACCTGAAATTCTAATGCCTATTCCAAAAGTTAAAGAAAGCGCGACAAGGACAAATCAGAGGAAGGGGAATACCGCTGTCTTAGTGCGTAGATTTTCTGAATAGGCTTAAGAAAAGGGCACAACCAACGAAAACTGTAGTTAAACCTTCATAGTCCCGAAAAACTAAATAAATAAAGAGCAAACTTATTTATTCTGCATTTCCACAAGTTTTATATATTTTTATAATTACTTGTCCTTAGCACCTTGTTCTGCCCCGGGTATGGGGCAGAAAGGGGCAAATGACAAAATTTTCTGTTGTTGAAAAAAATAATATTGTTCTTTTATTTTCTTACAATATTATTGTATTTTTGTGAATATAACATGATAATGTGTTCATAGAAAAATTTGTAGCTCTCTTAATTAACCCTTTTGTATTTTTAAAACATATTTTCAACTTGGTACCCCGTTCTAAAAAAAATGAACCTCAAAAGGTAGAAACGATTTCATGAAAAAAAATATAGCAATAGCATAGAATGCAAAACCAAATTACACCCATGGCTTTTTACATTTTCCCTTTCGAAAAATTTCCCTACACGCATTAGAAATAAACCATCGAAATAACAAATAAACTATTAAAAACGCAACTCTAATTTTTTATAAACTTTTTTTTTAATTTACAAATAATGAGAGAAGTAAAATACAAAACATACAAACAACGTTTTCCCACAAGATGAATACTTTTTATTTTCATTAATCAGAGAACAACGACATACATTTCTTTAAAAAATATATAAACCCACAAGCAAATTAATTTAAAATTTTTTATTAAAAGTGGCCATAATCAATGCCTTGATTATCCGCATACTGCAAATACATGCGTGGTGTATATGCAGGCCCAGATTTCCGCATGGGCAAGTGGGGCATTTGCCCGGGGCCCCCAAATTTATGGGGCCCCCTAATTTAGAATTAAGTTGTACATATTTTTTAAAATTTGGTTTTAGGTTAATTCAGTAAAGGTGGGCAGTGGCGGATGCTGAAAAAAATCCTGGGTGGGGCACAGTGCACCCACTATATTCATTTCAAAAGAAAATTTCCTGAATTTATTTATTAACATTAAAAGTAAATTAATTAACACATTATTATTATTAATATTATTATTATTCAATTGTTTGACTTTTTGGTCGAAATTTTTTTGAATTTCCGTTCGAGAATTTATGGGGGGGGGGGCTTGGTGAGTTTTCCACATGTTCATGTGGAAATCTACTCCTGGAGGGTGAGGGCACATGACCTCCCTCTGGATCTATCCTTGGAGGGGGCCCCCAAAGTCTGCTTTGCCCAGGGCCCCATTGGGTCAAAGTCGGGCCCTGTGTATATGCAATAAAAAATGTTTGGATATCTATGATGCACAGAACTGAGGGTCTGCTAACTCTGCTTTATTTTGAATGGATTCTTTATAAAGGGCAAAATTAAAATGGTAAAACGATCTACCATGCTTTTCCACGTGATGAATCAACATGAAACTATGCCCCATGTACAAGGCTAAACAAATCATTTCTATACTCTCAAGCGCCGAATCGACTAAATGCAACGATAACATGAATACCAAGAATATTAAGTCTTGGTATTCATGTCCAATGTTTCCCTGTCAAATGTGTTTTTAAACTACCCTTTAGAGAAAATACTCTCGCATACACAGCAGATGAACAATCTTTCTCCGATACCTGTAAACATATGTTTTTGAACCACTCGTATTAGAAAATCCTGTCTTACAAACACAACCAGCAAAAAGTTATTTTTCCGTATGCATTTCGAGATGTCATTTTCAAAGACCTTTTTCAGAAAATCCTTTTTTACATAGACTGCAGACGAAAGGTTTCTATCCAGTATGCGTATGAAGATGTTTAGGATTTTCTCCAGTATGCGCAAGGAGATGTCTTTTTAAGAGATCATTTTGAGAAAATCCTTTCTGACGTACACTGCAGGCGAAAGGCTTTTCTCCGGTATGCGTACGGAGATGTTTTTTTAAGTTACTATTATATAAAAAAAAAATTCAGGTAGTCTCTTCTAACGAGACTACTGCGGGTTATTAACGTAGAATTATTTATCGTTGCGTAGCTCTTTTTTTATATATTTTGTACTTTTCAGTTTAACTGTTTACTGCTTGCCCAAGCGATACAGACTGGGTTTGGCGTACTACCAAAATTATAACTCGCGACGACAGATGTCTGAAATTTTCCTTTACCGCGGACCGTTACGGAGGATCGTAATCCAACGTTAAAATCCATTCTTACATACATACACTCACTGCAGAGAAAAATCTATTATCCAGTATGCGCAGAGAGGTGCGTTTTAAAATTACTCTGTCGAGAAAATCCTCTCCTGCGTACACTGCAGACAAAACGCTTTTCTCTAGTATGACTAGAGATGTCTTTTTAAGTTAGCATAATCAGAAAATCCTTTCTTACATACACTAAACTCGAAAGGATGTTCTGTAGTATGTGTGTGGAGATGTATTTTTAATTTAGTCTTTTGAGAAAATCTTTTGTTACAAACACTGCAGACAAAACGCTTTTCTCCAGTATGCATGTCTTTTTATGCTACTGTTATCAAAAAATCCTTTGTTACATAAAATGCATATGAAAGACTTTTCTCCAGTATGCGCACGGAGATGTCTTTTTAAGCTACCATGCTCAGAAAATTCTTTCTGACTTACACTGCAATCGAAAGGCTTCTCTCCAGTATGCGAACGGAGAAGTATTTTTAAGTTAGTCTCTTGAGAAAATCCTTAGTTGCATACATTGCAGACAAAAGGCTTTTCTCCATTATGCGTATGCAGATGTCTTTTTAAGCTACTGTTATCGAAAAATCATTTCTTACATACACTGGAGTCGAAAGGCTGCTCTACATTATGCGTAGAGATGTCTTTTTAAGTTATCGTTCTTAGAAAATCCTCAGAAATTGCATTTTTAAATAAGTGTCTTGAGAAAATCCTTTGTTCATACACTGCAGACGAAAGGCTTTTCTCCAGTATGCGTTCGGAGATGTTTTTTTAAGCTACTATTATAAGAAAATCTTTTTTGACATACACTGCAGACGAAAGGCTTTTCTCCAGTATGCGTACGGAGATGTATTTTCAAGTGACCATTAACAAAAAATCCTTTGTTACATACGGAGCAGACGAAAGGCTTTTCTCCAGTATGCCTACGGAGATGTATTTTTAAGTTATCGATCTTAGAAAATCTTTTGTTACACACGGAGCAGACGAAAGGCTTTTCTCCAGTATGCGTTCGGAGATGTCCTTTCAAGTGACCATTATGAAAAAATCCTTTGTTACATACGGAGCAGACGAAAGGCTTTTCTCCAGTATGCGTACGGAAATGTGTATTCAACTCACCATAAAAAGAAAATCCTTTGTTACATACAGAGCAGACGAAAGGCTTTTCTCCAGTATGGGTACGGAGATGTCTTTTCAAGTGACCATTATCAGAAAATCCTTTGTTACATTCGGAGCAGACGAAAGGCTTTTCTCCAGTATGCGAACGGAGATGTATTTTTAAGTGTTCGTTTTGAAAAAATCCTTTGTTACATACGGAGCAGACGAAAGGCTTTTCCCCAGTATGCGTACGGAGATGTATTTTCAATTTACCATAAACAGAATATCCTTTGTTACATACGGAGCAGACGAAAGGCTTTTCCCCAGTATGCGTTCGGAGATGTATTTTTAAGCTACTATTATAAGAAAATCTTTTTTGACATATACAGCAGACGAAAGGCTTTTCTCCAGTATGCGTACGGAGATGTATTTTCATGTGGTCATTAACAGAAAATCCTTTGTTACATACGGAGCAGACGAAAGGCTTTTCTCCAGTATGCGTATGGAGATGTCTTTTCAAGTGACCATCAACAGAAAATCCTTTGTTACATACGGAGCAGACGAAAGGCTTTTCTCCAGTATGCGCACGGAGATGTCTTTTCAAGTGACCATCAACAGAAAATCCTTTGTTACATACGGAGCAGACGAAAGGCTTTTCTCCAGTATGCGTACGGAGATGTACTTTTAAGCTACTATTATAAGAAAATCTTTTTTGACATACACTGCAGACAAAAGGCTTTTCTTCAGTATACGTTCGGAGATGCATTTCCAAATTGCTATTTTGTGGAAAACCTTCGATGTGGATAGGGAAATTTGTCGTCATAGTGATCTGCAGATTTTAAAAAAAAATCACAGACGTTACAGACGAATAGTTTATTTCCGTTATGCTTGCGGTGATGGTTTTTCAAATGGCTGCCCTAAAAAAAATTGCATTTCATACCCAGTGATGAAAGATTTTTCTCTGGCATGGATACGGATGTTCTAACAATTTGTCACGATGAAATATTTTTCCACATACAATTTAAACATACCAATTTAGTGCCGTGTGGCCACAAAGCATTTTTTTATTTTTTTAAACTAATCTAATCAGAAAATCCTTTGTTAGTTCCGCAGCGCACAGAGGTTTTCTCTTCGGTACATCTAGGAAAATGAGCTGGTTTTACAAACCATATCAATTTTTTTTCGGTCTCTCACGGTACTAAGTAACTTTTATCATACTTGGGCTTTTTATTTTGAAATGGTTCGTTCTAAGATGTCTGTTCAACAAATTTTACAGAGAAATTAGTATTTCGCAATTAGGGCTCACAAGAGGTTTCTACTCATCATGGTCTTTTCTTGGCATGAGGCGCTGGAGATACGTTGCTCGCTTAAAATGGGGAAACAGCAACTCACTGACAATTAACGAAATCAAAACGAAGTAATATTTCATCGAAAACAAGCAGGTTTATATATGCATCTGCCCTTGCGACCTACTGTGAACAATTAATGCTGAGTTCCATATTCAAGCTGAAACATTGCTCTTTAACAAGACTTCTCTTCTCGTAAATTCAACCTTATCAAATTTTAAGATTGTAATCTGGAATGAAATTATCCACTGGCACGTCTTACGACAGTATTCTTGAACACCTACAAAGGACGAAAGAAAATTAAAGTGTTAAAAAACTAAATAAGATATTTGTTACAGAATCGTGCACTCTTAAAATATACATATAATGTGTCTTGAAAAAAATAAAACCTAAGTAAGTAAGTTCATATAAGTTTCCACCAAACAGCTTATTGTCACTAGGCGCATTCTCTAGATCTGCCAGATTATAAAAGTCATTCAAATTCTTCTAAAGACAAGTGATACTCGGACCTTAACAAACATAAAAGCTTCTTCGACGAAGGAGTTAACAATTTGCTTTCCCAACGAGCATTTCTTTCAAATGCTTGATACAGACGAATTCGGAGCCCGGGGTTGCCTCAATTGAATGGCAGATCCGTACTGTCCATCTGGCGCCCAGGCCCTCAATAATGAAAAATGTCACCGAACTTGGGAAATCAACCCTCGGCTGCGTATATAGGAATTCCTGCGTAGCGCCCGGTCGACAGTTTGACAAGGCGAAAGCTGTGGTCGCTGTAATTTTCGAATACCAGACGTATTTGCTCTGGTTCCTTCAACTGCAATTCTGGAACTACGTTTCTATTTATTTTTACTGACAGCAAATTCAAGTAGGATAATAACGAAAGTCATTCTACTTTCTCAAAAGACAGGCATTACTGGGACCTTAGACATACACAAAAGTTTCTTCAACGGGGACATTAACAATGGAACAAGGTGCCAAAATAATAGAAATCTTCAGAGAGTGTTACAAGTGCAAGGGGGGGGGGGGCTACTCAGACGTTATGTTAACTTTCGTCTTCAACATAAGTTTGTAAGTATCGCACTGTTGACAAAGCAAATAACCCGGACGCTGACAGAATTCAAAAAGAATTTTTTAAACTGTGTTATTAGTCCAGTCAATGAGTGCTCAAAAGAGGGGAGTACAGTGTATGGAATATGCGATAATTTTTGACTTTAGGACTTTGTTAGGAGTAGTTAGTAGGTAAACATACTAAACGTCCCCGCCCCTGAGAGGTGAGCTAAAGCCGGGAGGGGAGGGGGGGGAAAGGTTCCCTTTTTGGTTTTTCGCTTAAAACTCGGAAATGGTGCACTGTAGAAAAAAATGTACTGTAGAAAAATATACGTTATTGAAAATCGATAATTTACGAAAAAATCATTTCTACCTCACTCTTTTTGACAAACATTTGCTTCTAATGCTCCCCACGATCGTTTCTCAGAAAAATTGTCAGGGACGAAGTTTTAGATCATTAAATTTCCTTCAATTTGATATACACATTTGCCACTTTATCTTCATCCAATCAAAAGTTATAGAATTTCTAACATGACGCTCATTTTCGATGTTCCTCTAGAAATGAGTATGTTGAGAGAATGTTGCGTTTTAACTGCTGTAACTTGCTATCATGATGAATAACAACACTTTAGCGATGGAAATAAGGTAATTGAAATTGAAACACAACACTTTTTTATAATTATAGCTTTTGTTATTGTAATGTTTTTCTCGGGTGAAGTTGATTAATAACAACTAATGGTGGTAGGTGTAGAACGTTCGAGAATCTTCCAGCCTTCATCCTCGATATCAAAAAGGCGCCGACAGGCTAGAATGTTCCACCCTTCTTCTATTAAGTTCTTATCCAAAACTTCAAAATGGTGAATTTGATAAAGGAGTGCATATATGCAGACAGGTCTGGCGATTTCCTTGCTCACCTGAACTGCTATAAGCGACTGATACCCTATTTTCACGCTGCTGGACTCTTCCCGTATGCCACGTCTCGCCACTTATATGTACAGGATATGGAAAGCCTCTCTACTCAATTGACACCAGAGGAGTACGAAAAGTTCGTGTACAAAGGCTACTTCACTATGAGATGGAATGACCTGTTCTGGTGCGGCATGTGGTCAGACATAACCATCGAGACAACCTTGATGCGATCATTCTCAAGCCGAGGTGGCATGACCCGTGATAGAGGCATGACAGATAGTGCTCTCAGTAAATGGGTAATTGGGATGACTTCAACTCAAAACATATGTGCTTCACTCGAAGAATATTGTAGTGTTTTGTTTTCATCAATTGAGCAGCACAAGGAATTTGGAGAAGCTCCCCAAAGTCGAGACGCAAATGACATTGGGAAGCTTACACAATGGTTTGATAATAACCCTCCTTTTCTGAGGACCGAGAAAATCATGTGTATAGCGACAGGGGTCGTGGGAGATGATACAATCTTATGCCATGATGCAGTTACAATTGGCAAACGAGCAATAGCAAAAATGGAACACTTGCCGTACACATATATCAAACTGTTACGGAAAGATCGTGCACTTCCTCTTTCCTCAATGAATTCGGCAATCAAGATTGACAATGAAAAATTTCTTGTGGATCCTTTCTTGCTTTTTCAGCGAATCTCCATTACCAAGAAATCGGACGAGGATTTCAAGAATTATATGCAGTATGAACTGGCTCCCGACCCCTTGGCATTCTTCAACGAAAGTGGAATGAGGAAGTGCAGAAAATCAGCACTATACACACTGTTTAAGCAAATTGATAAGGATGTTGATTTAACTACCTTTGAATTTGTAGTTGATGGGAGATTCCTAGTTCACAAAGTTGTTTGGCAAAAAGAAACAACTGTATCAACCATTTGTGATGGTTATGTTAGATTTCTGAAGACCCGTTACGATGGGAGAGGTTGTACAGTAGTCTTTGATAGAAAACTGACACATCGGAGAGCACACAAGTAGCTGAACAGAGTCGACGATATTGACTCAGGAGATGTGTGGACATCAATATCAATTTGGAAAGTAAAAATTAAAGTTAAACAAGAGGATTTAGTTTCAACTTTCATAATAAGAGTCAGCAGATAAACCTGCTGATGATGCAGCTGCAAAAAAATGGCATAAATACGCTCCAAGCTTCAGGTGATGCTGACGCTGATATTGTGAAGACAGCTATCAACAAATCTTAAAATTCCTCGGTTGCTGTTATTGGAGTGGAAGTCGACTTAGCTGACGAGTGTATATTCCTCACAACAGCTGGAGCAGGAGTTGAAAATGAAGGACAATGCCCATTTGTTATTCTTACATGCATTCACAGGTTGTGAAACGACATCCGCAGCGTATCGCAAGAATAAAGTGGGTTTTATCAAAATGTACCAGAAGTCCAAAATCATGCAACGTACAGCTGAGGTATTTGCCAGCTGTTCCTCTTCCCTTGACTCCATTGAGACAGCTGGGAAAAATCCCTTAACGAGTTCCGCTACAAATCATTTATCAAAGCAGCTGCAAACATGAAACATGATCCTTCAACTCTCCTTAAAATTGAAGGAGCTGTTAAGCAGCATGCATTCAGGACGTACCACCAATTACACCTGTGGTTAGGGGAGGAACCTAATGGTGGGGTGCCAAATTGGGGTTGAGAGAGGAGGAATGACCAACTAGTCTCGAAACTCTCAGAGTTGTATGCTGCCCCTGACGAAACCTCGAAGATGATTTTTTGCCGATGCACGAAAGGTTGTGATAGTGGCAGGTGTGGTTGTAGAAAAGCATTGTTAAACTACTCTGTCACATGCCCGAATTGCAAGGGCAATTGCAACAACGGAGTCGCAATATTAATTCAGGAAGAACATGAAGACAACGACATCCATACTCTACCAATTTCTTTGGACGACGTCTCCACTGCTGACGAAGATGAATGACCTTCGACCCTTCTGCCTCAAGAAAATCAAGATGTTGCCTTGAATGCAATTTTTTTTTCATTTGAGAATTACTATCAGTCCATGTAAATACTTTCATTATATGATTCGTAATAATATAATAAAAGCTATAATTATAAAAAAGTGTTGTGTTTCAATTGCAATTACCTTATTTCCATTGCTAAAGTGTTGTTATTCATCATGATATACTCGGGGCATACCTAACCTGAATACAGGTGGGAGGCTAGAGCAGTACGATTCCGTGATTGCGATATAGTTCGCACTTTTCCTATTAACAGAGTTGATTAAAGGTACATTTCAGACATAAATCATTAAAATAATGATTTTACTGATAAACCGTCGACATATTTGAGCAACAAAAATGTGGTGGTTCATGTATTTAGTAAATAATGCGCAATACAGCTACGAGAGAGAATGCAACGTCATAGAATAATCTGACCATTCACAAGGCTTCGTTTCCATGACGGGAGTATCTGGCGTTCAATGTGGATGTGGAATTTTGGTAACCCCAGGCCTGTTACTTCCTGCCGATGGGTAATGGAAGAAAAGGCAGTGTTTGCAAGAGATACAAGTGGGGAGAAATACTCAACTGCAGTTAACAACAGAAAGGAAATTTTCAACACTATACCTATTGGAATATTAACTGCCGTGATTTGCTGTACAATCTGAAATGTTTAAACGCTGATTTCTTAAACTATTTTCCAAGTTATAAACATGCAACTAAGCAAAAAATCTTTCATGCTTTCATTTAATTTTTTAACTGGGTAAAAATATGGCTAACAAAAACCAAGTTATGAGAAGATATTTCAGAAAGGATGAAATGTGAGTTTGACGAAATATTCCCCTAGTTAAATTGAGAAAAATGGGAAATGTTTATAAAGTGTTGAAAAAAATTAAATGCATGTGATTTTTCATTGGAAGAGGGCATTAGTGTAGTCATCACAACACTTTAAAGGGCAGGATCGGCTTTACGCCGATTTGACCAATTAGATTAGGATTTTTTTTTTTTAAATGTCTAAAAGGAAATTGAGTAAACAGATGTAAAAAATATTAAGAATAACGACTAAACGAAGTGTGTAAAACATGCATATGTATATCTCAATATGCGGGTTGAAGAAATGGAAGCATTCTTTCATCTTAATATTTCTGAAACCCATAAAAATCTAAAATTCCTCGCTACGAATGATAGAATAAGGGCCGGGAGCAGAAGCGTTTCTAGATAAGAATTAATTAAAACATACCTGAGACCAACAATATCGCAGTAGACATTAAACAGTCTTGCAATACTTTCTATAGAGCATGAGGATATTAAAATTTGATCAAATCATAAAAGATTTTACTGATAAAAAAATCTAGAAATATTTATTTGTAGATATTTTTGTTCTGTAAATTAAATCTGGCTTAAATACTTTTTTCCATAACTTAAGGTCTTATATAATCGTTTTATGTTTAATTCCTCATTTCTAGAACTAACCGCTTATATCCCAAATAAACACAAAATTCTATAAAAAATAGGATATGTAAGAAATGCCTTACATAAATCCATAAACTGAATTTGCCGAAACTCTGATAATAATCTGCACAATACATGCAATGAAAAAAAAATCTATAATTGAAAACCACACTTCAGTAGTGTCATTTTAATTATTTATTCGTGCTGTCGTCGGTTTCTGAAAGCCCATTTACTTTATATTTGCATCAATTGTTAATATAACTGGCCACACTTATTTTAAATAAAAACAAAACTACCGAAACTTATCGCATCTCCTATTGCGAAAGAAAAAACTAACAATTTCAAAACCCGAAATACCCAGAAATCTATAATGATAAATGCATCTATAATGATAAATTTTTGTATGGTCCCGTATTCATAAAAGTAAACAGGACTCAAAATTTTATTGAGGATTTCTGAAATTCACACATTACTTCGGGAAATAGTAACTAGAACGATGCATGGTTAAAAATTCCAAAATACATTGATTACATGAAAATAGAAATCAAAACATGTGATTGTTTTCTTAAAGCCTAAATATTTAAAACCTTCATAATTTTCTTAATGGGCGTTAAAAGGCCAAATATGGCAATCCGCATTTTGTAGCGGCGGGGAGTTATTTCCGTTGCAGGTGTAAATTGGCCGTTGTAGTATGTTTAGTGCTCTCAGGTTAGATTTGCCCCGAGTATAGCAAGTTACAGCAGTTAAAACGCAACAGGCTCTCAACATACTCATTTCTAGAGGAACATCGAAATTAAGCGTACATGTTAGAAATTCCATAACTTTTCATTGGTTGAAGATAAAGTGGCAAATGTGCATATCAAATTGAAGGAAATTCAATGATCTACAACTTCGTGTCAGACAATTTTTCTGAGAAACGATCGTGGGGGGCACTAGAAGCAAACGTTTGACTAAAAGAGTGAGGTAAAAATGATTTTTTCGAAAATTATCGATTTTCAATAACGTATAACTCGAAAACCGTTGGAAATTCGACAAATATGTATATAGACAATTGTATAAGAATTTTAATTAGCTTTCATTTTTATTGGAACATTTTTTTCTACAGTGCACCGTTTCCGGGATATAAGCGAAAAACCAAAAAATGGGACCTTTCCATCCCCCTCCCGGCTTTAGCTCACCTCCCAGGGTCGGGGACTTTTAGTATGTTTACCTACCAACTACTCCTAACAAAGTCCTGAAGTCAAAAATTTTCGCATATTCCATGCACTCTACAATGCATTAATTGACTGGACTAGTCATTACAGTTCGAAGTCAGTCCAGTCCGCAACAGAAGGAACCTTGCACTCTGGAAGATTTTAAGTATTTGGTTGCTGGGTGTGATGAAGAGATGAGTTACTCAACCCTGCTAACGATAGTGTGTTGCTTGGAATTTTCCAACTTTTCTATACTAACTTCCTCAACTTCATGTCGTCCATTCTGCAATAGCTAACGATTTTTTATGGGTAATAAATATGAACACAGTTCAACAAAATAGGGGACGGACGGACGGACGGACGGACGGACACGGACACACACACACACACACAGTGTGGTTATAATTAAAGTTCCACTTTGAAATGGTCATAACAGGAAAACTACTGGTCCAAATGTTATCAAACTTGGTAATAGTTTAAAGGAGGTCATGGGAATTTCTTTTCCGCCAAAAAAAAAGAATTCAAAAACTCACCACAAGGGGGAAAATGGCGCTGTATGATATATTGTTAAACGAAATAAGGGTCGGGATCTAACTTAACCTTTTGTTACACGGGTTTAACATTTTGTATACCTTTAAGAAACATTAACAAAATTACCATTTAAAGTGTGCGCATTCCGGAAATCGTTTTCTCACAGATCGCTAATTTGTGAATTTTGAAGAATGAATTCGGCCCTAATACATGAAGATATCGGTGTAAAACGTTTTTGGCGGAATTGAAAGATGCGATACATCGACATGTCCGTAATATTCCTCCTGATATGCTAAGAGCTACTGTTGAGAATGCAATAATGCGATTTAACTTGCTTTCGGAAAATGGTGGACGCCACATTGAACATGCTTTGTAACACGTTCCAGAAACGATTAAACACATTTTAAACCGATGTCTTCATGTCCTATTTCGTTTAACAATATTGCATACAGCGCCATTTCCCCCTGGTGGTGAGTTTTTGAACTTTTTTTTGGCGGAAAAGAAATTCCCATGACCTTCTTTAAACTATTACCAAGTTTGATAACATTTGGTCCAGTAGTTATCTTTTTACGACCATTTCAAACTGGAACTAATTATAACCACCCTGTATATACACAGTTTTTCCGTAAGGAAGCTATAATAATGTGAACAAGATTTTAATATTATTTGAAATAATTTTTTGAGAATGCATTTGGCAACTCATATATAGACGTGCGTTTTAAATAAAACTTATTGAAACAGTGGAATATTTATGTAGGAATTATGATGAAAGGTGGAATATAGAAATCAAGAACTGTCCATGAAAAAAAGGACAAACATAGAAATTTTGCGGAGCTGCATCGTGAAGTTACGGGGGTTGATCATACCACTTATAACTCATATTATTACCATTGAGAACATTTGCTTAGTTTCGAAAAAAATCACTTCAAAATTAAATAGAAAAGACATTTTTTCTTCGATAATTCACCCACTGGCCACTTATTGTCAGGCGCATCGCGAATCGGCCGAAAATGACCGAAGAAGTCGCGAATTCTCGATCACATCAGGCACTGGCTTGGGATTTGACCAATACTAGAAATGGCCTGCCATTTTGCAAATTGATCAGACTTTGAACATCGGCCGTAAATAACACACACACACAGACATATATATATAATGTTAATGGGTGCGGTTAATGTGGTACAAAGCACATCGAAAGTGGACCGTAGATCAGTGGAAACGAGTTCTCTGGAGTGACGAATCAAGGTTCACCCTCTACCGTTGGGATGGCAGAGTTCGAGATCTGCCTAGAGAACGCCTCCTGCCAGAATGCATTGTGCCCAGAGTAAAGTTCGGCGGAGGTGGAATTATGGTCTAGTGGTGTTTCTCCTGGTATAGATTGGGGCCCTTGGTCACATTTCATGGTAAGCTCAACGCCCACACCTGCTGCACTACTTTGGATGGCAGTGTGCTTTCAACGTTGTGGCAATATTACGGGTAGGACCCATGTTACTCCCAGGACGACAACGCCAGCTGTCATGTTGCGAGGCCCACCATGGATTGGTATGGTGACAATGGGGTTAACCGAATGGACTGTCCAGAGCCCAGACCTGAACCCTATCGAGAACCTGTGGAACGAGTTGGATCGCCGAATTAAGGGGTGCAACAGCCGTCCAAAATCGGTGACGGAACTTACATGTTTTCTCCAAGCCGAGTGGAAGAAGATATCACTAGCCGTCATACAAGGACTTGTGAAAAGCACGACCCCGGAGGCATGAGGCTGTAATTGCTTCTCGTGGAGGCTCTACCAACTATTGAATATAAATAAATTTTTATTTTCTTTTTTATCACAGGTGTCCAAATACTTATTGGTAGATAGTATATATATATATATATATATATATATATATATATATATATATATAATCTTTAACAGGTAAGAAATTGAAAATATCTTTTTATACCTAACAAAAGGCAAAATATTCTTGAATTTGAGCGCGTCAATTCAAAAAGCTTTATTTTTTATTTTTATTATTTCCATCATTTTGATAAATATATTATGTATGTTCATGGAACCCTTTAGGATATTTTGCGTAACCCAAGGGTTCCGAGGAACAAAGTTTGAAGACCACTGGTATAAGGTTAAGAATACACGCTTTAATAGGGGGATGGTTCCCCACGTGCTGCAAATTACACTAGCACCCCTTCTGGGCATACTTTTAGCAAGGTTTTGATACACAGCTATGCGTATTTGTGTCCATTCCTGCAGCAAGAATGTCGCCAACTCAGCTGTAGATTTCGAACGCGGGTCCCAGGTTAGTAAGCGTCGCTGTAACTCGTCCCACAAATGTTCTATGGGGTTTACGTCGGGGCTCTGGGCAGGCCAGGTAAGACGTTTTACATCCATATCTTTATTCCACTGCTTGATAGAAGCTGCAATATGACATGGAGCGTTGTCGTCCTGGAAGTAACATTCGTCCAATCCATAAAATTGCCAGAGCGTAGGAAGAAACTGATTGTCCAAAATGTTCATGTACGAGACAGCGTTCATTTTACCAGGAACAACATGCAAAGGTACCAGGCCATACCACGAAAATCACCCCTCAAAGAAGTACACCACCACTACCGAGCTTGAGAGTTGGAACGATGCACTCGGATAACAGACGTTTGCCTGGCATTCGCCAAACCCAAGCACGCGCATCCGACTGGAAGAGCGTGTAGCGTGGCTCGTCGCTCCATATAACAGTTTCCCAGTGGTCCACAGTCCAGCTGTGACGTTACACACATCAAGCGAGTCTCCCGACTTTGTTGGATGGGGTGATGCTTGGTTTGTGTGCGGCAACACATCCATGGATATTGAGTGCATGCATTTCTTTCCGCAAAGCATTTGGGTGCACAGTAAGCTCTGCTGCATGTTGAAACTCACTGTTGATTATTTGGAGTGGTTTCTGACAGTTCTTACGAACCTCACGCTTTAGGACACGCCGATCCCGTTCGGTCAGTTTTCGGGGAGGACCAACGTGTGCAGTTCGCTTCCCAATTCCCGTAGTCTTCCACTTCTTCACGACATCACCAACAGTTTACAGTGGCTGTGATAATTCTACCGCAATTCAGCGACTAGACTTGCCACTAATGTGACAACCAACTATAACACCTCTTTCAAAGTCACTAAGTTCCTTTCGTTTCGACAAATTGTCACAATTTTACAGAGAACTAATGACGTTACCAATTCGCGCATCGTATTTAACCTTAACAGGCAACGTGCGAGAACTGGATTTGCATAAAATCCACATGTAGTCTGATTTTATGCAAATCCACTGGCGAATTTGTGTATGTATATATATATATATATATATATATATATATATATATATATATATATATATATATATATATATATATATACTACCTGTTTTACCAGCGTTGTCCGGGTATTTATTTATCCCAATTTTTTATTACACAGGAAAAGGAAGGAATTCTACTTATAGTGTAAAATCTAAGTAATTTTATTTACAGGTATTTAAAAGTATATATACAGTATACAAATTATAAAGTAAAATTTCAAATTCACTATAATATTAATTTAACTCAAAACTGGAACAACATTCTTAGTTTCCCTTATTCATCACAGCGACCCCGAAAACTCGATTCGACACTACTCTCGGTTATTTTGGACATTTTATTTTTCACACCTTCTTACCCCCTCCCCCCCTCAATGCTGATGGGGACTGAAATTGCACTTAAACGGCATCGGGAGTGTCACTATTCATCTCAACGACCTCGAAAAACTATTGATTCGACACTACTCTTGTCATTTTGAACATTTTATTCTCCCCCTTCTTCCCCCCTCCCCCAATGATGATGGGAGGTTTAACTTACGCTTAAATGGAATCCGGAGTTCCACTGTTCGTCGCAGCGGCCCCGAAAACTATGGATTCTACATTACTCTCGGTCATTTACAACATTTTATATTCCTCCCCCCCCCCAAATACTTATTGGAGGGCTGAACTTGCACTTGAACGGTATCGGAAGTGTCAATATTCCTTTCAGCGACCCCGAAAACTATGGAATCAATACTACTCTCGGTATTTTGAACATTTTATATTTGCCTCTTCTTCACCTCTCCCCCTCAATACTGATGGGGGCTGAGCTTGCACTTAAACGGTATCGGGAGTGTCACTATTAATCTCAGCGACCAAGAAAACTATGGATTCGATACTAATATCAGTCGTTTTCGATTATTTTTACATGTGCCCCTTGCGGATGCTGGGGTGTCTTCCCCTCCCCTAGTGTTTCTTTCTAGATTCTAAGTGATATGTGAACCAAGTTTGGTTGAAATATTTTTAGGTGTTCCAGAGTGATGCTGGAACATACATACACACATACATTAGAGGGTTAGAGTGTCTAAAAAAAAAAAAAAACTTTTTTTTCGAAAACGGCTTCTCTCCATAGTTTTTCTGGTTCTATTTGGGTACAAAAGAAAAAGTGCGAGTTTAAACACTGTGGTTAAGGGGAAAGTTTGCCCCTAAAAGCTTAGAGTTTGGAAATTAGTCAAAATAAATTCAATCACTATTATATAGTAACTGAAGTTATCAAGCTTTATTTTAATTCCAGAGTTTCAGATATTAGGAAATTTATTTGTACCCCAGAAAAACATATAAACCAGAAATGTATAACTGACATTCTATTGTATATTCATATGTTAGCAATCTTAAGATAGCATTCGACATTAACCGAAAAATAAAATAATGTTTTTAATTTTTTTCAGTATTATACATAACATGAATATTTCATTAACCCATTTATGCCCAGTAGCTAAAATATAGGACACATGTTAGATATTGCAGAGGAAAGCCTATAATGCATATATCCTTTCCCTAAAGCTGATTTTCACAACCTTAAGAGATGTGCTTCTTCTCAAAACCAGATGGAGCCACTAGACGGAGATTGGAATTAAATTATTTCAAGTTATTTTCAGACAAGTGATACAAGCGTTCTCACACCATGGGTAGCCGCAAAAATAAGTGTCTTTTGAGAATTTCTTATTCATAAAATTAATCTAATTTAAAATACATCATAAAAGTCTTCTATAAAGTTATTTTGCAAAAAGAACAATATCATTGTTGTACAAGCACGGTTAATCTATGGCGTCCTGTTTATGAGACACTGGGAACTCGTGTGTACATTAAGACTAAAACATTTTTAACAGTCTTAGGAATTATCAACGCGCATTTTCATTTGAAATATGCTTGTTTTATGTGATAAAATCTCAAAATGCATTTCTTTCTTATTATTGTTATTGTATAACAATTATTTAAAATGCACAATATATGTTAAAAAAAATTTATGTACACAAGTATATCCGAAAAGTTGACAAAATAAATTTGATTCAGTTTTAATAAAATATTAGTTTCACTAGATATGCAATTTTTTAAAAATTATGTATCTTATTAAAAATAAAATATGATTTATATTACTTTGTGCGTATAAATGAATTCTAATTGTAATTCATTGGAAATTTTTATCGCCTTTTAGATACCTATCCTTAAATGAAGGTATCACCTTGTTACATGAACTGGAAGAAAATTATGATGATGACTTTGATGAAGCAGACGTGTTTATGGAGCCACCTAACATTGCTGAAAACAGTGATGAGGACAGTGGTGAAGAAGAATGTGTCACTATGAACAATCTCACTGGCAATCAGTTATAGGTAAACGCAGAAATAAGATTTCTCAGCAAATCAAATGTAGTTTTGGATAGTAATGATATTGAGAATGATAATAGCATCAATGAAGATAATGCTCCACCACCGAAGAAGAAAAAATTCATTCAGGAAAAAAAATGGACAGTGAAGAAGAGTGACTTGACTGAGTCTCAAAAAGAAAAATGGGAATGGAATGAAGACTGGAATCGAGTAATGAAAATTCCATCATCTGAGACTATGCAGCCTTTTTGAATAATTTTTTGATAACGATGTTGTTCATTATATTGTTTTCTATACAAAGTTGTATTCTAGGCAGAAAGGCAACCACTTGTTTGATGTTACGTACGAAGAAATGAGAGTATTCATCGGGATTTTGATTCTAAGTGGGTATATTGCAGTTCCCCGCCGAAGAATGTTCTGGGAGAATAGTGATGACACTAAAAATATTGCTGTCGCTAATGCAATGAGAAGAAACAAGTTTGAAGAAATAATGAAGTGTCTTCATTTCTCTGAGAATAATCAAATCGACAAAGGAGATAAATACACAAAACTACGAAACAATCTACAACCTACAAACAAACTACATGCAAAATAACTGTTCCTACTTTATAAATTTTCTTATTACTCAATATATAATATGTAAAAATGATAAAATTTGAAATATTATATCAATTTTTAATAAATAAATCCATTTTACTTAATTGAATCACTAGAAATTATTAAAAATTTGCACTTCTTAAAATTTCAAGTACAATCGCGTTTTGCTCACATGTATGCCCAGTGTCCCATAAACAGGACGTTGAATAACTTAATAAATATGGCAACGGTGGTCCATTTGACACCTGAAATGTATTTAAAACATTCCTAGCAAAAGGTCTAAGCAGATCATAAATGAATAAAATTGTTAAAAAAAAGTTGGGCATAAAAGGGTTAAAACAAAATTCATTAATTTATATATTCATAACGTTTATTCCTGACGTTTATACAGCATGACGTTTTACAGTCTCTATATATATATATATAATATAGACAGATTCTTTTCTGCACTCTACTCATCATAGATGTGTCTAGTCATTTACTAATTTATACCCAACATAATAAATTCATTTCATAACCAGAATCGTGTATTATATATTTTCATATATTATTTGTTCCTTTTGTATTTTGAACTTAAATTTTCTGTGATAGTTAGGGAGTTTAAAATAGTAGTTACAGTACGGGCAATCAACCTATCCTATAAATATGTTTCTTTTTTTTTGGTATATATTTCTTAATCCAGAACTCTCGTAAAGAAAACCATGAAAATTTTTTATTGCCTTTTCCTTGTTTTTTTTAAATTTTTATTTAATTTTTTTTCTCCTCCAAGGTACAATTTGAACTTTCACTTTTCCTATTCTTATCATTAATTATCTAAGAGATATATATTGTAAAATATTTTTAATCTGGTGTAAAAAATCAATGCTTTGCTAATAGCTATACATGCCTTTTTTTAAGTGTATTAAAGTCGAACACAGAAAAAAAATTGAAAGATAAGCTGAGGTGAAATTTTTTCTTTTATTATTGTTTTTGAAATATGTATTGATTTTGCTAATTAAAATTTGATTTTTTTATTACAAAAAAAATTGAGTCATTTTTTTAATTTAATTTTGTTCTGCTTTAATGAATATTAAAATTTATTGAATTTTAATTTATATATTGAGTTTGTACTGTTATTATGTAGCTAAATGAAATACAGTGGTACCTCCCTTAACGGACACTTCTAATTAACTGACATTTTTACGAGTCCCAGTCCTTTTATATAGGACAATCCATGTTATTCCCTCTGGATAAGGGGTTAAGTCCTCTTCAAACCTAAGATACACTATTAAAATTTTCAAGAGAAACACATTTTACATACTGAATTTTGAAATGTTGTCAGTACTTGCAAAAGTAACGACAATTTTGAAATATTATTCAAAAATATATCTAACAGCAAAATGAGGCAGTAGTGCTAAGAACTTATGAATCTTTTTTATAGTGCTAATGTTTATAAACAGGAGGAAAATGTATTTTAAAATCTATTAGGAACTTAAAGGTCAGAACTGTATTCTCATAACAAAAACAAAAACAAAATCTTACTAACTACAATCACTTCTTACCACTTCCAGAGAAGTGAAAGTGAAACTTATAATGACTCTATTAATGTGCAGCATTATATGACAGTAGTAGACAGTTTTACAAAAACTTAAAACAATGAACATTATTGAAAGAAGTATTTAATGTACTTCTCCTTACAGACAACCCTCTTTTAACAACCCATAAAATTATCCCACAAAAAATAAATGAGAAACAATGTATTTTAAATATCCCCTGCATTGCAGACACTATTTTTAGTGACTACTTTAGATTAGAATACCTTCATAGTTTCTGCTTGAATGTGCCTGATATCAATAGAATTCTATCCCACAGGAGTTAAATCAGTAAAGATACAAACCACCAACTACATGACTTTTATAGCCACTGATAAACTACTATTTGATAGTAATTGTCATTGACATGTGTAGTCCCATATTTAAACTTGCCTAATATTCTGCAATTGCATCCTCTAAGAAATAATAAATGGAACTTCACTAAAGATCTAAAAAAATTCATCTACGGAATGACAATATAGTGGGTGGAAAATTATGTGTCAATAGCTCAATACCTATTGACAAACCATTATTAAATCACTCATGTTGCATGTATGTATATAAATGGTGATAATAAATCCTATAAATTACAATGACAAATGACTCTTCTCAAAGTGAAGCAGCTGGATTTAAAAAAATAATAAATGATAGTAAGGAATTTATCTAGAATTTCAACTATCATTCTCTATAAGGTTTAAGGGCATATCAACGGGGATATTTATAGCAGTGATGAAATTAGGCTTTTCCATTAAAATCTTTCTGATAAAACATTATATTTCTATAAATAGAACAAAGTAACAGAAAAAGATTGCAAGAGATCATTTAAACCTTAGGATTGGTAGCATGGAGACATCAGTGGCAAAGATCGCTCTTAGGAAATTGACACCTCTAGGGTTATAGGCAGGGCTAGATTTGAGGCAGAACGCGCCGAAACTGCATTCCGGTACCTCTCTTTATCAATAATTTGGAAATCCCCCCACACACACACACCCCGGAAGGTTACCATTGCGGTACCTGTATTTCTATAAATCTAGCACTGGTTATAGGCAGTGGTGGGATTCAGTCGATCCAACCGGTTCTGTATAACCGATACCTAATATAGGTATCAGTCGACAAACTGTTTGCTAATGAGCACCAGCTGCATCATTCATAGGACAAGCATTTTTTAAAAATAAACCTACCCTACACCAGGTGGCCAGTCCAGTCTAAAAGGAAACAAATAGAATCCTACTTCTACACTGCAAAGATTGTTAAGAATAAATCACATAACCAATCATAAAAGCGAAGAAAATTGCAAGTGAGGACGCCAATCAAATAGCAATATGGAAATATCTTCAATAATAGTTTGTCAGGCATGTAATATTTTAAAACTCTTTCTTAAAACAAATTCTAGTTTTCTGTGCCTCTTTTTTATTAACTTCATTTGAGTAATTAATACATGAATTATTAAACTACCTTTCTGTATATCTTTTGGTAAACTTAAAATGGTCATTAGGACATAAAACCTTTAACAGAGGTGTACATCATTGCTTTGTTGAAAGAAATTCAAATCAAAAAGCACCTATGACTTGAATAATAATTGCACAGGGGTTGACTAATCCTGACAACATTGCAAATAAGAATATAGTAACGTTCTATTATACATCGACAATGCTACATATTATATCCAAAAAATATTGTTCCACAAAACAATTTTTATACCTCTTAACACATTCAAATACTAACAAATGAACATCAAAAGTATGCAGTCAAATATGGAACATTGTATTAACTAGTTAAAAACACATATCTATTTTCCATCCATATCTTTTTAAAGGATATTCAGTTGCTTCTTATCTTTAAAATTTGGAGTCAAATTATAAATAGCAGAAGTTAATTTTAAAAGCTATAAATAAGACTTATATTTTAAAACAAGATCAATAAATTTAAGTTTTTTAAATTTTGTCCCAATTTTCCACATAAATCATTTATCTAAATTTTACTTCATTATAACAGGTAAAAAATACCTATATTCTTTCTTTTAATAAACTGTAAGGCATAACAAGCTTGATATAATGTACAATAAAACATTATAAACTCAAAATTATAAGAGGTGATTAAAAAAAAACTTAAAGAATCAAATATTTTACGAGTGACATTTTCTAGCAGTTAATATTTAAATATATATATATAATAAATACTAGCTAACTGAAGTAAAACATTTTGAAAGTTATTTATGTTATATAATAAGAGAAAGACAAATGACCATAACATTCTTATAAATACTTTTTGTAACACTACAATCTAAATTAATCTTTAGACTTTTAGCTCTGCCATTTCTATCCTAAAACAATTAAAATTTCATAAGTTAACTTTTTTTTCCAAAAGAGATAATAAAACTCCGGTCAGAAGAAATATCAACAATGACAAAAATTTATAATTAATTTTTTTGCAAAATTTAATCTTTTGAACCATTATTCAATAATAATAATAAGAATTCTCAATAATGTGATATTACTCATGGAATCACCTTTTGGCTAAGATACCTTTTGTGAGTCATTTATCACCAATCCTTGTGGCGCAGCTTGTTCTACTCCAATCAGGAGAGCCGCCTCAATGATCTATGTCACAAGGTTTGCTGTAATAGTAAGCGGTCAGTTCAGAAAAGTCATATGTCAATACATAGATTTTTTCCTACAGTATAGGTGACCACTTGTTAGTTCTTTTTCTTTTTTCATTTCGATTTTTTCCACATGTTCTTGGTAATTATATGATTTTCTAATATGATTCTATTTAGTTTGTATATTTTACTTGAGCAATATGCTATATTTATACATATATATATAGTATATAAAATTAAAATTAATTATATTAAATTGAAATAGATTGCTTAAATATTTTGCATGTGTCTGAAATTTTTTAACCTGAATTTCTTTAATTTATATACTTTATTTTAGCTTAATATATTTATACATATATACAGTCTAATATAGTGATTTTTGCTATATAAAAAAAATTGAAAAATTTTTTAACTTTATTAAATTAAACTAAATATTTATGTTGTCCATTAGTAATATTTTTTTCTAAGCATAAGACTGCATTAGTTAGAATGTCTAAGTTAGATTGCAAAATAAAGGCAGCCTGCTTCAGTTCTAAGAGTAGTTTTTAAGTCACTGAATGATCGACAAAAATATGGAAACAACATTTCCAACGTGTATCTAAGACCATAACTACATAAAAAAAAATTTTCCACCTATATTTACTTGAATGATATTTTTCAATATAAATGTCGATTTTTATATTTAAAACTCATCACTGGATAATTTACAAGTAAGTTTTATTTATTAATAAATTTCTTTATACTCTAATTTTATTGAAAAAAGTAAATAAATAGCTGTCTTGCATGTTATCAGCGATAAGTAGCGATTAGTGGTAAGGGTGGAGTTTGAGAACCAGTCCTACTCACTTGCCATATAGAGGGCTGGGGTGAACAAAACCAGAGTCAAGGTTGGTGCAAAAAATATGGATTGGCAAGCTGGTGCCCAGATAGGGAACCTGTTCCCAGCTTTCAAATGGTTGTTATCAGCTAATATGAATTAACAAAAAAAAAAAAAAAGGTTTACTGCAAAAGATCAATAAAGATACTAAAAGTATAACTTTGATATATAAAATCAGAAAAGTTAACACAAAAAAAGAGTTTACAATTCAAGGTTCCTAGTTGTTGCAGCCCCTAAGATTTTTACATTGCTAATAATTTCAAATATTTATAATGGTTCATAAGGGAATAACTGGACTGTTAAATAAACCTTAGATCTACTTTAAAATGCAACAAATAGCAAAACATGATGATACACAACAAGAAAAATTCCTCAAACAAAATTTCCCTTAAAAATTAAGCAATCATTCAACAAACTGAACCGAAAACAATCTAGTAATCACACTTTAACAATCACAAGCAACACATTAGCATTTAACGGCATATTTATAATAAGACATACATACAGTATAATAGGTATAGAAAACTTAAATAACTAAATTGATATCACTCTTTTGATAATTTTTAATATAATATTTAACCATGATATACGTACATCACTAGTCTGTTCCGTTGGAGAAGAATTTATCGGAATTTGGTCAGTAGTGAGATGATACCTGTTCAATATATCAAAAATGCTCCTGTCATTCAACAGTTTCACACTGTTTTAGTTTGTCAACCGATCCAAATACTGGCAGTGTTGACGAATAAACTTATAGATTTTTCCACTATGCATACCGAGGATAAGGAGTTCCAGCTCCAACGTGCCTCAATAGCTTTTTATATCACTGTAAATGTCAACTTACAGATTTATACTTGAAAAACGCACACTTGATGCAACTTAAAATGTGTTCATATTATTTGATATTTGGTCCTAAACTGTGATTAAGTAGCAGCAGTGATTTTTCTGTAATCTCACAATTAGTACGCCATCGGAGAGTGACGTCACTTTCAACCATGGAGACCAGAAATAACCGTCCTCCATGCTATCGTCCATAGAGAGAAATTTCCATGATTTTTTATTTAAAATTCCATACTTTTTATCTCTTGAAAGTTGTTCAAATGTATATCAGATTACGTCAACTTAATTTAAGAAATACTTTTAACCGTGTTCCAAACGCAATATTTAATAAAAAATGAAATGTTTCTTTCGAAATAGGCTGTTTTCCGCTTTGTGCGCAAACATTTAGCGCAGAGTTGGCAGATTGATACCAAGTGCGAATGCTTTACATTACAGATTTATCTCTGTTTTGGCGATCAATACCGTGCTAAAGCAATGTTATGTTCACGTGTCGGGCAGAGGACATAATTTTGATGGGATATTTATGTAACTGGTTTAAAATTCTTCCTTTGCAATTAACAAAATCATTTCGTTTTAAAAAATTTCTTATTTTTATATGCAAAGTGTATCTAGAAGTATTATTTCCACTTGCATTACAAAATTGAATTTGTTATCTCTCACTTTACTTAAATAATGCTCAGTTTTGCTTTTGACTGCTAACAGTCATCAGAATTTAAACTACTAATTTTTCCATTTCCCATAGAATGTTTTACAGTAAAGAAAAAGTGGACTGCATTGTGTCAGTGTTTCTTCACTATATTCTGGTAATTCTGCTTTGTGTATAAAATTAAATTTTTCCGTTTTATGTTCATAATCCATTTATTGATTGTTGAAATTACCTAGCTTGGGCTGTTTGAAAATTGAGAGTAAATTTAAATGTCAGACTGCCTACACACGCATGAGCCGTGCAAGGTAAAAAACGCGCTGGCGCAAGCATGATAGCGCCATATTTAACTGTGGAGAACACGATGTCTGGATGGCCTGAGTTCAAAGATTCGTCTTCGGAGGAAGACATCGAATTAATACTGATCCATCACTTGAATAAAAATAGTAAACGAAAAAGACGACGAATACACTGGGCGCATCCATTAAATTTGCAGCAGCCATCTTGAGGAACTTTCGCTACAACGAAAGATCTAAAAGACGATCCGTCGAAGTTTCAATCTTTCTACCACATGTTTCCGGATACTTTTGAAAAAATTGACAGAACTAAATGAACATAAAATAAGGAAAAAAGACACAAATTACAGGTTCTCAGCACCTGTAAAAGAGAGACTATTAATTACTCTTCGGTAAATTGTATGTTACATTTTCTATTTTGTGGTTTTATTTAGAGATGATTTATTAATCTTTTTTCAGTATCTGTAATGATTAATTACTTTGGGTGATTATTTTCATTTACACACAATTATATACATATAGATGTCAGAAATTTTTACCATAATACTAACTGACATTCCCTAACTGTACTTGTGAGGGGCTGGCCGAATGGCTAGGACACTAGCATTCGGTTCAGATCCTGTGGGTTCGAATCCCACTGTTGGCATGGTTTTTTGTAGCCGTTCGGAATCGGCTTTAAACTGTAGGTCTCGGTCTAATTAGCCCTCGTGTAGCAAAAAGTTGACCGTAGTTCTCCAAACCAAACCCTAACTGTACTTATCAGGGTGTATAAAAATCATGACTTTTTTTAAATTAAAATAATTGGATTTTTTTATTTAAATGAGATTTTAAAAAAATTTTAATAACGATTTTTTTATTTCAATGTTATGTGATATAAACTATTATACCAGGTGATCATAATTAAACTTGGCCTATTCAGAGCCCTCTGTAGCTATAACTAAAAGTCGGATTAAGCTGAAATTTTGCAGATAAGCAATTCAAAGGATGCGCTGAAAGATTGCAAGAATAGAAAATTTTAAAATACCTGCTAGGGAGCGCATTACAGCCTAAATGCTTGAAAAGTGATGCAATAAATGACTGTGCACAGTAAAAAAAAGTCATTTAAATCTTTCATTTTTACATTCTCAAGCATTATGATGTGTAAAACTGTTATTTTTACATTTTAAAGCATTATGACGGTACAAAAGTTGATAAATATGGCACTGCAAGTGAAGAAGAAAACAATCTGATTTGCTTAAGCATACGAATTCAAAGTGCATTCTGGGTATAAAAAGGATGAGATCGTAGGAGTATCATTCTTTCAGTTACGATGACAATTAAATTAAAAGAACGTGCGTTAAGCATAAATCTTTTTTATCAATACCAGGGAAATGCTATTGCAGCTCTTCGCGAATTTCGACGTCAAAAGAAATTGCATCGAGGCCCAATGTCTCCACAAGGTGTGAGAAACATGATATCTCGATTTGAAAACACTGGGTGTGTAGGCGTTCAACGTGGCAAATGTCGAAAGCCTATCAGCGAAGAAGTCATTTAAGAAGTAACAACGGCCGTTGTCGAGCAGTCACTGACAAATGATCATAGAGTCAGTAGTGCACGTGCAGTGTCACGACAATTAGACGTACCGTGTAGCACAGTGCAGAAGATCCTGAGAAAAACAGTGAAATTTTATCCGTATAAGATCAGCAACAACCAGCAACTGCTTCTTACCGACAATTACCGTCGTTTATCTATTGCCTTGACTTTTCTTGCTCGAATGGAAGTCGATGACTCCTGGCCGTGGAACATTCTCTGGAGTGACGAGGCAAATTTTTATCTGAACGGAACAGTGAACACCCAGAATTGTCGAATTTGGGCCTTGGAAAATCCACGTGCCTTCTACACAATTCCGCAACACTCGCCTAAAGTAACCGTCTGGCGTGGATTCACTTCCCAATTTATCCTTGGACCATTCTTTTTCGAATAACTTAAAGATAATGGCTCTGTCACATGTTCTGTAACAGCCCTCAGATATCGTGACATGCTCAGCAGTTTCGTTTTACCTCAACTTCAGCAGCGACAATGCTTTGAGTCTATTACGTTTATGCTAGATGGTGCCCCTCCACATAATGGACTCTGCGTGCGGAGGTTTTTGCGACAATATTTTACGGATGACAGGGTGATTAGCCGATCGTTTACTACTCCTTGGCCGGTCGGTTCTCCCGGTCTCACTCCGTGTGATTTTTGTTTATGGAGCCATTTAAAGAGCGTTGTTTATAGGGGGAATGTTACAACTTTGGCTGACCTGAAGGACCGCATAACATTACATGTTCGACAGATTACTGGCGATCAGCTGCAGTCCGCCGTTGAACACGCTGTTCATCGCCTGCACATCTTACGTACTAATGAGAGAGCCCACATCGAACAATTTTCTTTACATCGCTAGCCAGTGATTAATAAATAAATTATGCTTGAATTTGAATTTGTAGCTTGTTTAAATTATTTCCATATAATGTGCTTTATGGATAAATCGTCAATGTTCCTGTAGAGATGATGTTAGTGGATATCGATTCCTGACTCTAATCTCTAATGCAGACCACAGCAGTTCAATGATATTGAAGTTTAGGGACTGTGCGGGCCTGATAAGATGTTTGACTTAATCTTTATGTTCCTCATCCACAACCTGACACGTCTAGCTGTATGGATCGCAGCATTATCATCATGGAGAACGCCGTCTCCTTCAGGAAGCAATTTTTGCACCATAGGATGGATCTGGTCAGCTAAAAGTTCAACATAGTCCATCCCAGTCAATCTTCCTTTCAGGGTTACAATACATCCCTTTGGAAAACCATGAGATGGCCGCCGAAACCTTGAGAAATTTCCCTCCATGTTTGACAGCTGGCACGAGACAAGCATGATAAATCCCTTGTGTATGTGTTCTTCAGACATATGCACGTCCTGTTGCGGGGAACAAAGTGAACAATGATTCTTCTAACCAAATGTCATATTTTGACGTATCACTCGACCAGGATTCGTGCTCGTGGCACCACTGTAGAGGACTTTTGTATTAACATCTGTTACAAGTGGCTTGGGAATTTCTACTCTGCCGTAAATGTTTTATTTGTGAAGATTTCTCTTACGTGTAATGACTGATACTGGAACCTGCAGATTCAGATGGAGTTCTACGGTCGTTTGGCTGCAGTTGTCTTCTTTCTTGAAGTCGCAATCCGCTTCAACACCCGTCAGTATCTTTCACTTAGCTTTCCCTTTCATCCACTATTCTGTTTCACAGAGGATGTCTTTCCGTATTCTGTATGCCGTCATTACTTCCGATACCATAGCTCTGTAAACTCCCAAAACCATGGGATGTTGTAACAGATACTCCAATTAGACGCGCTTCAACAATTTGCCCCCCCCCCTGCATGGTCTATAAGGTTGACATCTTACGCTATCCCCCAAAGAACCCTGTTCCCGTAGTTTCATTACTGCCACCTTAGAGTAGAATAATGTATACACTATATTCTATAAAAAATACTGGTCCTTTGACTTTTTTTTTTAAGGAATACGAAGCCCTTTCATAAACACCACTAATATTGATATGTGTTTCCATTATTTTTATAACCACCTGTATATTAAATAAATATAAAATATTGGCAAATATTTATGAAATAATATTTAAAAATTTCAATCCGTTTCATAAGACAATTATTAAAATCCCCGAGGTTCATATATTAAGCCCTCTTCTCCTCTCTATTTTATGGACAAGCATAATTTTGCCTTTTTCATTGCCCTCCTTGTTTTTATAGTATTTTTTTCAGTACATTTTGAGCAGTATTTACCCGTGTCATATCACTGCGAAACTGGGACGTTATTGCATAAATACCTGGATGGATGCCTAATTTTCTCATTACAGAGCGTCTCCTCTTTTTACCGGTATTAAATAAAATAGCTGTTAAATAAGCAGCTGTTTCTGCAATTCTTTTACCACATCCAGATGTTTTCGGACATATCTGCAATATCAATGAATTAAAACCCCTTGACTCCCAGGACGTACGCAGCGTACGTCCTCTCATTTCATTAATAAGAGATCAGGACGTCCAGAGCCTGACTAAGGCAGGGGCATACGGGGCAGTTGCCCAGGGCCCCCACATCAGAGGGGGGCCCCCAAATCAAATAGAAAGTTTAGTAATAAGTATTAAGTTCTTCATTGCTGAAGTAGTGAAGCAGAGGGGGGCCCCCAAAGAAGTTTTTGCCCCGGGCCCCAATTAGGCTAAGTCGGGCCCTGAGGACGTCGTTCACTACAGAGTAATGAGTGCATATTTGAACCGGATCGGTCAATGATATGCAACTGATATAGCATGGTACTGGTCGGAGGTAAGTAGTAATGACCTTGATTCTACTACAAGGACGCCGCTAGATGGCGAAAGGAGCGGCGGGATATGAATTCGCATAATCGCTTCAAAAATCAAAACGTCAGTTGCGATTCGACTGTTGTCTGTGTTCACGTGTTTTATATTTGCTCTCCCCCTCAAGTCCTGCAGACCGCCTCAAAGTGTGCTCTCGAGCCGGCGAGGGGGTGTTCCTGGGCGGAACGGGTGAAGTACGTCGGGAGAGTTATCTCCTGGTAAGGTCACCCAAGGCGTGAAGGCCGTTCCATTATGCTCAGCTAAGGCCTGCAGGCAATGGAGCAAAGTCAGACTTCTACCCTTGGGTGCTCCTGGTATTCTGTACCAACAGAAGCTGCTCTTTACCCTCTCTATGATGTCGCCTTTTGTGAAATGTCGTACAGCATCGTCTGGCGCGCTGGATAAACAGAGACGCGTTCGAGGTTTAGGCAGATGGCCTCGTCCGAAAAATATATGTCAGTCTCCACACAAACATTGCTCTCTTAAAATCCTGCAATGTAACATTAATGGCTTAAGCACAGCAGCTACGAAGATAAAACTTGACCAACTACTGGAACTGGCTGAGTCAAACGACGTTCAGGTCATTGCTATACAGGAAACCAAGCTGAAGGACTCATCTAAGCTGAAGATCAGGGGTTACAACATCTTTCGTACAGACAGAAATACTGGCGGTGCTGGCGGAGGCCTAGCCTTTCTCATCAGGAACATTCAGTATCAAAGTATTGAAATTCCACAGTTAAATAATACCAAACTGGAAATCCAGGGCATTTCTTTCCCTTGGAGAGGTAAAAACATTAAAGTCTTCAACTCTTACTATCCCCCTAACTCTTCAGGTTTGCCTGACAGCCTGCTCCACTGGCCTGACAATAATACCATTTTTCTGGGTGACCTGAACGCTAAACACCCTAACTGGGGATATTCAAATAGTAATCCAAGAGGAATTGAACTCCTTAACCTTGTGGATGATAGGAGATTTATGATTCTCAATGATGGTTCTCCTACGCATTCATCCCACAGTTACAACACCAAAGAAGCTTTGGACATCTCAGTTGTCAGTCCAGATATTTATCCCCACTGCATATGGACTGTTTTAAACAATATAGGAAGCGATCACAATCCCATTCTTATAGAGGTAGATATAAAACAAAAGGTACTTAAAGATCAAAGGAAACACTGGAATTTCAGAAGGGCTGACTGGAAGAAGTACGAAGATCTCACAAACACTGGAGTGAAGACTACTTCATTATCCGATAAAATCAATGGAAATTGGACCAACTTTGTAAATTTGATATTTAACGCTTCGAAGCAGTCGGTCCCTCGGGGTAAAGTCAAAAAGTACACCCTATTTTTCTCTCACAATTCTGATACCTTGAAACCCCTTTTGGAAAAGAGAAAAGAACTGTCGAATCTCTTGTCTGTCAACAATACAGCATCTAACAAGGCTGAATTGAATAAAGTCAATGCTCAGATTAAACGCAAGTACGCCCTTTACAAGAGACAGAAATGGAGCGAATTGTGTGCTACTCTTGACTCTAGAACCCCAGACTCCAAACTGTGGAGACTGGTAAAGAGTATTGACAAAACTCAACCTCAAACTGAGAGCTGCAACACCATCCTGGCCCAGGATGGGAGCATTCCCCATAATGATAAAGAAGCAGCCGACATATTGGGATTATATTATAAGAGTATTGGTAAACTGTCCTTCAGTCCCCAAGACAGGACCATTGAACGCAGAGCAAAAAACCTAGCACATGGCCACCGCACTATCAGGGCGGGGGATCCCTTGTTCAACGATGCCTTCTCTCTGCAAGAGTTAGAACATGCAATTAGAGATTTGCACCTTTCTAAATCTCCGGGCCCAGATGGCATTTTTGGACAGATGATTGCACATCTTGGTGAGCAGGCTAGGCAGAGACTGCTGGACATTATTAATCTCTCTTGGAGCAGGGGTCGTCTCCCCAGGAACTGGAAAAAGGCAACCATTATACCAATAAGGAAACCTGACAAAAATGCAACCTCACCTTAAGGTTTTAGACCTATTGCCTTAACTAGTATTCCCTGCAAAATCATGAAAAAAATGATTCTCACTAGACTTGCTTTTTATCTCACATCCAAAAATCTTCTGCCAAAGGAACAATTTGCTAACCGGAGGGGACACAGCACTACTGATCAAGTTTTATATCTATGTCAAAGGATCAGAGATGCCCAAAACAACAAACCAACCAAACACACCGCTGCAGTATTTCTGGATCTCGCCAAGGCTTTTGATAGAGTCTGGTGGAACTTACTAATAATAAAACTCCATGATAATTTTGGAATCAAAGGCAGGGCACTTTCTTGGATAGCTGATTTCTTAAGGGATAGACTCATTCGTGTTAAACATAAAGAAGCACTATCCAGATGCTATAGAACGCATCAAGGAGTCCCTCAGGGATCCGTCCTTAGCCCAACCTTGTTTTCACTATATATGGCTGGGATCGAAAAGATCATATCTGACGGAGGGTGTGAAGTTGGAATGTTCGCTGAGGACATTGTTCTGTGGTGCTCCGGCTCCGATGTGAACCTTATAGAATCAACTCTAAATTCAACGTTAATTGCTGTGAGAAAATTTGCAAATGACCACAAACTGGTTTTTAATGTCTCAAAATCATATGTGGGTTTCTTTACCACCAACAAACATTTGTACTCGTATCGCCCCCAGGTTCTCTTCAATGACCAGCCTCTCTCTTATATCAAACATCCAAAGTACTTGGGTTTCGTTTTAGATCAGGAGATCACGTGCAACGGGCATATTCAAAATTTGGTTAACAAGAGCCGCAAGAGACTGAATATTCTTAAGTTCATCTCAGGAAGAAACTGGGGTGCTGATGCAAAAACACTCAGGGCAACGTATATTGCTCTTATCAGGCCTATTCTAGAGTATGGGTTCCCAGTATACTTCAGCGCCTCCTCAACTAATCTCCTTCAATTAGAGAGGGTTCAGCTTAGTGCGGCCCGTATTATAACGGGCTTGAAAAACAGCTGCCCAAACGAAATAGTACTCTATGAGGCGAATCTTCCACCTCTTGGTCTTGTAAGAAACTCACTCTTGGTTAAATATTTTAACAAATTAAGAAGCTATGACAATCAGAATCGTACTTCTGAATATTTGTGTAAATGGAGAGATAATCAAAGATTAAAGAGAAATAGCCCTTTCGGCTTAGCTGATAAAATGAAGATTATTTCCCATTCGGTAGAGCAATCTTCTCTAAGACCTTGTGTCAGCCGGACCTATCCGGAGTTCACTTCTACACTGAACTTATGTCCGACACTAACAAGAACTCAGATGCTCCCGATTACCTAAGACAGTTGGCCCTAGAGGTCATAGGTGGCATTCCCAGTGATGCCATGTTGATTTACACAGATGGCAGTAAAGACGAGTTGAATCACACTGGGAGTGGTGTCTTTATCGAGAATCTTTCTGTCCGGCTTTCCAGACGCAACCCAGAAAACTGCTCGGTTTTCAGAAGCGAATTAATCGCCATAAATGAAGGGTTAAAGTCCATCCTCCATGACACTAATAGTAGTGACATTTGGATCCTTACTGATAGCCGTAGCTCGATTCAGTACTTACAGGATTGGAATAGTGTGTGCGATCTTGTGGGCAGGCAAATTATCACTAATCTTAAAATTTTAGCCAAGGGTAGGGATGTCCACTTTCAGTGGATTCCCTCCCATGTTAATATCCAAGGCAACGAAGTTGCAGATATCCTGGCTAAAAGTGGTTGTTCCGAGCCTCCCAACGAGGATTACACGCTAACATATAAAGAGTTTTTCTCTATAAAGAAAAAAGAAGACAGGCAAGTCTGGCTCACCCCTCCCACCCATCCCTGGTTCAGCAGGAAGACCCCGGGAGGCGCGTTAGAATTTGAGGGTGAACGACATGATCAAACAGCCGCCTCAAGACTATTAAGTGGGCATCTGAAAGGCATAACATTCGAATCTGGACGCAGGGTCTTTTCGTTGTGCACGAAATGCAATCTGAGGCCGGCTTCCCCCGATCACATCTTGGAATGTTTGGGGTTCACTCTAGTGGATTTTTGCGCCGATCCAGTTCTGGTGCTTGACTTCGCTAGGGTTCATGGCATCATGGATCTGATTTAGATGTTATAGATCTAGAGGGATTGTAAACAACAACAACATATTTGCTCTTATTATTTAAAGAACCTTAAATTCTTCACTATTACATCACAGAAGTTTTTAAATGATTTATGACACGATCATTTTACACCGCATAGCCTGGTATATAGCCCTTCATCGGCAAAATTAAGCCTGGTACTCAAGGGGTTAAAGGATTCTTTTGGGTTTTGCGTATGCCTACCAAGACACCGCTTTAGAAGATCTGGTGTAGATAAAGTTTTGAACACGGGTTTTATGGCATCCATTACTGCAAGTGGTACAATTACTGGTACTTTTCCTTTAGCGGGGCGCATTTGGCGTTTGCCGAAACAAGTATTGCCACTGGCGAGAATGAAAACACGTGACCCTGGCAACCCTATGAATACAAACGCGTCTCAATTCTACAATATGCGCGCAAGCGCAATTCAATTCCAGAATATGCAGGGAAATTGCGCATCCGCAGGGACTTGCAAATCGGATAAACAGTTCATCGAAGTAGGTAAGCTTAGGGGGTCATCATCTATGTACGGTCATCTATGTTTCCTTATGTACAAAATGCATCGTTTTCTGTAAACAGAAAATGCGCGAGTCTCTCTCCGTGAATATATGAGATTTGTAGGGTATGGGGAGTAACATTTGGCGAGTATTCGCGAATATTTCTCGATATGTGTAATTTGTCAGTCACGATGTTCCTGTTTACGTCATATTGTGGCCTAACACTGAGAATTTTTATATTTTTTCATTCTTCGCGAACGGTGCGAGTACTTCGAAACGTTTTACTGTTATTATTATTTTATTTACTAGAATCGTAGGACTTGAATATAAAATTTAATTTTATAAATTTCACATTTAAATTAGACTTTTAAAATTTATTTTTTCTTATTTTAAGAAAGAAGATTTTAAATGTATTTCTCATACAAAATAAATAAATAAATAAGTAAATAACAAGAAAAAAAATTTACATGAAGAATTTTACAATTAATAAGCATTGCAAATATAATTATTTTTATGACAGAAAAACTTATTGCATAAAACATTCATCATATAAATCACTTCATACGCCCAAACAGGACTTTGCTTTCATTCGGCAAGTGATACTGACAAATGATAATGACAAATCTGAATCATCTGGGAACTACATGAAGACCATTTTACTTTATAGCAGTTAACATTGTTTTTATTAGTGACAGTATAATAGTTACAAACAGTTATAATTTTTAATCTACATACTTCAAATAAAAATAGCCAAAAAAGTACTTAATACAAATACAACCTTTTATTTTCCACAGCAATGTATAGTATAAGCACTCATTTAGCTTTGATATATATTAAAATTATATTAAACTAAAACATAATTATAGAAATACTTAAATACTGAATAATTAATCAAGAGCTACAACATAATCTTACTTTACTGCTTTTGTTTATTTCAGAACAGCATAACAGACATATGTTTGACATAGATCTTAAGAGGTAAACAAATATGTGCAACATAATTTGAGAATACAAAGAATATAAATAAGTCATGAATTTTCTAAAGTATTTATTATTCAGATTCCAACACTAAAGCGACTATAATAGAAAGGCACTATTCGTGTCCCTTAAAATCCTTCTCATCACACACATTGGACAGAACACATTTTTTAAGGACATTTCACCAACTGCAGTAGCCATGTTCTAGAAACGATGACAATGCAAATTTGGGACTTACATTTCCAATTTTATTTTGAAAATTTTCTAATTTCCGATCAAAATTCAAATTACCCAGCATTTCCACGGTTTATACTCTTTGTGAAATCAAAAATAAGGATTTTTTAAGGATTCTGTTATGGACCTTAAAAATAACTGAAAATATGGATAAATTTAATTGTTTTTAAGAGACAATTCTTCATATCCATTGATCAGAACTTCATAAAATCCTCTTCGTTAGTATAGAACTGTTTACAACAAGCAAATAATCTATTTAACATTATTTTTAGCAATTTTGTTGATTTCATTTTGAAAAAATATGGTCTAAAAGATGTATCTTTTTCGTTGCAAGCAGGAGTTTGTAAAAATTTAAGCACATAAGGAAAAAAAAATAAGTTCATTAAGTTTGAAGTATACGTTCGACATAGATCTGAAGAAGTAAACAAATACTATGTCCAATACATTTTGAGAACACTATAAATAAGTCACGAATTTTCTAAAGTATTTATTATTCAGATTCCAACACTAAAGTGACAATAATAGAAAGGCACTATTCGTGTCCCTTAAAATCCTTCTCATCAAACGCATTGTACAGCACACATTTTTTAATGGCATTTCATCAACTGCAGCAGCCATGTTCCAGAAATGATAACAGTGTACATTTGGGATTTACATTAACTATTTTGTTTGAATATTTTCTAATTTCTGATCAAAATTCAAATTACCCAGCATTTCCAGGGTTTGTACTCTCTTTGTGAAATCAAAAATAAGGACAAGCAAATAATCTATTTAACATTATTTTTGGCAATTTTGTTGATTTCATTTTGCAAAACTGGTCTAAAAAATGTATCCTTATCTTTGCGAGCAGGATTTTGTAAAAATTTAAGCACATAAGGAAAAGAAATATGACTTTCTTAAATCTGAAGTATAAAGTTACAAGACTTTTATAGTTTCTGTACAAATGATGTAATCTGTTAAAAGGTTAAATATGAATTTTGTAGATTTTTAGAAAAAACTTGGAAGTAATTAAATTCCATCTGGAACGAATTATCTTTTTTGGATTTCATCAACTCAATTAGTGTTAATAAATTATAAACAAAAGTTATTATTATTGCCCTTCCTCTTACGTGGCTTGTGCCTAAGGTCTAAAAAGGTATAGCCTCTACAAAAAATATTGAGAAAAAATCTTTTGGATAGTAAATACACTCATTCCATCAGTACTTCCTGACAATAGTTTATTATTTTGCAGAGGAACCAGCTAGTAAGGATTCCTCCTAGTAGCGGGTTTTGTACACTAGTGTTTTATTTTCTAAGATTGTTATGATGATTTTATAACGTGCAAGGATGTTTCATGTAATGAAAACAAGAAACTTTTTAAATACCTTTGTCATGATATATGAATATCTTAAACTATTTAAAAAAAGAAAGATTTTACAGCAATAAATCCATCCATAAGAAATTAATCAATACATAGCGATTAATAAATAAGAAAGAATTTACTAATTGTTTTCTCTCAAATTAATCAGAAGTAAGTAATCTTAAAAAAATTAATTTTACATATAAAGTAGTGATAAAATATATGGCTTTGTTATTGTAAATATACTCAATGAATTGATGTAAAAATAAATAGACATTACAGTAAAATTATGTTAAAAAGTCAAGCTAAAAATATTATAATGATATGGAGTTTATGGTGTATTCATTAAAAAACCATATTCAAATATATTCCTTTTCCCATGTTGCATTTGTCTACTTCTAGTAAATATTCCATAACATCCCATGAAAAATCTGTATAGCAGGTTCCACTGTATAGTAAATGCACAATTTTAGAAACTCAATATTTTTTAATATTCATCGTAAAATTATAGTTTAATTGGCTCGCCTGAAATAATCTGGATTTACAGTGTGTGTAAAAACTTTAAGGACAGCAAGCAATTATAAAAATTTTTATAAATTTAACATGAGATAATTGAAATGGAAATTTAATGTTGATTATAAAGTTGAAATACTAATATAATAGTCAACAAACTGTATCTGCGAGCTTTTTATTGCGAAAAAATAATAATAATATAAACAAACACTATTTTCACCCGTGTAAAAACTTTAAGGACACTACTATTTTTTTTATAGAAATGTTACATAAAACTATTATTGATTTGCACATTAAAAACTCTTGTGCATAGTGATTTTTCTGGCGTTTTCTATTAAGAGTTTTGATAATTTTATAATCTACGATTAGAGATGAATGGTAAAAAACCAGCCCCAAACTGTGCCCAAAATTAATAATATCCATGAAAGATAGAATATTTGCAGTCTTTAAAAGCAATAGTGGGTGCACAACATATTAAGTATTTGTTTCTTCATTATTGTATTGTTTTTATTTTCCTGTCCTTAAAGTTTTTGCACAGACGGAAGTAGTGTTTTCTTGTAAAATTATTTTATTTTCGTAATAAAATACTTACAGATAAATTTTGTTGATTTTTTCATTAGCTTTTCAACTTTATGATACATGTTATAGTTTGCTTTTTTCATCTGATTTGAAATTTATCAAAAAAATTAAATTTTTTGCTGTCCTTAAAGTTTTTAAACACATTGTACTTGTTTTGTATATTTTAAACTTACGAAAATTTATAGTAGCGATACTGATTCTTACAACTATGCAGTTTTACAATAAACAGGACAACTATTTATATTTGGTCCATTATCCCATATTATATGAAAAAAAGCTTTTGAACTTTATCTAATAAGTAACTTTATATAAAGGGAAAAGTTCTGCACAGGCATTCCTGAATCTGTTACTTTTATACATTTATCATACTATTGAATAAAGGTTCATTTAACATTCAATGAACAAATTTTGTAGCTTCCATAAAGGCAAATACAACAATTTTTTTTTAAACAGTAAAAAAAAAAATTTTTTACGTCTGTTCTCATTCCCATTTTGTATGCTTCAAAATGATAAGATTTCAGAGGGATTAAGTTTCCTTTAATATATTTTCTCATATAATGACATTTTCATACATATTACATGAATAAATTTCAAATATGTTTCCATTCTAAAAATAATGTATAAATTTTTATTCTATGTACATATAACAGAATATAATGTTTTTCAATTTTTTTCATGTATGATTATTTAGAGTAAATGTGAAGTGAAGTGACACTTAATAATTAAGTGTCACTTCACATTTACCCTAAAGCTTTTACTCTAAATACTCACATTTACTCTAAAGCTAACTTTGTCTGAAAAGCTGAACATACTAATTATTCATACGTTCAGCTTTTCAGACAAAAGCTAACTGAAATATGAAACAAACATACTCTAAAAAAGCTATTTTTTGCCATCATTTTGAGAGAAATTATTTTAATCAGCAAGTATTAATAAAAAAACGGAAAAGAAAAAAATATTGTATTTATTTGCAGTTTTATTTCTCACTGTGAGCACACGAGGTGTCAAATGACATATTATACATAAAACAATTAAAATAAAAGTTCATTGTAATAACTCTTATGGAACAATATCTGCAACAATACTGAGCTAGTTTCTATCCTTTTTTTTCATGAAGCATTAGATAACAATTTTAAAAATAATAATACATCAAAAATTAGTCAATGTATCAACATGTTGATGTTTTTTTTTAATATGCAAGTCATCAAGTTTTTTTAAACTATTGCTGGAAGGTACGTTTTTGGTATGTAATAAATGGAGAAGACGTGAAATTGATCAGTTCAGTACTAAATTTCTCTATTCGGAATAACAAAATATTGATTTTCAAATAAGCGACAATTTAAGGAAATTAAAAAAATCTTGTAAACAGAATAAAATGTCAGACATTGATTGAAAAAAACAACCTAACCTGTGCTCCTCTACCTGCAAAAAGAAAAAAAACTGTTTACAAGCCGTATTAAAACATTAGCTGTGCAGTAATAAAAAATGTTTGCGTGTTTAAATTTTTACCATCATTTTTGACTTGCTTCATATCAAAACACATAACAAAATATCCCTCGTTCTCTTACCTGGAATGATAACTGTTTACTATTGCTTATTTTCAATATGTACACAGTGCCCCAAATTCAGTGCCCCCAAAGTCGTTGCGCATGCGCGCATATCATGGAATAAATTTGCGCATGCGCGCATATTATGGAATTGAGACGCATGTACTGCACATAGACTTGTAATATACCCGTTATTTCAGCTCGATGGTACTGCACCCCATGAAGTTAAGAAGGAGGAGAATCCAGTGTTAAGAATGTGTCTCACATTTGGTCGCCGGCACTAAATGGCGCACGCCGGGAACGTAGGGCTTTGACATGGAAACCCATATGCTTTAATATGGATTTTTCGTATTTTTCAGGAGAAAACATGTTGCTTTTTTCAGTGCGTATTTAATATGAATTTATTTATTCAACTTAACAATTGTTTATTTTCGTTCAAAATATTCATTTGAACTGCTTATTTTGCTAAACTTTATTAGAATTCTTAAACTATTACACAATGAGTAAATAATGATACATTATTTTCTAGAGCTAGTTAGTTACAAGCACATATAAGAGCACACACTAGCTGTAGCTACAGAGTGTGCAATGCCCAAACAAGAGATGACTAACATCTGATACATGAAGAGCCATACTTCGTTATATAAATTTTTTCAGAATAATCGTGTATTAGTTTCAGATTAAATGAGTTCAAAATTTTGTAATAATTGAATAATTAAGTAAATGAAATTACAGAAAAAAATCGTGAAGGAAATCTTTTATGGAAAAAAATTGTGAGAATTACTACTGATTAACCGAAACACACACACACATAGTAATATAAGAATATTTTTAATTGCAGATAAGTATGAGTAATACATCATATATAACAGCCTTTAAAAAGAAAAGCAAAATTTTCTATCAATCACAAATAGATTCTAATCAGGACTAATAAAATATGAAGTCAATTCAGTATTTTATCACACAATACTTTGAATTATCTTCCTTTGGAAAAAAAAGAATCAACAAAATGAACTTTTTTAAAACTGGAGATATAACCGTCAAGCTAGTAAATTACTGAATATACATTTTTTTCAGCAAATTAATAAAATACCGCACCCCCCCCCCCAACCTCAAACAACATTGACAAAGACAAATCAGCTTCATTTTTGCATTTTCATCAAGTATGGGTTTCATTGTACTCACAGTAAAAAGATCTGAAAATATTATTTGTTTTGTAAAAAATTATACACAACAGATTTTTCGTACGCATTTTTAGTGACAACATTGTTTATCATGCAATGAAAAGTTATTTACTTATCGAAACTAACTTAATAGTGATTGAATTCTATATTAAGGTTCCAGCATATTCACGAGTTTTATGAAATTTTCATAGTAAAATAAATATCAACAAATACTATATATATTTTGCGAATAGTTACCAGAGGAAAAATATTAATTTCAAGTAGGAAAGTTAACTGTAAATATTTTATTTCTGTGAACGATTAAAAAAATGATGGCTTTGGCTCAGACGTCTATCTTAATACGCCATCGGAATGGGACGCCATTTTCGGCTTTGGAGACCAGAGCTAATTGCTCCCATGTTAACGTCCATAGAGGAAAATTTCGAGGATTTTTTACTTCAAAACAAATATTTTTTAACTCTTAAAACCTATTGAAATGTATACCGAAGACCGTCAATTTAATTTTAAAAATACTGTTAACCGTGTTCCAAAAGCAATATTTAAAGGAAATTGAAAGGTTTCTTTGGGAATCAGCTGTTTCACGCTTTGTGCGCAAACATTTGACACAGAGTTGCCTGATTTTCACCAAGTGCGAATGCTTTTGTACATTTCAGATTTATCTCTGGTTCGGCGATGAACATCTCACCAATATCTTTAGTTGCTACCAGAAGCATGCATGTGCATATTTTTATTTCCCAGTAACTAAACAGCAAAGAAGAAGGTTTGCTGATTTATGTCAGCTCTGCTCTTTCTCGTATTTGTGTTTTGCGTAGCACTTAATATAAATACTTGCTTGTCATAGCATTTCTCTTTTATTATTTAATTATGAATAAACCCTTTGCAGTCCTATTTTCAGTGTGACAAACAATTTCCTAAACAATGAAACTTTAGTTAAAAACAGGAAATCATTTACGTACAATTTATAATTTTTTTAAAATATTATGTAACATTTTTGTACGATGATATTCTTTAAAAGTATTTTAACGGAAAATAGGCTAAACAAATTTTAAAAAGAATAATTTATTACAATAACATAATATTCACATTACATTACATTAAATAATTACATTATTATGCTACTCAACCCAGTTATGTGGCCATGTTTAACTGGAGAGTTTGATTTTCCGACGAAATGTTCTTTAAGACTTTTTCTGCTCTCTCTGAAGTCAAAGAAAATATTTAAATGTCTACCCTCAATTAAATCTGGATTGAAGGCCCAAGGTTGCTTAGTGGTACAGCGTCGGCTTTCCGTAATGAAGGTGCTCGGATCGAATCACGAGCGCCATTAAATACTTTCGTGTCTAGGCAGGATATGGGCACGTTACGTTCGTAGAACGGACAGTCATTCTATTAGATCGAGGAGAGGAAGAAGGAGAAAGAGGGTGGGAGAAGGTACGATCCTCCAGATGTCACCCCTGGGGATGCTCGGTCAAAACTTAGGTGGCACATGACTAAGTTGGACTGGATTGAATACTATATTAGGACATACTATATTCAACAATCACTTTATAAGAGTATAAATAAATATGTTTCTATAAAAATCCAACTTTTTTTGTTTACTGACCATTCAGCATTTTTCAGTGCTGGAACAATTAAAGTAATATTTGGTGTCCAAATAATGAGATCACAAATATCTCTATTAAGTATATGGTAGCTACCTTGAATATGATGATAGTACGTCTTACCTTGGGGAGTTTTCAAATTAAAGGAGATATCACCAACAGAAAATTCATAAACTGAAATATTGTCGGATGAATGAACAGTGACTTTTACATTCTGCTTGGCAGTCAAATAACATTTACCAGAAGCAAGAGGACTTTAGACAGAGTCATCTTTTAAACTTACAGGACACTTAATTTCAATGATCTTATTGTTATCAATACGACCATATGGTGAGCACAATAATATACCAGTTTAATGAAGAAAGAGACCACCAGTTTCTACATTGCATTCCTTCACATCTGCAGAAATAGATAGGACCGTTTTTTCATGCACCACACCACACTGAATGACTTTTGAAGCAAAATATCTATATTCACCATTCAGAGTGTTTGGCAAACTAGACGGTATATAGCTTAGTTCAGTTGCAGTCAAAATTGAAGCTAGTTTGCTCGAAGTAAACCGCCCTTTTCGGTATGCTCCCCGTAATGGATTTTGTGCTTGTCCAGATGTCATAAAAAAGACAAACTTTTGCTGATCCTCAGTAACTTTAAGTTTCTCGAGGATGATAGCTACTTTATCTGCAGCTGATGGATGCTGATCACAGGCTGTAATCTCGTCAAATGTTAGAACAGTATGCTCAAAGTTTTCCTCTTCACTGCCCTCGCAGTGTTTCTAGTGAAAAGAAATGAGGTCTTAAATTGTAAAAACTCATATTTACTGGACAGTAATTGAAGAATCACTTGTGCTAAATGAATTCCCCTTTTATTTCTTTTTGATCGCCCCCAAAAGGCTTCTTTTTTTTTCAATTTTCTCTCTCTGTGTGTTATTTCTCTTTTCTCTCTCTTTTTATTTAATTAAAAACAAAAATTTAAATTTAAATTCTCTTAACTGAGCAATAATTACAGCTTAAAAATCTCTACTGACCAATTTCACGAGCACCCTTCCTCAAATGAATCATAGTCATCATTGGATAAGCCTTACGCCTAGGTACTCCGAAAAGAGCCATAATGGCGGTAGTGAGTTTAAAACTTTTTAATCTTTTTTTTCATAGTATCCAAACTTCAATTTTCACACTAAAATGAACTATCTTTATCTACTTCGAAAACCAACAGGAAAATTATTCGGAAGTAATCGTAAGTGTAGGAATTTTATATGTTTCAGTTATAAAAAGTCAGATTTATAACTGAAATATTAGATAAATACTAGTCCGTCAGAAGAGCATCTATTTTTTAAATAGGCAAAAGGATATTTGAGAGAAGAAAACACAAATTAAACTTACTTCAACATCGTAAGTTTTATTTTTCATTGATGCATGAACACATGCACGTATAATCCCACACGGGTTGTAATAAAATGACTCTGAGTGAGAAGACTTCAAAGCATCTTGCCCTCGTTTTATTAAATTAAAATTCCCGCTGAAAAACTTACAAATATCGTAAGTTGGCGTCATTGCACACGACTAACAGACACCGGAAATGAATTAATCTAAAACTAAACAATCCCAAAATGATTTGGCATCTTGATTTAGAAGGTTACCATACAAGGGTTATCATAATTATCTATTTCAATACTCTAATCGCTTACTAGGCAGTGTTTGACAAAGTGAAATTCGAAAGTGAATAATATTCATTGTTTTTCTCATTAAAAACGGCGTGTCCAGGCGCAATTTTTATGAAAAATCGTAGATTTTAAATAAACTAAGGTTTACATAGTAGGAATTTCTTTAAGTATGGATAGGTTTCGAACAAGACTCTCCGCAAAAAGGAGGCAATGCTAATGTCCATAGGGTTTCCCAGTTTTGTTCTCCAAAGGTCTCCAAGATGGCCGCCTCACTCCGATGGCGTATTTGTCATACGTGCTCGAAGTGATGACGTCACGGTCGCCATGTTGGGCACCTACTCAATGGCGGCCCATGTTATTCTCCCATAGGACGGAAAAACAATTAATATCTCTTAAACTAATGAATATTATCTCTCTGCACGTCCTCAAATCGATAAAGTAGGAAAAAAATACCCTACCACAAAAACTGATGAATGTGATTTCGTACAATAATAAGGGCCTGTTCACATAGGAGTCCGTGGCGTTGCGTTAAGGAAAAGATGACGTTGAGACGAGAATAAACGAATCATAGGCGTTAAAAATTTCATTGCTAATCGTTTGGAGGCATATGATTGGTTTATTTTCGTCTCAACGTCATCTTTTCCTTAACGCAACGCAACGGACTCCTATGTGAACAGGACCTTAGAGTAGAAAGTGTTTTAAAATTTCATTCCTTTAAGCCAATCGCTGGGAAAGATAGGCTTAGAGGAAGCGATACTCTTGAAATTTTTTATTTAGTGTTTGTGAATAGTTTTTTATGTTGTTTCTGTCCATGTGGATATTCTAACGTAATCAAAGATGGATTGGTAAGTAGATTTCATTCCCAGTAACACTGATTTATCCCTAGTGCCATTGTATTTACGATTTGAATGTGTCGCTGATGGTAGCGGTATTAAAATGTCACTTTCGATAAAATTATCACTGTAAAAATACGTATATACCGGACTGTTCATTCGATTTTCCTCAAATATTTGTGTGGTAACATTCTTAAAGCAGTATAATTCACTTCGCATGATGAAAGGGTTCCTGAAGTTGACATATTGCTAGTATAGGACACTGTATTGTTGTTGTTTTTAATGTATCCTATGACTGGCGTACATTTTTGTAGATTTATACTGTGTTAGATGTATGCTTTTATTTCTTTCTTTACCTGTGTACTTGATTCACTTCCCTTAAAACTGAATGGGTGTCTCAGTAGGATATATTTATGTCAATCTATTCTATTTAGATTTATTTTCAGTCAAATCTATGAACTAAAAGAATACTGACTAACTTTAATGGCTAAGTATTTTTTCAGCCATTGATTTTATGCATCCTTTTTGTTGCTGGATGGTTTTATGATGGGATTGTTTAATTTAATATTTGTGTGTTACCAACCTTAGTTTAATGCAGCACTCTTAAAAGTATGAAGCATTAAATAATTGATTTGTTTTGCATTGTTCTTATATCACACAGTTAGTGAAAGAGATACTCTTCAAATTCTTTATTTAATGTTTATTAACAGTTTTTTTAAATGTTGTATTTGTAATGTGAATAATGTAAGATTCAGTAAGTAGATGTTTTTCCCAATTATAGGCCTGTTAAAGCTTTCTTGTTACTGTTTTTCATAATAAATATTGAAAAGTAGTGTTTGGTAACTGTAATTGTTTCAGCTACGTATTCTTTATAACTATTTATGCTTCATAAACAATAACTTTACATTACTAACAGACTTTAAAAATAAACTGATTGCTGCAACATTCTCATTTAATTGTTTTTAAATGAAATAGTTTTTTCAACGGTTGAGAATTTAGTTCAATTGTAACATTTTTTATTCAAATTCATAGTCATGTTTCTCTCCTTTATTTCATTAGTTTATACAAGACACTTCAGCATGATATCCTGGTTTGAAATTTTCACCTTTTTTAAAGATTTAAAAAGTTTGATAGACAGAGGAGAAAAAGCTGTGGCTGCTAGTGATATTCAGTCGTTTAATTACAATCCTGGAAACAGCTTGATTTTATATAAAGTGCAAGCCTCTATGAGAGACAGCTTATATAATGTGACAGCAAGTTATACATGTAGCAACATTTGTTTTCTTTAATATTTATATTTTATGGTAATAATTAAGGTAATTGTTTTTCTTTTTCTTCCTAAATTCGATTAATTTCTGATGTTAATTTATATCCATACCTTTCTGCCAAATATTAAGCTACGAGAGAGACTATAAGCAGTACATTGTGTTTTATCTTGTTATTCTTTTAAAATTGTTTTTCTTTTGAAAAATTATTAATTTCTGTTGTCAATTTATATCGATATAGATTTGTTACCCGGCTTCGCTCGGTATTAAGTTTCTGTTATTATTTTTTTTCTATGATTAGCCTCATGTTATGATGTTCTAAAGTAATAACAACTCTTAAACAAATTAATTTCATTTTTTCAGTAATGAAAAATGCATTTAATTCAATGCCACTTTCAGACTTTCTTAATTATAATATACACGTATTTCATGATTGTAATTCTTTCTCAAAACTAAATCGTCTGCTATGTTTCAATGTCACTTCCGTTATATACGTAAATCATCGCGTGAAGGCTAAACGCACGTGTTTCTAGCTAAGTGAATGTGTCCTTCAGTATATCTGAGTTCGAACAGGTAGCTTGGGATAGTTTTAATGCATGAAATGGATCGAGAACACATTCATTGAAAATGAATGACTTTCCATTTTTATATTTTCTGTTTTAAAAAGAAATATTCTGGCATTGCCACGTATATGAAAATAATATATCAAATTCACTCTTGCATGCGCCTTATATGAATAAATCACGTTTTAATTCATGTCTATTTATTTTTACGCAAATGTTATAATTAAATTGGCAACAATGAAATGTTACAATGGAATTGAATAAAAATATTCGTTGATACCGCGTAAACTTGTTCTGACATAATTCGGGAATGGTACGTCGTAGCGGGATCAAAATAGTCACATTCATCCTGATTTTCCAAGAACATTTACGTTAGGCTCCCACTGGCGATATTTCAAAGCAACTTTTTAATCACGAAAATGAAACACATTGATTCCTTTGGTAATGCGCACACTGGCGATTTTTCAGTTGCGGCAACTAAAAATTTCCAACATGTTCGATTCTTTGGGTGATGAAACTATTGCCGAGGACAAATAGATCACGTTGGTTTAGATAGGACTGCGCCCACTGGTGATTATTTAGTTGCTCGCAATAGATCTGATCATAGGCGTAGCGTGGCTTCTAACTTTTTTGGGGGGCTGCACGAATTGAATTCAGTTAGGGTACTCTTAGCATTGACTGCAAGACGGTCCTTAAAATATGAAATATGATATTTTTGAAATTGAATAACAATAGAACTGATGTTTGAGTAGTATTCAAAAGTTATACAATGAGAAAAATAAATATAATATAAATAAAATGAGAAAAAACAATAGCATCGAATATTTGTTATGGATCATATCATTGTTAAAAACTATGTTAAGGCTAAAGACATAATCGGAATCTTTAGTTTCATAGTTTGAAAAAGCGGAAAAAAAAACTTTCTTAAAAGTTTTCTACAATTTTCCGATTTCAGCTGAACTTCTATTAACGTTTTAATTTATTTCAAGTTCAGTTGGGAGGGACGTGCCCCCCTCCCCCGACGCTACGCCTATGGATCTGATCGAGGCAAATCATCGGGGGCGCGTTTGGCTAGTCCGATTCACGAGGAGTTGGCAAAGTTGAAGATCACCAGTTTGCTTCAGTACTCGGTGTAAACATGTCGCTGGACACTGAACTATTTATAAGTGAAATTGAAAAACGGCCAGCTTTATACAACATAAAATCAAAAAAATATTCTGAGAAAAATTTAAAGAAGACTTTATGGGAGGAATTGTGTCAACAATTCATTGAAAATTGGGATAAGTTGGAGGAAAAACAAAAGAACTAAAAGTAAGTTGATAATTTTTTAATATTAACTCTTTTCATTTATCATATACAGCTTTTATATTAAATTTTGTCATACTGCCTAGGAATACTTCTTTGAGGAGAAATGAAATAATATGTAAAATAATCTCTTATCGCAAAACCTTGAATGTTTCTTCTTACTCCAACTGTAGAGATTCTTTCCAATGAATAGTTAAAGAGAGTGCCTTCAAAACGTATTCCATCATGTTTTCTAACAAAATTGTGTAGAATGAAGCATGCTTTAATAACAGATTCACTGAATTCAATACTGGCATCGAGAGGTCTGTAAATATTCTCCATTTGTTTTCTAAAATTTCAAAATGTACATTCTACCAGTCTGCGGACTCTTGTTAATCTGAAATTAAAGATACGTTGTTTTACGGACAGATTTCTGCTGGGATATGGTCGTAATACAAACTGTGAAAGAGCAAATGCCTCATCCCCCACTAGAGTAAATGGCATTGTCGTCATTAGGGAGACAACTTTGTCCTGGATTTTTAATTAGTTTCTTTCAAGCAACCTTGAAAATGCTGACTGTTTAAAAATATTAGAATCACTTGATGAACCGTATGCTCGAACTATTACATAAATGAACTTGTAATCACAATCCACTATTTTTAGAAGCACAGTAGAAAAAATTTTTTACAAAAAAATGTTTCTAATATGTATTTTATTTCAATAAACTTTCAGATTTTTAAGAAAATCTTTTTTCTTACCTTAAAGTCACAGCTAATCTTTCCTGCGGTGGTATAGCCAAACGTAATCTTGTATTTTGGTAAGAAATACTGGGCCCCACTAATAACAACATGTTCTCGAAACTTTCAACGCTCATCCGAAAGTAGTTGAAAAATTTTGTTGGGTGTACTCTTAAATCTTCAAATAATTTATAAAACTGCCCGTCAAATAATCTCCTACTTATTATTGGATGGACCTAAAATCTTCTGTGGCTTTGTTTACGTTTTCGCCGTAGAGCGAGGTTCACAGACACGTGCAGCTTCCACGAAATCCATTTTCAAACTGAGTGCAAAGCAACTATTTAGTTGCCACTGGGCGCTTGTCGAAGGTTTCCGGCAACTTTCAAGTGACTAAACTGTTTAGTTGCCCAAATTAAAAGTTGCCAGTGGGCACCTGGCCTAAACCGTGTAAATTTCCTCTAGGTAGGGCTCACGGTTCTTGAGTTTTTGTGACTCACACACACATACACACACGACCCATTTCCCGTTTCTGCTTTATATATGAGATATTTTTTGTATTTTTAATAAAAAGGCTGTAATGGGATTTCTGTGTTCTTTTTTTCACATTATGAATGGAATGTGATATAAGTCCCGTAAAACTTGACTTTTCGCATTTTGAGTAACGTTTTTAATAAAGTGACCAAAATGAAGAGATTTCAAAACAGAACTCAGATTTCATGTGTAACCTCCAAATGCAATGGTTAAAGCATAGTTATTATTCAAATACATGTAATGAAAACTGTAAACTTTTTATCTAAAAAAACTCATCAAATTGATTAAACAAAAACATGTTAATGATATACAGTAATTCTCGAATGGGGAAAATATTAACACTCTTCATTCTTAAATCTATATCTAACTACAGATACTGACACAAATTTTGCACCCGATCAGTTGGGATTTCAGTTTTGTCATCTGAAGGTAATCTTAACAATTTGTAACTTCGTTGTCGTTGAAATCAATTGTTTTGAAAAAGGGAGTTTTTTTTAAATTTTCCTCTTTGGAAGCGGCCACTTCTATGATATCTTTTGAATTTTTCGTTTCCTTTACTCATTCGAATCCGTTTAGGTACGGAAATTTAAGTACATACTCCATATAAATGGGAGGCTTGATTACTGCATATATCGGGGCTTACTATCTAGGAACATGTTCTGCAATCTATCTATTAAATTTGTAAGCCGACTTTTTGGGCAGTCCGTGAAAGAAAACTATTGCATCAATTTACTTCATTTTGGTCTTAAACGAAAGATTGTAATCTGTAGATTTGTCAAATTTGGTTTTTGTAACCGCAATTTCAATCAATTATCGATAATTTACAATTAAAAAATTTATTTATGCGCATGCTCAATGGCACCTTTAAGTCTGTCTTTAGAAACTCACTGTTTCTGCGCATGCTCAGTGACACGTTTTAATGATAAACACGTTTATCCAGGAGTCTCTCTAGATCTCTCTCCGCCATTTTTATTTATATGATAATTATGTTTGTGAACTATAAGATTAAACCTGATTGAAAATTTTTATTTCGCTCTGTTTAGTTAGTAATAAATTACAATTTAAAAAATTGCTTTCTGCGCATGCTTAGTGACATTTTTAAATATGGCTTTAGATACTAAGTTCAAGGCCGCTTAAAAACATTAATTTGATTCTGCGCAATATGATTTCCAAAATTTGGCAATGATGTGTTAAGTATATTTTGTGTATTCGTACATTTATTTACTATTTAGCCGTCATGTTTTGACGGGTATCAACTAGTCTATATATTTAAGTTGCTAAGCCGACTTTTTGGGCAGTCCGTGAAAGAAAACTATTGCATCAATTTACTTCATTTTGGTCTGAAACGAAAGATTGTAATCTGAAGATTTGTCAAATTTGGTTTTTGTAACCGCAATTTCAATCAATTAGCGGTAATTTACAATTAAAAATTGATTTATGGGCATGCTCAATGGCACGTTTAAAACTGTGTTTAGAAACTCACTGTTTCTGCGCATGCTCAGTGACATGTTTTAATAAACACGTGTATTCCGAGGAGTCTCTCTCTGCCATTTTTATCTTTATGATAATTATGTTTGTGAAATTTAAGATTAAACCTCATGGAAATTGTTTATTTCGCGCTGTTTAATTAGCGATAATTTACAATTAAAAAGAAATTGCTTTCTGCGCATGTTCAGTGACATTTTAAAATCTGACTTTAGATACTCAGTAAGCACGAGGCAGCTTAGGGGGCGTCCATTAATTACGTGACGTGGTTTTGGCAATTTTTCGACTCCCCCCTCCCCTGGTGAGATGTTGCAAGATTTGGCTCGACCCCCCTCCCCCCCTTATCTCACGCGAGATTTTTGAAAATGCGTATTCTTAGTGTAATTATGTTAATCTGTGTTTGATTGCGTTGGATTTATTTAAAAAAACATAATTTGCTTAATTATTTTTAGTTAAGACTAGTATTTAAGACTACTAAGAACGTAGTCTAGAGTCACAGTGAGAAAATCGAACAGAAAAATACTTAAATAGGAACTACTAAAATTCGTAAAAGAATATTCATTCTAATTCAGTCCACGGGGACTCATGTGTGGTCTCAAGAGTGACTACTGGAACTATTGTGTAGGATTTAGCCATATTTTAGTGTAGAAACGTATTTTACTTAATATAACCCAGTTTTCTCGCAGTTACACTGTTTCTTGCGGAAAAAAAATTACGTGATATTTGCCGAGACCCCCCCCCCCTCCCCCACGTGAGACTGGGTGAGATTCGGCTCGACTCCGTCTTCCCCCTAAAAGCCTCACGTAATTAATGAACGCCCCCTTAAACACATTGATTTGTTTCTGCCCATAATTATGATTTTGAACATTTGGCAATGATGTGTTGAGTAGAATTTGTGTATTAGTACATTTATTTACTATCTAGCCGTCATGCTTTGACAGGTATCAACTAGTCTATCTATTTAAGTTGCTAAGTCGATCATTTGGGCAGTCCATGAAAGAAAAATACTGCTTGAATTTACTTCATTTTGGTCTTAAACGGAAGATTGTAATCTCTAGATTTGTCAAATTTGCTTTTTGTAACAGCAAATTCTATTAATTAGCGGTAATTTACAATTAAAAATTGCTTTCTGCGCATGCTCAGTGACATGTTTAAATCTGACTTTATATATTCACTTCGTACGAGGCCGCATAAACACATTAATTAGTTTCTGCGCATGCTCAGTGATATGTTTAAATCTGGCTTTAGATACTTACTAAGCACGATGCCACAAAACCATGTTAATTTGTTTATTTCGAGGAATCTCTCTAATTATTTCTCTGTCATTTTTATTTTGAATTATGTTTGTGAGATATAGAATTAAACCTGACAGAAATTGTTTATTTCGTCTGTTGAGTAACCTTATTTATTTTTATCGGGTTCCATAGTAATTTTTTGAAGTGTATTTCTCTCTTCTGAATATTATGATTTTCAAAATTTGGCAACGATGTGCCGAGTATAATTTGTTTGTCAGTACATTTATTTACTATCTAGCCGTCATGTTTTGACGGGTACCAACTGGTGGTTTTTAAAGTTTTGTACAAATTTATTGATTCCATCGCGTATGAATAAAAATAATGCATTTATCACACTGATTAATGTTTGTTACTTCTGTTAATGAAAAATTAATTCCGTTATACAATAATTATGTGGCCACTCCATCGAGTTCTGTGATTGGTTAAAACCTTTATTTTTGACGCTCATCTTCGGAGGTGATGTGAACAAGGGCAAACGCAAGGAAAGACAAGATCGTAATTTTAGGCACGGCAAATTTCAGTAATCTATATAAATAAAGCAAAGTGTATATTTTGCAAAATTAAATTTCTATGTAATTCATATGATAATTTACGATGCGATGTTTGGCTAGCCGACAAAAAAAGTCGCCAATACAAAATATCGCCAATGGTGTCCTATATCGAAGCTGTTCCTATTATTAGCATAGACTATTAATTTTATTACTTATTTTATGTTATTACTTTATTTAAATTGTGCTCAATCCCAATACACGGTGCCGCATAATGTTTAGATGTTTGTCAAATATGCGATCAAATGCCAAATACAGTTTGTGTTTGTTAACTGCTTTTCAGTTAGCCGTTTATTGCTATGTCAGTTAAAGATGTTGTTTCTAAATATGAGGGGAGAAATTTAAGATTAGATGATATTTTTTTAATTTTATTGAGCGTAGAGGAGTGAAGCAAGGGTATCTGAGCGAAGCGAAGATCCCGTGTGCGCCTACGAGTTTCATAAAGCCAGCAATAAGTTTATTTTCCAATTTATTTTCTCTTTCTTGGTCGCCACATTTGTTTACATTTCGTAGTTTAAGCCTAACAGGTCTCCGAACGGGATTTTGGCGCCAACTTTTCGCCAAATTGGCGATGGCACCGTCTATTGGGAATTATCCTCTATAATTTTAAAACATACTTTTGATTTCATTTTCTATAATTTTGCACTTTCGATTTTAATCTCAATTTTAAGGCAAATTTTTTCAGTAATTTATTTGGTTTAAGAAAAATTGAGTACGAGAATTGAGATTACAAAAACGCGATTACCCTAGTTGTTGCTTCTTCGGACATTGCCGCAACACTATTGACAGGAGGGAGGACAGCTCACTCGGTTTTGAAGTTACCCTTAAATCTAGCAAACACAGAGATTCCTACATGAAATTTTTCAAGAAATTCAGGAAAGGCAAGGATTCTGAAGCATTGCAAGTTAATTGTCTGAGATGAAGGCACCATGTCCCACAAAACCGCATTCGAAGCACTTAATGTCACATAAACGATGATTGCTGAAGGGAGTGATGCCCTTCTCTTCTGTATATATAAGACAGTTCGGTAACTGACTGACTGACTGACAGATAACGCAGAGACCAAACCGCTGGAACTAAAGGGCTGACATTTTGCATGGCGATTCTTCTTATAGTGTAGGGGTGCACTAAGAAAGTTTTGAAAAATTCTTCTTAGACTTTTTAAAATTAAATTTTTAAGCTGTTTTTTTGTAATATTTTTCATGTTTGCATTTAAAACAATAATCTGAGGGTTATAAAATTTATAGCACGAGAAAGACCATAAAAATTCCTTTAAAATGACATCTTTTTCGAATCTTTACCTCTATTTTCTGATTTTTGGGGAATTTTTATAGATTAATTTTTAGAATTTAATTTATTAAATGCTGATCACGTGATTTCTTTTTCTTTTTGTGATATTTTAAACTAATTTTGCGTCACGTGCATAATAACGAAATAGACAAAAAAAAATATTTTTTTTTTGCTAATGTGGCAGACGATTGGACATTATCCAAAAAAATATAGTAAAAGATATGCTCCTCAAACTGTACTATATTCTTTAGTATGTTCTATTACATTTAATTTGAATATTTTCTTCTACATTATTTTGTCTATAAAATTATCAGTTACGATTTTTTTTATAAATATATATATTTTTTTACATCAATTGCATACATTGATTGTTGTATTTATTATATATATATATTTATATATAATGCCATTAATTGCATACATTGACCGTTGTATTTAATTTGAATGTACTCCGTAGCGAAGTACGGGTATTCAGCTAGTACTAATCATAAAACACTTTGTCGATGTTGAAACAAAACGCTAGACGTCAGGAATTAGGGTAAAACCAGAATCCTTTGATGATTCCAGGAAATTTTATGGGTTTCTTAATCTTGACTCGCGGTGGAACATAATTTTTACCGAGGTTCTCCGAGGCAATTTACAATGCTGTCGAGGTGGTTATTTTTCTCCAATCTGGGTATTTGGAGGCTTCGAACCAATTTGATGTTCCCCAGTCTACTCTGGAAAGATACGTTAAAAAAAGAAGAAAGGAAAACCCTGACTACAAGATTGATAAAATGGCTGGAAAATTTAAAAACATATTTACGGAAGAGCAGGGACCTGTGCTCGTTAACTATTTAAAAACTATGGAGGCTAGGTTATTCGGTATAACAATGAAAGACTTGCGTAGCCTCAGTTATCAGTTGGCTGTAAGAAATGGCCTTGGTTATAGATTTCAAAAGAGAATCGCAGACGAAAATTGGGTCAGTGGATTCCTTAAGAGACATCCTACTTTATCTGTTCGAAACCCGAAGCAACATTTGGTGCAAGAGTCATGCCTATCAGGTTGGATGATAGAGTAGGCGAGGTTTGAGCCAACTCTAATGACACGCCAGTTAAAAAGGGAGGCTAATTGTGCCACTCCTGGGTACTCTTGGATGACAGCTGACAACAGGGCCTCTTCAGTTCATGTTTCACCTGAAATTCTAATGCCTAAACCAAAAGTTAAAGAAAGCGCGACAAGGACGAATCAGAGGAAGGGGAATACCGCTGTCTTAACAGATAAGGCTGTCTAAGTGCGTAGATTTTCTGAATAGGCTTAAGAAAAGGACACAACCAACGAAAACTGTAGTTAAACCTTCATAGTCACTAAAAACTAAATAAATATAGAGCAAACTTATTTAATCTGCATTTCCACAAGTTTTATATATTTTTATAATTACTTGTCCTTACCACCCCGTTCTGCCCCGGGTATGGGACAGAACGGGACAAATGACAAAATTTTCTGTTGTTGAAAAAAAGAATAGTGTTCTCTTGTTTTCTTACAATATTATTGTATTTTTGTGAATATAACATGATAATGTGCTCATAGAAAATTTGTAGCTCTCCTCATTAACCCGTTTGTATTTTTAAAACATATTTTCAACTTGGTACCCCGTTCTACCCCGGGTTCCCCGATATTAGCTGAGAATGCATCCGCCTCAAACAGAGTAGACATGGGTTGGAACCTCTGTCCAGACAGGCTGCCATTCCGGTTAAATCGCACGAATACACACTGGATTCAGTTTAGAGGACAAAATGTATTTCTATGTTTCTAACGAAACGGTATTCCCGTTTCATTTAACGATGCACGTAAATTTTTGATATAGGAACAATAGCTCACATTTTTAGAATTATCATTAAAAATGAGCCAATGTGGGAAAAAAATAAGAACGATGGGGAAGCAGAATATGTAACATCTCAAAGGGGATGTGCTTTCCATCATGAGAAAGTTAACTTGACTGAAATAGGATAAAATCTCAGACGGCTGAGAGCTGAAAGAGATCGAATTCGAGATAATCATGTGTAAAATGAGGGTGTAGGACCGTAGGTGAAAATGACTTAACCGGAATATTAACTCAGAAATTCCCCATCCCTCGCAGAAAAAAATAAAGACGAGAAACGGAAAAATAAAAACACCAAAATACATAAAACGTCAAAAATATGCACACAAATTAATCTAAAAAATGAACCTTGAAAAGTTAGAAATGATTTCAGGCTAAAAAATATAGCAATAGCATAGAATGCAAAACCAAATTACACCGATGGCTTTTTACGTTTTCCCCTTCGAAAAATTTCCCTACACGCAGTGGAAATAAACCATCGAAATAACAAATAAACAATTAAAAAACGCAATTCTAATTTTTCATAAGCTTTTTTCTTTAATTTACAAATAATGAGAGAAGTAAAATACAAAACATACAAACAACGTTTTCCCACAAGATGAATACTTTTTATTTTCATGAATCAGAGAACAACGACATTGTTATTCATGTCCAATGTTTCCCAGTCAAATGTGTTTTTAAACTACCCTTTAGAGAAAATCCTCTCGCATACACAGCAAATGAACAATCTTTCTCCGATACCTGTAAACATGTTTTTGAACCTCTCGAATTAGAAAATCCTGTCTTACAAACACAACCAGCAAAAAGTTATTTTTTCCGTATGCATTTCAAGATGTCATTTTCAAAGACCTTTTTGAGAAAATACTTTTTTACATAAACTGCAGATGAAAGGTTTCTCTCCAGTATGCGTATGAAGATGCTTAGGATTTTCTCCAGTATGCGTAAGGAGATATCTTTTTAAGAAATCATTTATAAAAAATCCTTCCTGACGTACAGTGCAGGCGAGAGGATTTTCTCCAGTATGCGTAAGGAGATGTCTTTTTAAGTTACTATTATCAAAACAAAAATTCAGGTAGTCTCTTCTAACGAGACTCCTGCGGGTTATTAACGTAGGATTATTTATCGTTGCTTAGCTCTTTTTTATGTATTTTGTACATTTCAGTTTAACTGTTTACTGCTTGCCCAAGCGATACAGACTGGGTTTGGCGTGCTACCAAAATTATAACTCGCGACGACAGATGTCTGAAATTTTCCTTTACCGCGGACGGTCACGGAGGAACGTAATCCTACGTTAAAATCCATTCTTACGTACACTCACTGCAGAGAAAAAGCTATTATCCAGTATGCGCACAGAGGTGCGTTTTAAAATTACTCTGTCGAGAAAATCCTCTCTTGCGTACACTGCAGACATAAAGCTTTTCTCTAGTATCACTAGAGAAATGTCTTTTTAAGTTAGCATAATCAGAAAAGCCTTTCTTACATACACTAAACTCGACAGGATAGTCTGTAGTATGTGTATGGAGATGTATTTTTAATTAAGTCTTTTGAGAAAATCTTTTGTTACAAACACTGCAGACGAAAGGCATTTCTCCAGTATGCATATGTCTTTTTATGCTACTGTTATAAAAAATCCTTTGTTACATAAAATGTATAGGAAAGGCTTTTCTCCAGTATGTTCACGGAGATGTCTTTTTAATCTACCATGCTCAGAAAATTCTTTCTGACTTACACTGCAATCGAAAGGCTCTTCTCCAGTATGCGAACGGAGAAGTATTTTTAAGTTAGTCTCTTTAGAAAATCCTTAGTTGCATACACTATAGACGAAAGGCTTTTCTCCATTATGCGTAGTGATGTCTTTTTAAATTATCGTTCTTAGAAAATCCTTAGAAAATGTATTTTTAAATGAGTGTCTTGAGAAAATTCTTTGTTCATACACTGCAGACGAAAGGCTTTTCTCCAGTATGCGTTCGGAGATGTCTTTTTAAGCTACTATTATAAGAAAATCTTTTTTGACATACATTGCAGACGAAAGGCTTTTCTCCAGTATGCGTACGGAGATGTATTTTCAAGTGTTCGTTTTGAGAAAATCCTTTGTTACATATGGAGCAGACGAAAGCCTTTTCCCCAGTATGCGTTCGGAGATGCCTTTCTAAGCTACTATTATAAGAAAATCTTTTTTGGCATACACTGCAGACGAAAGGCTTTTCTGCAGTATGCGTACGGAGATGTATTTTCAAGTTTGTGTTTTCAGAAAATCCTTTGTTACATACGGAGCAGACGAAAGGCTTCTCTCCAGTATGCGTACGGAGATGTCTTTTTAAAACTTCGTTTCGAGAAAATCCTTTGTTACATACGGAGCAGACGAAAGGCTTTTCTCCAGTATGCGTACGGAGATGTATTTTTAAGTTATCGATCTTAGAAAATCCTTTGTTACACACGGAGCAAACAAAAGGCTTCTCTCCAGTATGCGTACGAAGATGTCTTTTCAATTTACTATTATCAAAAAATCCTTTGTTACATACGGAGCAGACGAAAGGTTTTTCTCCAGTATGCGTACGGAAATGTGTTTTTAACTGTTCGTTTTGAGAAAACCCTTTGTTACATACGGAGCAGACGAAAGGTTTTTCTCCAGTATGCATACGGTAATGTGTTTTTAACTGTTCGTTTTGAGAAAACCGTTTGTTACATATGGAGCAGACAAAAGGCTTTTCTCCAGTATGCGTACGCAGATGTATTTTTAAGTGTTCGTTTTGTGAAAATCCTTTGTTACATACGGGGCATACGAAAGGCTTTTCCCCAGTATGCGTACGGAGATGTATTTTCAACTCACCATAAGCAGAAAATCCTTTATTACATACGGAGCAGACGAAAGGCTTTTCCCCAGTATGCGTTCGGAGATGTATTTTTAAGCTACTATTATAAGAAAATCTCTTTTGACATACACTGCAGACGAAAGACTTTTCTCCAGTATGCGTACGGAGATGTATTTTCAAGTGACCATTAAAAGAAAATCCTTTGTTACATACAGAGCAGACGAAAGGCTTTTCTCCAGTATGCTTACGGAGATGTATTTTTAAGTTATCGAACTTAAAAAATCCTTTGTTACACACGGAGCAGACAAAAGGCTTCTCTCCAGTATGCGTACGGAGATGTTTTTTCAAGTTACCATTAACAAAAAATCCTTTGTTACATACGAAGCAGACGAAAGGCTTTTCCCCAGTATGCGCACGGAGATGTCTTTTCAAGTTACCATTACCAAAAAATCCTTTGTTACATACGGAGCAGACGAAAGGTTTTTCTCCAGTATGCGTACGGAGATGTATTTTTAAGTTATCGAACTTAGAAAATCCTTTGTTACACACGGAGCAGACAAAAGGCTTCTCTCCGGTATGCGTACGGAGATGTACTTTTAAGTTATCGTTCCTAGAAAATCCTTTCTTACATACACTGCAGACAAAAGGCTTTTCTTCAGTATACGTTCGGAGATGCATTTCCAAATTACTGTTTTGTGGAAAACCTTTGATGTGGATAGGGAAATTTGTCGTCATAGTGATCTGCAGATTTTAAAAAAAATCACAGAAATTACAGACGAATAGTTTATTTCCGTTATGCTTGCGGTGATGGTTTCTCAAATGGCTGCCCTAAAAAAAATTGTATTCATACCCAGTGATGAGATTTTTCTCTGGCATGGATACGAATGTGCTAACAATTTGTCACGATGAAATATTTTTCCACATACAATTTAAACATACAAATTTAGTACCGTGTGGCCACAAAGTCTTTTTGTATATTTTAAACTAACCTAATCAGAAAATCCTTTGTTAGTTCCGCAGCGCACAGACGTTTTGTCTTCGGTACATCTAGGAAAATGAGGTTGTTTTACAAACCATATCAATTTTTTCTCTGGTCCCTCACGTTACTAAGCAACTTTGAATCATACTTGGGCTTTTATTTTAAAATGGTTCGTTCTAAGATGTCTGTTCAACAAATTTTACAGAGAAATTAGTATTTCGCAAGTAGGGCTCACAAGAGGTTTCTACTCATCATGGTCTTTTCTTGGCATGAGGCGCAAGAGTTACGTTGCTCTCTTAAAATGGGGAAACAGCAACTCACTGACAATTAACGGAATCAAAACGAAGTAATATTTCATCGAAAACAAGCAGGTTTATATATGCATCTGCCCTTGCGACCTACTGTGAACAATTAATGCTGAGTTCCAAATTCAAGCTGAAACATTGCTCTTTAACAAGACTTTTCTTCTCGTAAATTCAACCTTATCAAATTTTAAGATTGTAATCTGGAATGAAATTATCCACTGGCACGTCTTACGACAGTATTCTTGAACACCTACAAAGGACGAAAGAAAATTAAAGTGTTAAAAAACTAAATAAGATATCTGTTACACAATCGAGCACTCTTAAAATATACATATAATAAGCATAAAATATACATATAATGAGCTTCTTCGACGAAGAAGTTAACAATTTGCTTTCCCAACGAGCATTTCTTTCAAATGCATGATACAGACGAATTCGGTGCCCGGGGTTGCCTCAATTGAATGTCAGATCCGTACTGTCCATCTGGCGCCCAGGCCCTCAATAATGAAAAATGTCACCGAACTTGGGAAATCAACCCTCGGCTGCGTATATAGGAATTCCTGCGTAGCGCCCGGTCGACAGTTTGACAAGGCGAAAGCTGTGGTCGCTGTAATTTTCGAATACCAGACGTATTTGCTCTGGTTCCTTCAACTGCAATTCTGGAACTACGTTTCTATTTATTTTTACTGACAGCAAATTCAAGTAGGATAATAACGAAAGTCATTCTACTTTCTCAAAAGACAGGCATTACTGGGACCTTAGACATACACAAAAGTTTCTTCAACGAGGACATTAACAATGGAACAAGGTGCCAAAATAATAGAAATCTTCAGAGAGTGTTACAAGTGCAAGGGGGGGGGGGGGCTACTCAGACGTTATGTTAACTTTCGTCTTCAATATAAGTTTGTAAGTATCGCACTGTTGACAAAGCAAATAACCCGGACGCTGACAGAATTCAAAAAGAATTTTTTTAACTGTGTTATTAGTCCAGTCAATGAGTGCTCAAAAGCGGGGAGTACAGTGTATGGAATATGCGATAATTTTTGACTTTAGGACTTTGTTAGTAGCTGTTAGTAGGTAAACATACTAAAAGTCCCCGCCCCTGAGAGGTGAGCTAAAGCCGGGAGGGGAGGGGGGGGGAAAGGTTCCCTTTTTTGGTTTTTCGCTTAAAACTCGGAAATAGTGCACTGTAGAAAAAAATGTACTGTAGAAAAATATACGTTATTGAAAATTGATAATTTACGAAAAAATCATTTGTACCTCACTCTTTTTGTCACACATTTGCTTCTAATGCCCCCCACGATCGTTTCTCAGAAAAATTGTCAGGGACGAAGTTTTAGATCATTAAATTTCCTTCAAATTGATATACACATTTGCCACTTTACCGTCATCCAATGAAAAGTTATAGAATTTCTAACATGTACGCTCAATTTCGATGTTCGTCTAGAAATGAGTATGTTGAAAGCATGTTGCGTTTTAACTGCTGTAACTTGCTATCATGATGAATAACAACATTTTAGCGATGGAAATAAGGTAATTGCAATTGAAACACAACACTTTTTAATAATTATTATTTTTGTTATTGTACAGTTTTTGTCGGGTGAAGTTGATTAATAACATTTAATGATGCTAGGGGTAGAACGTTCGAGAATCTTCCAGCCTTCGTCCTCGATATCAAAAAGGCGCCGACAGGCTAGAATGTTCCACCCTTCTTCTATTTAGTTCTTATCCAATACTTCAAAATGGTGAATTTGATAAAGGAGTGCATATATGCAGAGAGGTCTGGTGATTTCCTTGCTCATCTGAACTGCTATAAGCGAATGATATCCTATTTTCACGCTGCTGGATTCTTCCCGTATGCCAAATCTTGCCACTTATATGTACAGGATATAGAAAGCCTCTCTACTCTATTGACACCAGAGGAGTACGAAAAGTTCGTGTACAAAGGCTACTTCACTATGAGATGGAATGACCTGTTCTGGTGCGGCATGTGGTAAGACATGACCATCGAGACAACCTTGATGCGATCATTCTCAAGCCGAGGTGGCATGACCCGTGATAGAGGCATGACAGATAGTGCTTTCAGTAAATGAGTAATTGGGATGACTTCAACTCAAAACATATGTGCTTCACTCGAAGAATATTGTGGTGATTTGTTTTCATCAAGTGAGCAGCACAAGGAATTTGGAGAAGCTCGCCAAAGTCGAGACGCAAGTGACATTGGCAAGCTTACACAATGGTTTGATAATAACCCTCCTTTTCTGAGGACCGAGAAAATCATGTCAATAACGACAGGGGTCGTGGGAGATGATACAATCTTATGCCATGATGCATTTACAATTGGCAAACGAGCAATAGCAAAAATGGAAAACTTGCCGTTCACATATATCAAACTGTTGAGGAAAGATCGTGCACTTCCTCTTTCCTGAATTAATTCGGCAATAAAGATTGACAATGAAAAATTTCTTGTGGATCCATTCTTGCTTTTTCAGCGAATCTCCATTACCAAGAAATCGGACGAGGATTTGAAGAATTATATGCAGTATGAACTGGCTCCCTACCCCTTGGCATTCTTTAACGAAAGTGGAATGAGGAAGTGCAGAAAATCAGCACTATACACACTGTTTAAGCAAATTGATAAGGATGTTGATTTAACTACCTTCGAATTTGTAGTTGATGGGAGATTCCTAGTTCACAAAGTTGTTTGGAAAAAAGAGACAACTGTATCAACCATTTGTGATGGTTATGTTAGATTTCTGAAGGGAGACAGTTACGATGAGAGAGGTTGTACAGTAGTCTTTGATAGAAAACTGACACATCGGAGAGCACACAAGTAGCTGAACAGAGTCGACGATATTGACTCAGGAGATGTGTGGACATCAATGTCAATTTGGAAAGTGAAATTAAAGTTAAACAAGAGGATTTAGTTTCAACTTTCATAATAAGAGTCAGCAGATAAACCTGCTGATGATGTAGCTGCAAAAAAATGGGTTAAATACGCTCCAAGCTTCAGGTGATGCTGACGCTGATATTGTGAAGACAGCTATCAACAAATCTTAAAATTCCTCGGTTGCTGTTATTGGAGTGGAAGTCGACTTAGCTGACGAGTGTATATTCCTCACAACAGCTGGAGCACGAGTTGAAAATGAAGGACAATGCCCATTTGTTATTCTTACATGCATTCACCGGTTGTGAAACGACATCCGCAGCGTATCGCAAGAATAAAGTGGGTTTTGTCAAAATGTACCAGAAGTCCAAAATCATGCAACGTACAGCTGAGGTATTTGCCAGCCGTTCCTCTTCCCTTGACTCCATTGAGACAGCTGGGAAAAATCCCTCAACGAGTTCCGCTACAAATCATTTATCAAAGCAGCTGCAAACATGAAACATGATCCCTCAACTTTCCCTAAAATTGAAGGAGCTGTTAAGCAGCATGCATTCAGGACGTACCACCAATTACACCTGTGGTTAGGGGAGGAACCTAATGGTGGGGTGCCAAATTGGGGTTGAGAGAGGAGGAATGACCAACTAGTCTCGAAACTCTCAAGAGTTGTATGCTGCCCCTGACGAAACCTCGAAGATGATTTTTTCCGATGCACGAAAGGTTGTGATAGTGGCATGTGTGGTTGTAGAAAAGCATTGTTAAACTACTCTGTCACATGCCCGAATTGCAAGGGCAATTACAACAACGGAGGCGCAATATTAATTCAGGAAGAACATGAAGACAACGACATCCATACTCTACCAATTTCTTTGGACGACGTCTCCACTGCTGACGAAGACGAATGACCTTCGACCCTTCTGCCTCAAGAAAATCAAGATGTTGCATTGAATGCACATTTTTTTTCATTTGAGAATTACTATCAAATCATGTAAATACTTTCATTATATCATTCGTAATAATATAATAAAAGCTATAATTATAAAAAAGTGTTGTGTTTCAATTGCAATTACCTTATTTCCATTGCTAAAGTGTTGTTATTCATCATGATATACTCGGGGCATACCTAACCTGAATACAGGTGGGAGGCTAGAGCAGTACGATTCCGTGATTGCGATATAGTTCGCACTTTTTCCTATTAACAGAGTTGATTAAAGGTACATTTCAGACATAAATCATTAAAATAATGATTTTACTGATAAACCGTACACATATTTGGGCAACAAAAATGTGGTGGTTCGTGTATTTAGTAAATAATGCGCAATACAGCATACGAGACAGAATGCAACGTCATAGAATAATCTGACCATTCACAAGGCTTCGTTTCCATGACGGGAGTATCTGGCGTTCAATGTGGATGTGGAATTTTGGTAACCCCAGGCCTGTTACTTCCTGCAGATGGGTAATGGAAGAAAAGGCAGTGTTTGCAAGAGATACAAGTGGGGAGAAATACTCATCTGCAGTTAACAACAGAAAGGAAATTTTCAACACTATATTTCAACCAAGTTATGAGAAGATATTTCAGAAAGGATGAAATGTGAGTTTGACGAAATATTCCCCTAGTTAAATTGAGAAAAATGGGAAATTTTTATAAAGTGTTGAAAAAATAAAATGCATGTGATTTTTCATTGGAAGAGGGCATTAGTGTAGTCATCACAACACTTTAAAGGGCAGGATCGGCTTTAAGCCGCTTTGACCTATTAGATTAGGAATTTTTTTTAAAAATGTCTAAAAAGAAATTGAGTAAACAGATGTAAAGAATATTAAGAATAACGACTAAACGAAGTGTGTAAAACATGCATATGTACACTGCTGGCCACTGTAAATGCAACACCCTGAAGGAAACATGCAAATAACATGAAATTTACAACATGGATTAGCGGAGGTGAGATATGCAAATGATTAGAATTTCAGCGCAGACGCACATCACGCGCGCCTGTGGCGCCACTTCAAAGCGCTATTTAAGGCTTGGAGATTTCGACGATTTCAAGTTCGGCAATTGTGTTTTTCTTGTGGTTTTTTCAAAAAAACGATCAATTATGCCTCGTAGAAAACAGCGATAATCTTTTGATCAAGTATCCGAGTTCGACAGAGGAAGGATAGTGGCCTACCGAGATTGTGGATTATCGTTCAGGGAAATCTGTAGTTGTGTTGGACGAAACCAAACAACTGTAATGCGGATATGTGATGTTTGGATGCAGGAGGGTACGACGGACCGGCGTGTTCGATAGCATCCACCTCAGCGCACCACTTCACGTGATGACAGGCAAATTGTGCGCATGGCAGTGACGGATCACTCAGTCACATCACGAACCATAGCACAGCACATGCAGTCTGTAACGCATCATCCAGTGTCTGCGAGTACCATTCGACGCCGTTTACAGCAGAGTGGTCTGTCCGCAAGACGTCCATTGCTTTGTCTACCCTTGACGCAGAACCACAGACGTCTCCGCCGCCAATGGTGCGATGACAAAAGGATGTGGATGGCAGAATGGAATGAAATTATCTTTACTGACGAGTCACGCTTCTGTCTGTAACACCACGATGGTCGCATTCGAGTCTGGAGACACCGTGAAGAGAGGATGCTGAACAGCTGCGTTATGCACCACCACACTGGTCCTGCACTGGGTATTATGGTATGGGGCGGTATTGGATATCACTCTCGCACACCTCTAGTACGCATTGCCGGTACTTTAAACAGCCAGCGCTACATCTCCGAGGTGTTGGAGCCAGCTGTCCTTTCTTACCTTCAGGGCTTGCCTACAGCCATATTTCAACAGGATAATGCGCGACCACACGTGGCACGCATAGTCCAACGGTTCTTCGTCAATCGGCAGATTCAATTGCTTCCCTGGCCGCCTCGCTCTCCGGATCTTTCGCCGATAGAAAACATGTGGTCCATGGTTGTTCTACGATTGACCCAGATTCCATCCCCAGCTGCCACAGCAGATCAACTTTGGCAACGTGTGGAAGCTGCTTGGTCAGCTGTACCCCAAGAACTCATCCAAAGTCTCTTTGAATCAATGCCGAGGCGTGTGGCAGCGGTGATATCCAACAATGGCGGCTACTCTGGCTACTGATTTTGGCAGGAACCACACTTCACAGAAGTCTATAAATTTAATCATTTGATACTTCGTCAACATATCTACAAAATAAATTTTGTTGTGATATCTCTTGTCTTTCTTGGTGTTGCAATTTGGGTGGCCAGCAGTGTATATCTCAATATGCGGGTTGAAGAAATGGAAGCATTCTTTCATCTTAATATTTCTGAAACCCATAAAAATACTAATATTCCTCGCTACGAATAAGGACCGGGAGCAGAAGCGTTTCTAGATTAGAATTAATTAAAACATACCTGAGACCAACAATATCGCAGTAGACATTAAACAGTCTTGCAATACTTTCTATAGAGCATGAGGATATTAAAATTTGATCAAATCATAAAAGATTTTACTGATAAAAAAATCTAGAAATATTTATTTGTAGATATTTTTGTTCTGTAAATTAAATCTGGCTTAAATACTTTTTCCATAACTTAAGGTCTTATATAATCGTTTTATGTTTAATCCCTCATTTCTAGAACTAACCGCTTATATCCCAAATAAACACAAAATTCTGTAAAAAATAGGATATGTAAGAAATGCCTTACATAAATCCACAAACTGAATTTGCCGAAACTCTGATAATAATCTGAACAATACATGCAATGAAAAAAAATCTATAATTGAAAACCACACTTCAGTAGTGACATTTTAATTATTTATTCGTGGTGTCATCGGTCTCTGAAAGCCCATTTGTTTTATATTTGCATCAATTGTTAATATAACTGGCCACACTTATTTTAAATGAAAACACAATTACCGAAACTTATCGCATCTCCTATAGCGAAAGAAAAAACTAACAATTCCAAAAACTGAAATACCCAGAAATCTGCATCTACAATGATAAATTTTTGTATGATCCCGCATTTATAAAAGTAAACAGGACTCAAAATTTTATTGAGGATTTCTGAAATTCCCACATTATTTCGGGAAATAGTAACTAGAACGATGCATGGTTAAAAGTTTCAAAATACATTGATTACATGAAAATAGAAATCAAAACATGTGATTGTTTTCTTAAAGCCTAAATATTTAAAACCTTCATAATTTTCTTAATGGGAGTTAAAAGGCCAAAAATGGCAATCCGCATTTTGTAGCGGCGGGGAGTTATTTCCGTTGCAGGTGTAAATTGGCCGTTGTAGTATGTTTAGTGCTCTCAGGTTAGATTTGCCCCGAGTATAGCAAGTTACAGCAGTTAAAACGCAATAGGCTCTCAACATACTCATTTCTAGAGGAACATCGAAATTAAGCGTACATGATAGAAATTCTATAACTTTTGATTGGTTGAAGATAAAGTGGCAAATGTGGCAAAGTGCACATATCAAGTTGAAATTCAATGATCTACAACTTCGTCTGTGACAATTTTCTGAGAAACGATCGTGGGGGGCACTAGAAGCAAACGTTTGACTAAAAGAGTGAGGTAAAAATGATTTTTTCGAAAATTATCGATTTTCCATAACGTATATCTCGAAAACCGTTGGAAATTCGACAAATATGTATATAGACAATTTTATAGGAATTTTAATTAGCTTTCATTTTTATTGGAACATTTTTTTCTACAGTGCACCGTTTCCGAGATATAAGCGAAAAACCAAAAAATGGGACCTTTCCATCCCCCTCCCGGCTTTAGCTCACCTCCCAGGGGCGGGGACTTTTAGTATGTTTACCTACCAACTACTCCTAACAAAGTCCTCAAGTCAAAAATTTTCGCATATTCCATGCACTCTACAATGCATTCATTGACTGGACTATATAGGTCATTACAGTTCGAAGTCAGTCCAGTCCGCAACAGAGGGAACCTTGCACTCTGGAAGATTTTCAGTATTTGGTTGCTGGGTGTGCTGAAGAGATGAGTTACTCAACCCTGCTAACGATAGTGTGTTGCTTGGAATTTTCCAACTTTTCTATACTCACTTCCTCAACTTCATGTCGTCCATTCTGCAATAGCTAACGATTTTTTATGGGTAATAAATATGAACTCAGTTCAACAAAATAGGGGACGGACGGACGGGCACACACACACACACACACAGTGTGGTTATAATTAAAGTTCCACTTTGAAATGGTCATAACAGGAAAACTACTGGTCCAAATGTTATCAAACTTGGTAATAGTTTAAAGGAGGTCATGGGAATTTCTTTTCCGCCAAAAAAAAAAAGGATTCAAAAACTCACCACAAGGGGGAAAATGGCGCTGTATGATATATTGTTAAACGAAATAAGGGTCGGGATCTAACTTAACCTTTTGTTACACGGGTTTAACATTTTGTATACCTTTAAGAAACATTAACAAAATTACCATTTAAAGTGTGCGCATTCCGGAAATCGTTTTCTCACAGATCGCTAATTTGTGAATTTTGAAGAATGAATTCGGCCCTAATACATGAAGATATCGGTGTAAAACGTTTTTGGCGGAATTGAAAGATGCGATACATCGACATGTCCGTAATATTCCTCCTGATATGCTAAGAGCTACTGTTGAGAATGCAATAATGCGATTTAACTTGCTTTCGGAAAATTGTGGACGCCACATTGAACATGCTTTGTAACACGTTCCAGAAACGATTAAACACATTTTAAACCGATGTCTTCATGTCCTATTTCGTTTAACAATATTGCATACAGCGCCATTTCCCCCTGGTGGTGAGTTTTTGAACTTTTTTTTGGCGGAAAAGAAATTCCCATGACCTTCTTTAAACTATTACCAAGTTTGATAACATTTGGTTCATACCACTTATAACTCATATTATTACCATTGCGAACATTTGCTTAGCTTAGAAAAAAATCACTTCAAAATTAAATAGAAAAGACATTTTTTCTTCGATAATTCACCCACTGGCCACTTATTGTCAGGCGCATCGCGAATCGGCCGAAAATGACCGAAGAAGTCGCGAATTCTCGATCACATCAGGCACTGGCCAAGGGATTTGACCAATACTAGAAATGGCCTGCCATTTTGCAAATTGATCAGACTTTGAACATCGGCCGTAACTAACACACACACACAGACATATATATACAATGTTAATGGGTGCGGTTAATGTGGTACAAAGCACATCGAAAGTGGACCGTAGATCAGTGGAAACGAGTTCTCTGGAGCGACGAATCAAGGTTCACCCTCTACCGTTCGGATGGCAGAGTTCGAGATCTGCCTAGAGAACGCCTCCTGCCAGAATGCATTGTGCCCAGAGTAAAGTTCGGCGGAGGTGGAATTATGGTCTAGTGGTGTTTCTCCTGGTATAGATTGGGGCCCTTGGTCACATTTCATGGTAAGCTCAACGCCCACACCTGCTGCACTACTTTGGATGGCAGTGTGCTTTCAACGTTGTGGCAATATTACGGGTAGGACCCATGTTACTCCCAGGACGACAACGCCAGCTGTCATGTTGCGAGGCCCACCATGGATTGGTATGGTGACAATGGGGTTAACCGAATGGACCGTCCAGAGCCCAGACCTGAACCCTATCGAGAACCTGTGGAACGAGTTGGATCGCCGAATTAAGGGGTGCAACAGCCGTCCAAAATCGGTGACGGAACTTACATGTTTTCTCCAAGCCGAGTGGAAGAAAATATCACTAGCCGTCATACAAGGACTTGTGAAAAGCACGACCCCGGAGGCATGAGGCTGTAATTGCTTCTCGTGGAGGCTCTACCAACTATTGAATATAAATAAATTTTGATTTTCTTTTTTATCACAGGTGTCCAAATACTTATTGGTAGATAGTATATATATATATATATATATATATATATATATATAATCTTTAACAGGTAAGGAATTGAAAATATCTTTTTATACCTAACAAAAGGCAAAATATTCTTGAATTTGAGCGCGTCAATTCAAAAAGCTTTATTTTTTATTTTTATTATTTCCATCATTTTGATAAATATATTATGTATGTTCATGGAACCCTTTAGGATATTTTGCGTAACCCAAGGGTTCCGAGGAACAAAGTTTGAAGACCACTGGTATAAGGTTAAGAATACACGCTTTAATAGGGGGATGGTTCCCCACGTGCTGCAAATTACACTAGCACCCCTTCTGGGCATACTTTTAGCAAGGTTTTGATACACAGCTATGCGTATTTGTGTCCATTCCTGCAGCAAGAATGTCGCCAACTCAGCTGTAGATTTCGAACGCGGGTCCCAGGTTAGTAAGCGTCGCTGTAACTCGTCCCACAAATGTTCTATGGGGTTTACGTCGGGGCTCTGGGCAGGCCAGGTAAGACGTTTTACATCCATATCTTGATACCACTGCTTGATAGAAGCTGCAATATGACATGGAGCGTTGTCGTCCTGGAAGTAACATTCGTCCAATCCATAAAATTGCCAGAGCGTAGGAAGAAACTGATTGTCCAAAATGTTCATGTACGAGACAGCGTTCAATTTACCAGGAACAACATGCAAAGGTACCAGGCCATACCACGAAAATCACCCCTCAAAGAAGTACACCACCACTACCGAGCTTGAGAGTTGGAACGATGCACTCGGATAACAGACGTTTGCCTGGCATTCGCCAAACCCAAGCACGCGCATCCGACTGGAAGAGCGTGTAGCGTGGCTCGTCGCTCCATATAACAGTTTCCCAGTGGTCCACAGTCCAGCTGTGACGTTACACACATCAAGCCAGTCTCCCGTCTTTGTTGGATGGGGTGATGCTTGGTATGTGTGCGGCAACATATCCATGGATATTGAGTGCGTGCATTTCTTTCCGCAAAGCATTTGGGTGCACAGTAAGCTCTGCTGCATGTTGAAACTCACTGTTGATTATTTGCAGTGGTTTCTGACAGTTCTTACGAACCTCACGCTTTAGGACACGCCGATCCCGTTCGGTCAGTTTGCGGGGAGGACCAACGTGTGCAGTTCGCTTCCCAATTCCCGTAGTCTTCCACTTCTTCACGACATTACCAACAGTTTACAGTGGCTGTGATAATTCTACCGCAATTCAGCGACTAGACTTGCCACTAATGTGACAACCAACTATAACACCTCTTTCAAAGTCACTAAGTTCCTTTCGTTTCGACAAATTGTCACAATTTTACAGAGAACTAATGACGTTACCACTTCGCGCATCGTATTTAACCTTAACAGGCAACGTGCGAGAACTGGATTTGCATAAAATCCACATGTAGTCTGATTTTATGCAAATCCACTGGCGTCCGGTCCATTATTGTAGAGTAGTGTGTATTTGTGTATGTATATATATATATATATATATATATATATATATATATATATATATATATATATATATATATATATACTACCTGTTTAACCAGCGTTGTCCGGGTATTTATTTATCCCAATTTTTTATTACACAGGAAAAGGAAGGAATTCTACTTATAGTGTAAAATCTAAGTAATTTTATTTACAGGTATTTAAAAGTATATATACAGTATACAAATTATAAAGTAAAATTACAAATTCACTATAATATTAATTTAATTCAAAACTGGAACAACATTCTTAGTTTCCCTTATTCATCACAGCGACCCCGAAAACTCGATTCGACACTACTCTCGGTTATTTTGGACATTTTATTTTTCACACCTTCTTCCCCCCTCCCACCCTCAATGCTGATGGGGACTGAAATTGCACTTAAACGGCATCGGGAGTGTCACTATTCATCTCAACGACCTCGAAAAACTATTGATTCGACACTACTCTTGTCATTTTGAACATTTTATTCTCCCCCTTCTTCCCCCCTCCCCCAATGATGATGGGAGGTTTAACTTACGCTTAAATGGAATCCGGAGTTCCACTGTTCGTCGCAGCGGCCCCGAAAACTATGGATTCTACATTACTCTCGGTCATTTACAACATTTTATATTCCTCCCCCCCCCCCCCAAATACTGATTGGAGGGCTGAACTTGCACTTGAACGGTATCGGAAGTGTCAATATTCCTTTCAGCGACCCCGAAAACTATGGAATCAATACTACTCTCGGTATTTTGAACATTTTATATTTGCCTCTTCTTCACCTCTCCCCCTCAATACTGATGGGGGCTGAGCTTGCACTTAAACGGTATCGGGAGTGTCACTATTAATCTCAGCGACCCCGAAAACTATGGATTCGATACTAATATCAGTCGTTTTCGATTATTTTTACATGTGCCCCTTGCGGATGCTGGGGAGTCTTCCCCTCCCCTATTGTTTCTTTCTAGATTGTAAGTGATATGTGAACCAAGTTTGGTTGAAATATTTTTAGGCGTTCCAGAGTGATGCTGGAACATACATACACACATACATTAGAGGGTTAGAGTGTCTAAAAAAAAAAAAAACTTTTTTTTCGAAAACGGCTTCTCTCCATAGTTTTTCTGGTTCTATTTGGGTACAAAAGAAAAAGTGTGAGTTTAAACACTGTGGTTAAGGGGAAAGTTTGCCCCTAAAAGCTTAAAATTTGGAAATTAGTCAAAATAAATTCAATCACTATTATATAGTAACTGAAGTTATCAAGCTTTATTTTAATTCCAGAGTTTCAGATATTAGGAAATTTACTTGTACCCCAGAAAAACATATAAACCAGAAATGTATAACTGACATTCTATTGTATATTCATATGTTAGCAATCTTAAGATAGCATTCGACATTCACCGAAAAATAAAATAATGTTTTTAATTTTAATCAGTATTATACATAACATGAATATTTCATCAACCCATTTATGCCCAGTAGCTAAAATATAGGACACTTGTTAGATATTGCAGAGGAAAGCCTGTAATGCATATATCCTTTCCCTAAAGCTGATTTTCACAAGCTTAAGAGTTGTGCTTCTTCTCAAAACCAGATGGAGCCACTAGACGGAGATTGGAATTAAATTATTTCAAGTTATTTTCAGACAAGTGATACAAGCGTTCTCACACCATGGGTAGCTGCAAAAATAAGTGTCTTTTGAGAATTTCTTATTCATAAAATTAATCTAATTTAAAATGCATCATAAAAGTCTTCTATAAAGTTATTTTGCAAAAAGAACAATATCATTGTTGTACAAGCACGGTTAATCTATGGCGTCCTGTTTATGAGACACTGGGAACTCGTGTGTACATTAAGACTAAAACATTTTTAACAGTCTTAGGAATTATCAACGCGCATTTTCATTTGAAATATGCTTGTTTTATGTGATAAAATCTCAAAATGCATTTCTTTCTTATTATTGTTATTGTATAACAATTATTTAAAATGCGCAATATATGTTAAAAAAAATTTATGTACACAAGTATATCCGAAAAGTTGACAAAATAAATTTGATTCAGTTTTAATAAAATATTAGTTTCACTAGATATGCAATTTTTTAAAAATTATGTATCTTATTAAAAATAAAATATGATTTATATTACTTTGTGCGTATAAATGAATTCTAATTGTAATTCATTGGAAATTTTTATCGCTTTTTAGATACCTAACCTTAAATGAAGGTATCACCTTGTTACATGAACTGGAAGAAAATTATGATGATGACTTTGATGGAGCAGACGTGTTTATGGAGCCACCTAACATTGCTGAAAACAGTGATGAGGACAGTGGTGAAGAAGAATGTGTCACTATGAACAATCTCACTGGCAATCAGTTATAGGTAAACGCAGAAATAAGATTTCTCAGCAAATCAAATGTAGTTTTGGATAGTAATGATATTGAGAATGATAATAGCATCAATGAAGATAATGCTCCACCACCGAAGAAGAAAAAATTCATTCAGGAAAGAAAATGGACAGTGAAGAAGAGTGACTTGACTGAGTCTCAAAAAGAAAAATGGGAATGGAATGAAGACTGGAATCGAGTAATGAAAATTCCATCATCAGAGACTATGCAGCCTTTTTGAATAATTTTTTGATAACGATGTTGTTCATTATATTGTTTTCTATACAAAGTTGTATTCTAGGCAGAAAGGCAACCACTTGTTTGATGTTACGTCCGAAGAAATGAGAGTATTCATCGGGATTTTGATTCTAAGTGGGTATATTGCAGTTCCCCGCTGAAGAATGTTCTGGGAGAATAGTGATGACACACTAAAAATATTGCTGTCGCTAATGCAATGAGAAGAAACAAGTTTGAAGAAATAATGAAGTGTCTTCATTTCTCTGAGAATAATCAAATCGACAAAGGAGATAAATACACAAAACTACGAAACAATCTACAACCTACAAACAAACTACATGCAAAATAACTGTTCCTACTTTATAAATTTTCTTATTACTCAATATATAATATGTAAAAATGATAAAATTTGAAATATTATATCAATTTTTAATAAATAAATCCATTTTACTTAATTGAATCACTAGAAATTATTAAAAATTTGCACTTCTTAAAATTTCAAGTACAATCGCGTTTTGCTCACATGTATGCCCAGTGTCCCATAAACAGGACGTTGAATAACTTAATAAATATGGCAACGGTGGTCCATTTGACACCTAAAATGTATTTAAAACATTCCTAGCAAAAGGTCTAAGCAGATCATAAATGAATAAAATTGTTAAAAAAAAGTTGGGCATAAAAGGGTTAAAACAAAATTCATTAATTTATATATTCATAACGTTTATTCCTGACGTTTATACAGCATGACGTTTTACAGTCTCTATATATATATATAAGATAGACAGATTCTTTTCTGCACTCTACTCATCATAGATGTGTCTAGTCATTTACTAATTTATACCCAACATAATAAATTCATTTCATAACCAGAATCGTGTATTATATATTTTCATATATTATTTGTTCCTTTTGTATTTTGAACTTAAATTTTCTGTGATAGTTAGAGAGTTTAAAATAGTAGTTACAGTACGGGCAATCAACCTATCCTATAAATATGTTTCTTTTTTTTTGTTATATATTTCTTAATCCAGAACTCTCGTAAAGAAAACCATAAAAATTTTTTATTGCCTTTTCCTTGTTTTTTTAAAATTTTTTTTCTCCTCCAAGGTACAATTTGAACTTTCACTTTTCCTATTCTTATCATTAATTATCTAAGAGATATATATTGTAAAATATTTTTAATCTGGTGTAAAAAATCAATGCTTTGCTAATAGCTATACATGCCTTTTTTTAAGTGTATTAAAGTCGAACACTGAAAAAAAATTGAAGATAAGCTGAGGTGAAATTTTTTTTTTTATTATTGTTTCTGAAATATGTATTGATTTTGCTAATTAAAATTTGACTTTTTTATTACAAAAAAATTGAGTCATTTTTTTAATTTAATTTTGTTCTGCTTTAATGAATATTAAAATTTATTGAATTTTAATTTATATATTGAGTTTGTACTGTTATTATGTAACTAAATGAAATACAGTGGTACCTCCCTTAACGGACACTTCTAATTAACTGACATTTTTACGAGTCCCAGTCCTTTTATATAGGACAATCCATGTTATTCCCTCTGGATAAGGGATAAGTCCTCTTCAAACCTAAGATACACTATTAAAATTTTCAAGAGAAACACATTTTACATACTGAATTTTGAAATGTTGTCAGTACTTGCAAAAGTAACGACAATTTTGAAATATTATTCAAAAATATATCTAACAGCAAAATGAGGCAGTAGTGCTAAGAACTTATGAATCTTTTTTATAGTGCTAATGTTTATAAACAGGAGGAAAATGTATTTTAAAATCTATTAGGAACTTAAAGGTCAGAACTGTATTCTCATAACAAAAACAAAAACAAAATCTTACTAACTACAATCACTTCTTACCACTTCCAGAGAAGTGAAAGTGAAACTTATAATGACTCTATTAATGTGCAGCATTATATGACAGTAGTAGACAGTTTTACAAAAACTTAAAACAATGAACATTATTGAAAGATGTATTTAATGTACTTCTCCTTACAGACAACCCTCTTTTAACAACCCATAAAATTATCCCACAAAAAATAAATGAGCAACAATGTATTTTAAATATCCCCTGCATTGCAGACACTATTTTTAGTGACTACTTTAGATTAGAATACCTTCATAGTTTCTGCTTGAATGTGCCTGATATCAATAGAATTCTATCCCACAAGAGTTAAATCATTAAAGATACAAACCACCAACTACATGACTTTTATAGCCACTGATAAACTACTATTTGATAGTAATTGTCATTGACATGTGTAGTCCCATATTTAAACTTGCCTAATATTCTGGAATTGCATCCTCTAAGAAATAATAACTGGAACTTCACTAAAGATCTAAAAAAATTCATCTACGGAATGACAATATAGTGGGTGGAAAATTATGTGTCAATAGCTCAATACCTATTGACAAACCATTATTAAATCACTCATGTTGCATGTAAGTATATAAATGGTGATAATAAATCCTATAAATTACAATGACAAATGACTCTTCTCAAAGTGAAGCAGCTGGATTTAAAAAAATAATAAATGATAGTAAGGAATTTATCTAGAATTTCAACTATCATTCTCTATAAGGTTTAAGGGCATATCAACGGGGATATTTATAGCAGTGATGAAATTAGGCTTTTCCATTAAAATCTTTCTGATAAAACATTATATTTCTATAAATAGAACAAAGTAACAGAAAAAGATTGCAAGAGATCATTTAAACCTTAGGATTGGTAGCATGGAGACATCAGTGGCAAAGATCGCTCTTAGGAAATTGACACCTCTAGGGTTATAGGCAGGGCTAGATTTGAGGCAGAACGTGCCGGAACTGCATTCCGGTACCTCTCTTTATCAATAATTTGGAAATCCCCCCCCACACACACACCCCGGAAGGTTACCATTGCGGTACCTATATTTCTATAAATCTAGCACTGGTTATAGGCAGTGGTGGGATTCAGTCGATCCAACCGGTTCAGTATAACCGATACCTAATATAGGTATCAGTCGACAAACTGTTTGCTAATGAGCACCAGCTGCATCATTCATAGGACAAGCATTTTTTAAAAATAAACCTACCCTACACCAGGTGGCCAGTCCAGTCTAAAAGGAAACAAATAGAATCCTACTCCTATACTGCAAAAATTGTTAAGAATAAATCACATAACCAATCATAAAAGCGAAGAAAATTGCAAGTGAGGACGCCAATCAAATAGCAATATGGAAATATCTTCAATAATAGTTTGTCAGGCATGTAATATTTTAAAACTCTTTCTTAAAACAATTTCTAGTTTTCTGTGCCTCTTTTATTAACTTCATTTGAGTAATTAATACATGAATTATTAAACTACCTTTCTGTATATCTTTTGGTAAACTTAAAATGGTCATTAGGACATAAAACCTTTAACAGAGGTGTACATCATTGCTTTGTTGAAAGAAATTCAAATCAAAAAGCACCTATGACTTGAATAATAATTGCACAGGGGTTGACTAATCCTGACAACATTGCAAATAAGAATATAGTAACGTTCTATTATACATCGACAATGCTACATATTATATCCAAAAAATATTGTTCCACAAAACAATTTTTATACCTCTTAACACATTCAAATACTAACAAATGAACATCAAAAGTATGCAGTCAAATATGGAACATTGTATTAACTAGTTAAAAACACATATCTATTTTCCATCCATATCTTTTTAAAGGATATTCAGTTGCTTCTTATCTTTAAAATTTGGAGTCAAATTATAAATAGCAGAAGTTAATTTTAAAAACTATAAATAAGACTTATATTTTAAAACAAGATCAATAAATTTAAGTTTTTTAAATTTTGTCCCAATTTTCTACATAAATCATTTATCTAAATTTTACTTCATTATAACAGGTAAAAAATACCTATATTCTTTCTTTTAATAAACTGTAAGGCATAACAAGCTTGATATAATGTACAATAAAACATTATAAACTCAAAATTATAAAAGGTGATTAAAAAAAAACTTAAAGAATCAAATATTTTACGAGTGACATTTTCTAGCAGTTAATATTTAAATATATATATATAATAAATACTAGCTAACTGAAGTAAAACATTTTGAAAGTTATTTATGTTATATAATAAGAGAAAGACAAATGACCATAACATTCTTATAAATACTTTTTGTAACACTACAATCTAAATTAATCTTTAGACTTTTAGCTCTGCCATTTCTATCCTAAAACAATTAAAATTTCATAAGTTAACTTTTTTTTTCCAAAAGAGATAATAAAACTCCGGTCAGAAGAAATATCAACAATGACAAAAATTTATAATTAATTTTTTTGCAAAATTTAATCTTTTGAACCATTATTCAATAATAATAATAAGAATTCTCAATGATGTGATATTACTCATGGAATCACCTTTTGGCTAAGATACCTTTTGTGAGTCATTTATCACCAATCCTTGTGGCGCAGCTTGTTCTACTCCAATCAGGAGAGCCGCCTCAATGATCTATGTCACAAGGTTTGCTGTAATAGTAAGCGGTCAGTTCAGAAAAGTCATATGTCAATACATAGATTTTTTCCTACAGTATAGGTGACCACTTGTTAGTTCTTTTTCTTTTTTCATTTCGATTTTTTGCACATGTTCTTGGTAATTATATGATTTTCTAATATGATTCTATTTAGTTTGTATATTTTACTTGAGCAATATGCTATATTTATACATATATATATAGTATATAAAATTAAAATTAATTATATTAAATTGAAATAGATTGCTTAAATATTTTGCATGTGTCTGAAATTTTTTAACCTGAATTTCTTTAATTTATATACTTTATTTTAGCTTAATATATTTATACATATATACAGTCTAATATAGTGATTTTTGCTATATAAAAAAAATTGAAAAATTTTTTAACTTTATTAAATTAAACTAAATATTTATGTTGTCCATTAGTAATATTTTTTTCTAAGCATAAGACTGCATTAGTTAGAATGTCTAAGTTAGATTGCAAAATAAAGGCAGCCTGCTTCAGTTCTAAGAGTAGTTTTTAAGTCACTGAATGATCGACAAAAATATGGAAACAACATTTCCAACGTGTATCTAAGACCATAACTACATAAAAAAAAATTTTCCACCTATATTTACTTGAATGATATTTTTCAATATAAATGTCGATTTTTATATTTAAAACTCATCACTGGATAATTTACAAGTAAGTTTTATTTATTAATAAATTTCTTTATACTCTAATTTTATTGAAAAAAGTAAATAAATAGCTGTCTTGCATGTTATCAGCGATAAGTAGCGATTAGTGATAAGGGTGGAGTTTGAGAACCAGTCCTACTCACTTGCCATATAGAGGGCTGGGGTGAACAAAACCAGAGTCAAGGTTGGTGCAAAAAATATGGATTGGTCAGCTGGTGCCCAGATAGGGAACCTGTTCCCAGCTTTCAAATGGTTGTTATCAGCTAATATGAATTAACAAAAAAAAAAAAAAAAGGTTTACTGCAAAAGATCAATAAAGATACTAAAAGTATAACTTTGATATATAAAATCAGAAAAGTTAACACAAAAAAAGAGTTTACAATTCAAGGTTCCTAGTTGTTGCAGCCCCTAAGATTTTTACATTGCTAATAATTTCTAATATTTATAATGGTTCATAAGGGAATAACTGGACTGTTAAATAAACCTTAGATCTACTTTAAAATGCAACAAATAGCAAAACATGATGATACACAACAAGAAAAATTCCTCAAACAAAATTTCCCTTAAAAATTAAGCAATCATTCAACAAACTGAACCGAAAACAATCTAGTAATCACACTTTAACAATCACAAGCAACACATTAGCATTTAACGGCATATTTATAATAAGACATACATACAGTATAATAGGTATAGAAAACTTAAATAACTAAATTGATATCACTCTTTTGATAATTTTTAATATAATATTTAACCATGATATACGTACATCACTAGTCTGTTCCGTTGGAGAAGAATTTATCGGAATTTGGTCAGTAGTGAGATGATACCTGTTCAATATATCAAAAATGCTCCTGTCATTCAACAGTTTCACACTGTTTTAGTTTGTCAACCGATCCAAATACTGGCAGTGTTGACGAATAAACTTATAGATTTTTCCACTATGCATACCGAGGATAAGGAGTTCCAGCTCCAACGTGCCTCAATAGCTTTTTATATCACTGTAAATGTCAACTTACAGATTTATACTTGAAAAACGCACACTTGATGCAACTTAAAATGTGTTCATATTATTTGATATTTGGTCCAAAACTGTGATTAAGTAGCAGCAGTGATTTTTCTGTAATCTCACAATTAGTACGCCATCGGAGAGTGACGTCACTTTCAACCATGGAGACCAGAAATAACCGTCCTCCATGCTATCGTCCATAGAGAGAAATTTCCATGATTTTTTATTTAAAATTCCATACTTTTTATCTCTTGAAAGTTGTTCAAATGTATATCAGATTACGTCAACTTAATTTGAGAAATACTTTTAACCGTGTTCCAAACGCAATATTTAATAAAAAATGAAATGTTTCTTTCGAAATAGGCTGTTTTCCGCTTTGTGCGCAAACATTTCGCGCAGAGTTGGCAGATTGATACCAAGTGCGAATGCTTTACATTACAGATTTATCTCTGTTTTGGCGATCAATACCGTGCTAAAGCAATGTTATGTTCACGTGTCGGGCAGAGGACATAATTTTGATGGGATATTTATGTAACTGGTTTAAAATTCTTCCTTTGCAATTAACAAAATCATTTCGTTTTAAAAAATTTCTTATTTTTATATGCAAAGTGTATCTAGAAGTATTGTTTCCACTTGCATTACAAAATTGAATTTGTTATCTCTCACTTTACTTAAATAATGCTCAGTTTTGCTTTTGACTGCTAACAGTCATCAGAATTTAAACTACTAATTTTTCCATTTCCCATAGAATGTTTTACAGTAAAGAAAAAGTGGGCTGCATTGTGTCAGTGTTTCTTCACTATATTCTGGTAATTCTGCTTTGTGTATAAAATTAAATTTTTCCGTTTTATGTTCATAATCCATTTATTGATTGTTGAAATTACCTAGCTTGGGCTGTTTGAAAATTGAGAGTAAATTTAAATGTTAGACTGCCTACACACGCATGAGCCGTGCAAGGTAAAAAACGCGCTGGCGCAAGCATGATAGCGCCATATTTAACTGTGGAGAACACGATGTCTGGATGGCCTGAGTTCAAAGATTCGTCTTCGGAGGAAGACATCGAATTAATACTGATCCATCACTTGAATAAAAATAGTAAACGAAAAAGACGACGAATACATTGGGCGCATCCATTAAATTTGCAGCAGCCATCTTGAGGAACTTTCGCTACAACGAAAGATCTAAAAGACGATCCGTCGAAGTTTCAATCTTTCTACCACATGTTTCCGGATACTTTTGAAAAAATTGACAGAACTAATTGAACATAAAATAAGGAAAAAAGACACAAATTACAGGTTCTCAGCACCTGTAAAAGAGAGACTATTAATTACTCTTCGGTAAATTGTATGTTACATTTTCTATTTTGTGGTTTTATTTAGAGATGATTTATTAATCTTTTTTCAGTATCTGTAATGATTAATTACTTTGGGTGATTATTTTCATTTACACACAATTATATACATATAGATGTCAGAAATTTTTACCATAATACTAACTGACATTCCCTAACTGTACTTGTGAGGGGCTGGCCGAATGGCTAGGACACTAGCATTCGGTTCAGATCCTGTGGGTTCGAATCCCACTGTTGGCATGGTTTTTTGTAGCCGTTCGGAATCGGCTTTAAACTGTAGGTCTCGGTCTAATTAGCCCTCGTGTAGCAAAAAGTTGACCGTAGTTCTCCAAACCAAACCCTAACTGTACTTATCAGGGTGTATAAAAATCATGACTTTTTTTAAATTAAAATAATTGGATTTTTTTATTTAAATGAGATTTAAAAAAAATTTTAATAACGATTTTTTTATTTCAATTTTATGTGATATAAACTATTATACCAGGTGATCATAATTAAACTTGGCCTATTCAGAGCCCTCTGTAGCTATAACTAAAAGTCGGATTAAGCTGAAATTTTGCAGATAAGCAATTCAAAGGATGCGCTGAAAGATTGCAAGAATAGAAAATTTTAAAATACCTGCTAGGGAGCGCATTACAGCCTAAATGCTTGAAAAGTGATGCAATAAATGACTGTGCACAGTAAAAAAAGTCATTTAAATCTTTCATTTTTACATTCTCAAGCATTATGATGTGTAAAACTGTTATTTTTACATTTTAAAGCATTATGATGTGTAAAACTGTTATTTTTACATTTTAAAGCATTATGACGGTACAAAAGTTGATAAATGTGGCACTGCAAGTGAAGAAGAAAACAATCTGATTTGCTTAAGCATACGAATTCAAAGTGCATTCTGGGTATAAAAAGGATGAGATCGTAGGAGTATCATTCTTTCAGTTACGATGACAATTAAATTAAAAGAACGTGCGTTAAGCGTAAAACTTTTTTATCAATACCAGGGAAGTGCTATTGCAGCTCTTCGCGAATTTCGACGTCAAAAGAAATTGCATCGAGGCCCAATGTCTCCACAAGGTGTGAGAAACATGATATCTCGATTTGAAGACACTGGGTGTGTAGGCGTTCAACGTGGCAAATGTCGAAAGCCTATCAGCGAAGAAGTCATTTAAGAAGTAGCAACGGCCGTTGTCGAGCAGTCACTGACAAATGATCATAGAGTCAGTAGTGCACGTGCAGTGTCACGACAATTAGACGTACCGTGTAGCACAGTGCAGAAGATCCTGAGAAAAACAGTGAAATTTTATCCGTATAAGATCAGCAACAACCAGCAACTGCTTCTTACCGACAATTACCGTCGTTTATCTATTGCCTTGACTTTTCTTGCTCGAATGGAAGTCGATGACTCCTGGTCGTGGAACATTCTCTGGAGTGACGAGGCAAATTTTTATCTGAACGGAACAGTGAACACCCAGAATTGTCGAATTTGGGCCTTGGAAAATCCACGTGCCTTCTACACAATTCCGCAACACTCGCCTAAAGTAACCGTCTGGCGTGGATTCACTTCCCAATTTATCCTTGGACCATTCTTTTTCGAAGAACTTAAAGATAATGGCTCTGTCACATGTTCTGTAACAGCCCTCAGATATCGTGACATGCTCAGCAGTTTCGTTTTACCTCAACTTCAGCAGCGACAATGCTTTGAGTCTATTACGTTTATGCTAGATGGTGCCCCTCCACATAATGGACTCTGTGTGCGGAGGTTTTTGCGACAATATTTTACGGATGACAGGGTGATTAGCTTATCGTTTCCTACTCCTTGGCCGGTCGGTTCTCCCGGTCTCACTCCGTGTGATTTTTGTTTATGGAGCCATTTAAAGAGCGTTGTTTATAGGGGGAATGTTACAACTTTGGCTGACCTGAAGGACCGCATAACATTACATGTTCGACAGATTACTGGCGATCAGCTGCAGTCCGCCGTTGAACACGCTGTTCATCGCCTGCACATCTTACGTACTAATGAGGGAGCCCACATCGAACAATTTTCTTTACATCGCTAGCCAGTGATTAACAAATAAATTATGCTTGAATTTGAATTTGTAGCTTGTTTAAATTATTTCCATATAATGTGCTTTATGGATAAATCGTCAATGTTCCTGTAGAGATGCTGTTAGTGGATATCGATTCCTGACTCTAATCTCTAATGCAGACCACAGCAGTTCAATGATATTGAAGTTTAGGGACTGTGCGGGCCTGATAAGATGTTTGACTTAATCTTTATGTTCCTCATCCACAACCTGACACGTCTAGCTGTATGGATCGCAGCATTATCATCATGGAGAACGCCGTCTCCTTCAGGAAGCAATTTTTGCACCATAGGATGGATCTGGTCAGCTAAAAGTTCAACATAGTCCATCCCAGTCAATCTTCCTTTCAGGGTTACAATACATCCCTTTTGAAAACCATGAGATGGCCGCCGAAACCTTGAGAAATTTCCCTCCATGTTTGACAGCTGGCACGAGACAAGCATGATAAATCCCTTGTGTATGTGTTCTTCAGACATATGCACGTCCTGTTGCGGGGAACAAAGTGAACAATGATTCTTCTAACCAAATGTCATATTTTGACGTATCACTCGACCAGGATTCATGCTCGTGGCACCACTGTAGAGGACTTTTGTATTAACATCTGTTACAAGTGGCTTGGGAATTTCTACTCTGCCGTAAATGTTTTATTTGTGAAGATTTCTCTTACCTGTAATGACTGATACTGGAACCTGCAGATTCAGATGGAGTTCTACGGTCGTTTGGCTGCAGTTGTCTTCTTTCTTGAAGTCGCAATCCGCTTCAACACCCGTCAGTATCTTTCACTTAGCTTTCCCTTTCATCCACTATTCTGTTTCACAGAGGATGTCTTTCCGTGCATTCTGTATGCCGTCATTACTTCCGATACCATAGCTCTGTAAACTCCCAAAACCATGGGATGTTGTAACAGATACTCCAATTAGACGCGCTTCAACAATTTGCCCCCCCCCCCTGCATGGTCTATAAGGTTGACATCTTACGCTATCCCCCAAAGAACCCTGTTCCCGTAGTTTCATTACTGCCACCTTAGAGTAGAATAATGTATACACTATATTCTATAAAAAATACTGGTCCTTTGACTTTTTTTTTAAGGAATACGAAGCCCTTTCATAAACACCACTAATATTGATATGTGTTTCCATTATTTTTATAACCACCTGTATATTAAATAAATATAAAATATTGGCAAATATTTATGAAATAATATTTAAAAATTTCAATCCGTTTCATAAGACAATTTTTAAAATCCCCGAGGTTCATATATTAAGCCCTCTTCTCCTCTCTATTTTATGGACAAGCATAATTTTGCCTTTTTCATTGCCCTCCTTGTTTTTATAGTATTTTTTTTCAGTACATTTTGAGCAGTATTTACCCGTGTCATATCACTGCGAAACTGGGACGTTATTGCATAAATACCTGGATGGATGCCTAATTTTCTCATTACAGAGCGTTTCCTCTTTTTACCGGTATTAAATAAAATAGCTGTTAAATAAGCAGCTGTTTCTGCAATTCTTTTACCACATCCAGATGTTTTCGGACATATCTGCAATATCAATGAATTAAAACCCCTTGACTCCCAGGACGTACGCAGCGTACGTCCTCTCATTTCATTAATAAGAGATCAGGACGTCCAGAGCCTGACTAAGGCAGGGGCATACGGGGCAGTTGCCCAGGGCCCCCACATCAGAGGGGGGCCCCCAAATCAAATAGAAAGTTTAGTAATAAGTATTAAGTTCTTCATTGCTGAAGTAGTGAAGCAGAGGGGGGCCCCCAAAGAAGTTTTTGCCCCGGGCCCCAATTAGGCTAAGTCGGGCCCTGAGGACGTCGTTCACTACAGAGTAATGAGTGCATATTTGAACCGGATCGGTCAATGATATGCAACTGATATAGCATGGTACTGGTCGGAGGTGAGTAGTAATGACCTTGATTCTACTACAAGGACGCCGCTAGATGGCGAAAGGAGCGGCGGGATATGAATTCGCATAATCGCTTCAAAAATCAAAACGTCAGTTGCGATTCGACTGTTGTCTGTGTTCACGTGTTTTATATTTGCTCTCCCCCTCAAGTCCTGCAGACCGCCTCAAAGTGTGCTCTCGAGCCGGCGAGGGGGTGTTCCTGGGCGGAACGGGTGAAGTACGTCGGGAGAGTTATCTCCTGGTAAGGTCACCCAAGGCGTGAAGGCCGTTCCATTATGCTCAGCTAAGGCCTGCAGGCAATGGAGCAAAGTCAGACTTCTACCCTTGGGTGCTCCTGGTATTCTGTACCAACAGAAGCTGCTCTTTACCCTCTCTATGATGTCGCCTTTTGTGAAATGTCGTACAGCATCGTCTGGCGCGCTGGATAAACAGAGACGCGGTCGAGGTTTAGGCAGATGGCATCGTCCGAAAAATATATGTCAGTCTCCACACAAACATTGCTCTCTTAAAATCCTGCAATGTAACATTAATGGCTTAAGCACAGCAGCTACGAAGATAAAACTTGACCAACTACTGGAACTGGCTGAGTCAAACGACGTTCAGGTCATTGCTATACAGGAAACCAAGCTGAAGGACTCATCTAAGCTGAAGATCAGGGGTTACAACATCTTTCGTACAGACAGAAATACTGGCGGTGCTGGCGGAGGCCTAGCCTTTCTCATCAGGAACATTCAGTACCAAAGTATTGAAATTCCACAGTTAAATAATACCAAACTGGAAATCCAAGGCATTTCTTTCCCTTGGAGAGGTAAAAACATTAAAGTCTTCAACTCTTACTATCCCCCTAACTCTTCAGGTTTGCCTGACAGCCTGCTCCACTGGTCTGACAATAATACCATTTTTCTGGGTGACCTGAACGCTAAACACCCTAACTGGGGATATTCAAATAGTAATCCAAGAGGAATTGAACTCCTTAACCTTGTGGATGATAGGAGATTTATGATTCTCAATGATGGTTCTCCTACGCATTCATCTCACAGTTACAACACCAAAGAAGCTTTGGACATCTCAGTTGTCAGTCCAGATATTTATCCCCACTGCAAATGGACTGTTTTAAACAATATAGGAAGCGATCACAATCCCATTCTTATAGAGGTAGATATAAAACAAGTTTTTAAATGATTTATGACACGATCATTTTACACCGCATAGCCTGGTATATAGCCCTCCATCGGCAAAATTAAGCCTGGTACTCAAGGGGTTAAAGGATTCTTTTGGGTTTTGCGTATGCCTACCAAGACACCGCTTTAGAAGATCTGGTGTAGATAAAGTTTTGAACACGAGTTTTATGGCATCCATTACTGCAAGTGGTACAATTACTGGTACTTTTCCTTTAGCGGGGCGCATTTGGCGTTTGCCGAAACAAGTATTGCCACTGGCGAGAATGAAAACACGTGACCCTGGCAACCCTATGAATACAAACGCGTCTCAATTCTACAATATGCGCGCAAGCGCAATTCAATTCCAGAATATGCAGGGACTTGCAAATCGGATAAACAGTTCATCGAAGTAGGTAAGCTTAGGGGGTCATCATCTATGTACGGTCATCTATGTTTCCTTATGTACAAAATGCATCGTTTTCTGTAAACAGAAAATGCGCGAGTCTCTCTCCGTGAATATATGAGATTTGTAGGGTATGGGGAGTAACATTTGGCGAGTATTCGCGAATATTTCTCGATATGTGTAATTTGTCAGTCACGATGTTCCTGTTTACGTCATATTGTGGCCTAACACTGAGAATTTTTATATTTTTTCATTCTTCGCGAACGGTGCGAGTACTTCGAAACGTTTTACTGTTATTATTATTTTATTTACTAGAATCGTAGGACTTGAATATAAAATTTAATTTTATAAATTTCACTTTTAAATTAGACTTTTAAAATTTATTTTTTCTTATTTTAAGAAAGAAGATTTTAAATGTATTTCTCATACAAAATAAATAAATAAATAAGTAAATAACAAGAAAAAAAATTTACATGAAGAATTTTACAATTAATAAGCATTGCAAATATAATTATTTTTATGACAGAAAAACTTATTGCATAAAACATTCATCATATAAATCACTTCATACGCCCAAACAGGACTTTGCTTTCATTCGGCAAGTGATACTGACAAATGATAATGACAAATCTGAATCATCTGGGAACTACATGAAGACCATTTTACTTTATAGCAGTTAACATTGTTTTTATTAGTGACAGTATAATAGTTACAAACAGTTATAATTTTTAATCTACATACTTCAAATAAAAATAGCCAAAAAAGTACTTAATACAAATACAACCTTTTATTTTTCACAGCAATGTATAGTATAAGCACTCATTTAGCTTTGATATATATTAAAATTATATTAAACTAAAACATAATTATAGAAATACTTAAATACTGAATAATTAATCAAGAGCTACAACATGATCTTACTTTACTGCTTTTGTTTATTTCAGAACAGCATAACAGACATATGTTTGACATAGATCTTAAGAGGTAAACAAATATGTGCAACATAATTTGAGAATACAAAGAATATAAATAAGTCATGAATTTTCTAAAGTATTTATTATTCAGATTCCATCACTAAAGCGACTATAATAGAAAGGCACTATTCGTGTCCCTTAAAATCCTTCTCATGACACACATTGGACAGAACACATTTTTTAAGGACATTTCACCAACTGCAGTAGCCATGTTCTAGAAACGATGACAATGCAAATTTGGGACTTACATTTCCAATTTTATTTTGAAAATTTTCTAATTTCCGATCAAAATTCAAATTACCCAGCATTTCCACGGTTTATACTCTTTGTGAAATCAAAAATAAGGATTTTTTAAGGATTCTGTTATGGACCTTAAAAATAACTGAAAATATGGATAAATTTAATTGTTTTTAAGAGACAATTCTTCATATCCATTGATCAGAACTTCATAAAATCCTCTTCGTTAGTATAGAACTGTTTACAACAAGCAAATAATCTATTTAACATTATTTTTAGCAATTTTGTTGATTTCATTTTGAAAAAATATGGTCTAAAAGATGTATCTTTTTCGTTGCAAGCAGGAGTTTGTAAAAATTTAAGCACATAAGGAAAAAAAAATGAGTTCATTAAGTTTGAAGTATAGGTTCGACATAGATCTGAAGAAGTAAACAAATACTATGTCCAATACATTTTGAGAACACTATAAATAAGTCACGAATTTTCTAAAGTATTTATTATTCAGATTCCAACACTAAAGTGACAATAATAGAAAGGCACTATTCGTGTCCCTTAAAATCCTTCTCATCACACGCATTGTACAGCACACATTTTTTAATGGCATTTCATCAACTGCAACAGCCATGTTCTAGAAACGATAAGTGTACATTTGGGATTTACATTAACTATTTTGTTTGAATATTTTCTAATTTCTGATCAAAATTCAAATTACCCAGCATTTCCAGGGTTTGTACTCTCTTTGTGAAATCAAAAATAAGGACAAGCAAATAATCTATTTAACATTATTTTTGGCAATTTTGTTGATTTCATTTTGCAAAACTGGTCTAAAAAATGTATCCTTATCTTTGCGAGCAGGATTTTGTAAAAATTTAAGCACATAAGGAAAAGAAATATGACTTTCTTAAATCTGAAGTATAAAGTTACAAGACTTTTATAGTTTCTGTACAAATGATGTAATCTGTTAAAAGGTTAAAATATGAATTTTGTAGATTTTTAGAAAAAACTTGGAAGTAAATAAATTCCATCTGGAACAAATTATCTTTTTTGGATTTCATCAAATCAATTAGTGTTAATAAATTATAAACAAAAGTTATTATTATTGCCCTTCCTCTTACGTGGCTTGTGCCTAAGGTCTAAAAAGGTATAGCCTCTACAAAAAATATTGAGAAAAAATCTTTTGGATAGTAAATACACTCATTCCATCAGTACTTCCTGACAATAGTTTATTATTTTGCAGAGGAACCAGCTAGTAAGGATTCCTCTTAGTAGCGGGTTTTGTACACTAGTGTTTTATTTTCTAAGATTGTTATGATGATTTTATAACGTGCAAGGATGTTTCATGTAATGAAAACAAGAAACTTTTTAAATACCTTTGTCGTGATATATGAATATCTTAAACTATTTAAAAAAAGAAAGATTTTACAGCAATAAATCCATCCATAAGAAATTAATCAATACATAGCGATTAATAAATAAGAAAGAATTTACTAATTTTTTCTCTCAAATTAATCAGAAGTAAGTAATCTTAAAAAAATTAATTTTACATATAAAGTAGTGATAAAATATATGGCTTTGTTATTGTAAATATACTCAATGAATTGATGTAAAAATAAATAGACATTACAGTAAAATTATGTTAAAAAGTCAAGCTAAAAATATTATAATGATATGGAGTTTATGGTGTATTCATTAAAAAACCATATTCAAATATATTCCTTTTCCCATGTTGCATTTGCCTACTTCTAGCAAATATTCCATAACATCCCATGAAAAATCTGTATAGCAGGTTCCACTGTATAGTAAATGCACAATTTTAGAAACTCAATATTTTTTAATATTCATCGTAAAATTATAGTTTAATTGGCTCGCCTGAAATAATCTAGATTTACAGTGTGTGTAAAAACTTTAAGGACAGCAAGCAATTATAAAAATTTTTATAAATTTAACATGAGATAATTGAAATGGAAATTTAATGTTGATTATAAAGTTGAAATACTAATATAATAGTCAACAAACTGTATCTGCGAGCTTTTTATTGCGAAAAAATAATAATTATGTAAACAAACACTATTTTCACCCGTGTAAAAACTTTAAGGACACTACTATTTTTTTTTATAGAAATGTTAAATAAAACTATTATTGATTTGCACATTAAAAACTCTTGTGCATAGTGATTTTTCTGGCGTTTTCTATTAAGAGTTTTGATAATTTTATAATCTACGATTAGAGATGAATGGTAAAAAACCAGCCCCAAACTGTGCCCAAAATTAATAATATCCATGAAAGATAGAATATTTGCAGTCATTAAAAGCAATAGTGGGTGCACAACATATTAAGTATTTGTTTCTTCATTATTGTATTGTTTTTATTTTCCTGTCCTTTAAGTTTTTACACAGACGGAAGTAGTGTTTTCTTGTAAAATTATTTTATTTTCGTAATAAAATACTTACAGATAAATTTTGTTGATTTTTTCATTAGCTTTTCAACTTTATGATACATGTTATAGTTTGCTTTTTTCATCTGATTTGAAATTTATCAAAAAAATTAAATTTTTTGCTGTCCTTAAAGTTTTTAAACACATTGTACTTGTTTTGTATATTTTAAACTTACGAAAATTTATAGTAGCGATACTGATTCTTACAACTATGCAGTTTTACAATAAACAGGACAACTATTTATATTTGGTTCATTATCCCATATTATATGAAAAAAAGCTTTTGAACTTTATCTAATAAGTAACTTTATATAAAGGGAAAAGTTCTGCACAGGCATTCCTGAATCTGTTACTTTTATACATTTATCATACTATTGAATAAAGGTTCATTTAACATTAAATGAACAAATTTTGCAGCTTCCATAAAGGCAAATACAAGAATTTTTTTTTAAACAGTAAAAAAAAAAATTTTTTACGTCTGTTCTCATTCCCATTTTGTATGCTTCAAAATGATAAGATTTCAGAGGGATTAAGTTTCCTTTAATATATTTTCTCATATAATGACATTTTCATACATATTACATGAATAAATTTCAAATATGTTTCCATTCTAAAAATAATGTATAAATTTTTATACTATGTACATATAACAGAATATAATTTTTTTCAATTTTTTTCATGTATGATTATTTAGAGTAAATGTGAAGTGAAGTGACACTTAATAATTAAGTGTCACTTCACATTTACCCTAAATCTTTTACTCTAAATACTCACATTTACTCTAAAGCTAACTTTGTCTGAAAAGCTGAACATACTAATTATTCATACGTTCAGCTTTTCAGACAAAAGCTAACTGAAATATGAAACAAACATACTCTAAAAAAGCTATTTTTTGCCATCATTTTGAGATAAATTATTTTAATCAGCAAGTATTAATAAAAAAACGGAAAAGAAAAAATATTGTTTTTATTTGCAGTTTTATTTCTCACTGTGAGCACACGAGGTGTCAAATGACATATTATACATAAAACAATTAAAATAAAAGTTCATTGTAATAACTCTTATGGAACAATATCTGCAACAATACTGAGCTAGTTTCTATCCTTTTTTTTCATGAAGCATTAGATAACAATTTTAAAAATAATAATACATCAAAAATTAGTAAATGTATTTACCCAATATTTTTCAATTAAAATGTAATACTACCCGCATGTTGATGTTTTTTTTAATATGCAAGTCATCAAGTTTTTTTAAACTATTGCTGGAAGGTACATTTTTGGTATGTAATAAATGGAGAAGACATGTGAAATTGATCAGTTCAGTACTAAATTTCTCTATTCGGAATAACAAAATATTGATTTTCAAATAAGCGACAATATAAGGAAATTAAAAAATCTTGTAAACAGAATAAAATGTCAGACATTGATTGAAAAATCAACCTAACCTGTGCTCCTCTACCTGCAAAAAGAAAAAAAACTGTTTACAAGCCGTATTAAAACATTAGCTGTGCAGTAATAAGAAATGTTTGCGTGTTTAAATTTTTACCATCATTTTTGACTTGCTTCATATCAAAACACATAACAAAATATCCCTCGTTCTCTTACCTGGAATGATAACTGTTTACTATTGCTTATTTTCAATATGTACACAGTGCCCCAAATTCAGTTTGTTTCTCATTGAAACAAAGTCTTTGCGCATGCGCGCATATCATGGAATAGGTTTGCGCATGCGCGCATATTATGGAATTGAGACGCATGTACTGCACCCCATGAAGTTAAGAAGGAGGAGAATCCAGTGTTAAGAATGTGTCTCACATTTGGTCGGCGGCACTAAATGGCGCACGCCGGGAACGTAGGGCTTTGACATGGAAACCCATATGCTTTAATATGGATTTTTCGTATTTTTCAGGAGAAAACATGTTGCTTTTTTCAGTGCGTATTTAATATGAATTTATTTATTCAACTTAACAATTGTTTATTTTCGTTCAAAATATTCATTTGAACTGCTTATTTTGCTAAACTTTATTAGAATTCTTAAACTATTACACAATGAGTAAATAATGATACATTATTTTCTAGAGCTAGTTAGTTACAAGCACATATAAGAGCACACACTAGCTGTAGCTACAGAGTGTGCAATGCCCAAACAAGAGATGACAAACATCTGATACATGAAGAGCCATACTTCGTTATATAAACTTTTTCAGAATAATCGTGTATTAGTTTCAGAATAAATGAGTTCAAAATTTTGTAATAATTGAATAATTAAGTAAATGAAATCACAGAAAAAAAATCGTGAAGGAAATCTTTTATGGAAAAAAATTGTGAGAATTACTACTGATTAACCGAAACACACACACACACATAGTAATATAAGAATATTTTTAATTGCAGATAAGTATGAGTAATACATCATACATAACAGCCTTTAAAAAGAAAAGCAAAATTTTATATCAATCACAAATAGATTCTAATCAGGACTAATAAAATATGAAGTCAATTCAGTATTTTATCACACAATACTTTGAATTATCTTCCTTTGGAAAAAAATGAATCAAACCATCTCAGATTACACTTTTTTAAAACTGGAGATATAACCTTCAAGCTAGTAAGTTACTGAATATACATTTTTCAGAAAATTAATAAAATACCGCACCCCCAACCCCAAATAACATTGACAAGGACAAATCAGCTTTATTTTTGCATTTTCATCAAGTATGGGTTTCATTGTACTCACAGTAAAATGATCTGAAAATATTATTTGTTTTGTAAAAATTATACAGAACAGATTTTGCGTAAGCATTTTTAGTGACAACATTGTTTATCATACAATGAAAAGTTATTTACTTATCGAAACTAACTTAATAGTGATTGAACTCTATATTAAGGTTCCAGCATATTCACCAGTTTTGTGAAATTTTCATAGTAAAATAAATATCAACAAATACTATATATTTTTTGCGAATAGTTACCAGAGGAAAAATATTAATTTCAACTAGGAAAGTTAACTGTAAATGTTTTATTTCTGTGAACGATTAAAATAAACGATGGCTTTGGCTCAGACGTCTATCTTAATACGCCATCGGAGTGGGACGCTATTTTCGGCTTTGGAGACCAGAGCTAATTGATCCCATGTTAACGTCCATAGAGGAAAATTTCGAGGATATTTTACTTAAAAACAAATATTTTTTAACTCATAAAACCTATTGAAATGTATACCGAAGAACGTCAATTTAATTTTAAATATACTGTTAACCGTGTTCCAAAAGCAATATTTAAAGGAAATTGAAAGGTTGCTTTGGAAATCGGCTGTTTTACGCTTTGTGCGCAAACATTTGGCACAGAGTTGGCCGAGTTTCGCCAAGTGCGAATGAATTTGTACATTTCAGATTTATCTCTGGTTTGGCGATAAACATCTTACCAATATCTTTAGTTGCTACCAGAAGCATGCATGTGCATATTTTTATTTCCCAGTAACTAAACAGCAAAGAAGTTTTGCTGATTTATGTCAGCTCTGCTCTTTATCATTTTTGTGTTTTGCGTAGCACTTAATATAAATACCTGCTTGTCATAGCATTTCTATTTTAATATTTAATTATGAATAAACCCTTTGCAGTCCAATTTTCAGTGTGACAAACAATTTCGTAAACAATGGAACTTTAGTTAAAAACAGGAAATCATTTACGTACAATTTATAATTTTTTAAATATTATGTAACATTTTTGTAAGATGATATTCTTTAAAAGTATTTGAAAGAAAAAGATGCTAAACAAATTTTAAAAAGAATAATTTATTACAATAACATAATAATCACATTACATTACATTAAATAATTACATTATTATGCTACTCAATCCAGTTATGTGGCCATATTTAACTGGAGAGTTTGATTTTCCGACGAAATGTTCTTTAAGACTTTTTCTGCTCTCCCTAAAGTCAAAGAAAATATTTAAATGTCTGCCCTCAATTAAATCTGGATTGAAGCCACAAGGTAGCTTAGTGGTACAGCGTCGGTTTTCCGTAATGAAGGTGCTCGGATCGAATCACGAGCGCCATTAAATACTTTCGTGTGTAGGCCGTATATGGGCACGTTACGTTCGTAGACCGGACAGTCATTGTATTAGATCAAAGAGGGGGGGAGAAGGTTCGATCCTCCAGATGTCACCCCTGGGGATGCTCGGTCAAAATTTAGGTGGCATATGGCTAAGTTGGACTAGATTGAATACTATATTACGACGTACTATATTCAACCATCACTTTATAAGAGTATAAATAAATATGTTTCTATAAAAATCCAACTTTTTTTGTTTACTGACCATTCAGCTTTTTTCATTGCTGGAACAATTAAAGTAATATTTGGTGTCCAAATAATGAGATCACAAATATCTCTATTAAGTATATGCAAGCTACCTTGAATATGATGATAGTACGTCTTACCTTGGGGAGTTTTCAAATTAAAGGAGATATCATCAACAGAAAATTCATAAACTGAAATATTGTCAGATGAATGAACAGTGACTTTTACATTCTGCTTGGCAGTCAAATAACACTTACCAGAAGCAAGAGGACTTTAGACAGAGTCATCTTTTAAACTTACATGACACTTAATTTCAATGATCTTATTGTTATCAATACGACCATATGGTGAGCACAATAATATACCAGTTTGAAGAAGAAAGAGACCACCAGTTTCTACATTGCATTCCTTCACATCTTCATAAATAGATAGGACCGTTTTTTCATGCACCACACCACACTGAATGACTTTTGAAGCAAAATTTCTGTATTCACCATTCAGAGTTTTTGGCAAACTAGACGGTATATAGCTTAGTTCAGTTGCAGTCAAAATTGAAGCTAGTTTGCTCGAAGTAAACCGCCCTTTTCGGTATGCTCCCCGTAATGGATTTTGTGCTTGTCCAGATGTCATAGAAAAGACAAACTTTTGCTGATCCTCAGTAACTTTAAGTTTCTCGAGGATGAAAGCTACTTTATCTGCAGCTGATGGATGCTGACCGCAGGCTGTAATCTCGTCAAATGTTAGAACAGTATGCTCAAAGTTTTCCTCTTCACTGCCCTCGCGGTGTTTCTAGTGAAAAGAAATGAGGTCTTAAATTGAAAAAACTCATATTTACTGGACAGTAATTGAAGAGTCACTTGTGCTAAATAAATTCCCCTTTAATTTCTTTTTTGATCGCCCCCAAAAGTCTTCTTTCCTTTCAATTTTCTCTCTCTGTGTGTTCGTTCTCTTTTCTCTCTCTTTTTATTTAATTGAAAGCAAAAATTTAAATTTAAATTCTCTTAAGTGAGCAATAATTACAGCTTAAACATCTCTACTGACCAATTTCACAAGCACCCTTCCTCAAATGAATCATAGTCATCATTGGATAAGCCTTACGCCTAGGTACTCCGAAAAGAGTCATAATGGCGGTAGTGAGTTTTTAATCTTTTTTTTCATAGTATCCAAACTTCAATTTTCACACTAAAATGAACTATCATTATCGACTTCGAAAATCAATAGGAAAATTATTCAGAAGTAATCGTAAGTGTAGGAATTTGATATGTTTCAGTTATAAAAAGTCAGATTTATAACTGAAATATTAGATAAATACTAGTCAATCAGAAGAGCATCTATTTTTTAAATAGGCAAAAGGATATTTGAGAGAAAAAAACACAAATTAAACTTACTTCAACATCGCAAGTTTTATTTTTCATTGATGCATGAACACATGCACGTATAATCCCACACGGGTTGTAATAAAATGACTCTGAGTGCGAAGACTTCAAACCATCTTGCTCTCGTTTTATTAAATTAAAATTCCCGCTGAAAAACTTACAAATACCGTAAGTTGGCGTCATTGCACACGGCTAACAGACACAGGAAATGAATTAATCTAAACCTAAACAATCCCAAAATGATTTGGCATCTTGATTTAGAAGGTTACCATACAAGGGTTATCATAATTATCTATTTCAATACTCTAATCGCTTACTAGGCAGTGTTTGACAAAGTGAAATTTGAAAGTGAATAATATTCATTGTTTTTCTCATTAAAAACGGCGTGTCCAGGCGTAATTTTTATCAAAAATCGCAGATTTTAAATAAACTAAGGTTTACATAGTAGGAATTTCTTTAAGTATGGATAGGTTTCGAACAAGAGTCTTCGCAAAAAGAAGGCAATGCTAATGTCCATAGGGTTTCCCAGTTTTGTTCTCCAATGGTCTCCAAGATGGCCGCCTCACCCCGATTGCGTATTTGTCATACGTGCTCGAAGTGATGACGTCACGGTCGCCATGTTGGGCACCTACTCAATGGCGGCCCATGTTAGGCCTGGACTCCACTTCACCAGAAAACGCGACAGAAACAGAAAACAGAATCGGAAAATCTACGCACTTCCGGTTTTTTCCGTTTCTACCCAGCAGAATGACGGCGGAAAACAGAGTTGAAAATGTTGAACTTTTCTGTTTCCGTCCGCGGATTCCGCGTGTATGACAGCCAATAGGAATGCGTCTTGATCCACGAAACACAAAACAGCAATGGCGTCTCGGTTTGACATGGAAGCGTTTATTTATGAAATTGGGGCTTACCCATTTCTACCATCACTTCCATAACTGCAAGCTAAATAAGTCAAATAGTAAATTCTACTAGAATAATTTGTTGGAATAAGGATTTTCTATTACCAGATAAGGGATTTAATGCAAACTGATCTGTAATCCTAAGATGTCACTTTGTAAAGGTCTGATATTTTTAACTATCCAAATGTTATAGAGATGATATACACTAAACATGACAACTAAAACCCTCAGTAATATTTTGTCGAAATTTCTATTACATACTATTTGTTATGCACTACTGTTTTTTCAACAAGACTGTTTTTTCAGAACTCCTGATCGGTAGTTCGAAGATCTCTAATTAAGGTGTTGTGAATACCATGTTTTTCCCTTTCTTGGAAAATCTTTCGAATCCAGAATCGATGTTTTCTTTTTTTTTTGGCTTCAGAGGTTCTAATTAAAGACAGCAGACTTAGGAAGTGCAAACTCGCCATAGCAAAATCTGTGTCGTTTTCCATACTTTCTTGAGCTTAAGTATTTTATGTCCGAATGTAAAACAATAAACAAAAAAAAAACAAAATACGACGACAGATGGCGCCAGCTGAGCGGAATCTGGTGAAGTGGAGTACAGAAAGAACGGAATCTCAGCAGAAACGGAAAACAGAAAAAAATTCCGTTTTCTGTTCTGTTTTCTGTTTCCGGTGAAGTGGAGTCCTGGCTTTATTCTCCCATAGGACGGAAAAACAATTAATATCTCTTAAACTAATGAATATTATCTCTCTTCACGTCCTGAAATCGATAAAGGAGGAAAAAAAATACCCTACCAAAAAAACTGATGAATGTGATTTCGTACAATAATAAGGGCCTGTTCACATAGGAGTCCGTTGCGTTGCGTTAAAGAAAAGATGACGTTGAGACGAGAATAAACGAATCATAGGCGTTAAAAATTTCATTGCTAATCGTTTGGAGGCATATGATTGGTTTATTTTCGTCTCAACGTCATCTTTTCCTTAACGCAACGCAACGGACTCCTATGTGAACAGGCCCTTAGAGTAGGAAGTGTTTTAAAATTTCATTCCTTTAAGCCTATCGCTGAGAAAGATAGGCTTAGAGGAAGCGATACTCTTGAAATTTTTTATTTAGTGTTTGTGAATAGTTTTTTATGTTGTTTCTGTCCATGTGGATATTCTAACGTAATCAAAGATGGATTGGTAAGTAGATTTCATTCCCAGTAACACTGATTTATACCTAGTGCCATTGTATTTACGATTTGAATGTGTCGCTGATGGTAGCGGTATTAAAATGCCACTTTCGATAAAAATTATCACTGTAAAAATACGTATATACCGGACTGTTCATTCGATTTTCCTCAAATATTTGTGTGGTAACATTCTTAAAGCAGTATAATCCACTTTGCATGATGAAAGGGTTCCTGAAGTTGACATATTGCTAGTATAGGACACTGTATTGTTGTTGTTTTTAATGTATCCTATGACTGGCGTACATTTTTGTAGATTTATACTGTGTTCGATGTATGTTTTTATTTCTTTCTTTACCTGTGTACTTGATTCACTTCCCTTAAAACTGAATGGGTGTCTCAGTAGGATATATTTATGTCAATCTATTCTATTTAGATTTATTTTCAGTCAAATCTATGAACTAAAAGAATACTGACTAACTTTAATGGCTAAGTATTTTTTCAGCCATTGATTTTAAGCATCCTTTTTGTTGCTGGCTGGATTTATGATGGGATTGTTTGATTAAATATTAGTGTGTAACCAACCTTAGTTTAATGCAGCAATCTTAAAAGTATGAAGCATGAAATAATTGATTTGTTTTCCACTGTTCTTATACCACACAGTTAGTGGAAGAGATACTCTTCAAATTCTTTATTTAATGTTTATTAACAGTTTTTTTAATGTTGTATCTGTAAAGTGAATAATGTAAAATTCAGTAAGTAGATGTTTTTCCCAATTATATGCCTGTTAAAGCTTTCTTGTTACTGTTTTTCATAATAAATATTGAAAAGTAGTGTTTGGTAACAGTAATTGTTTCAGCTACGTATTCTTTATAACTATTTATGCTTCATAAACAATAACTTTACATTAATAATAGACTTTAAAAATAAACTGATTGCTGCAACATTCTCGTTTAAATTTTTTAAAATGAAGTAGTGTTTTTTCAACGGTTGAGAATTTACTTCAATTGTAACATTTTTTATTCAAATTCAGAGTCATGTTTCTCTCCTTTATTTCATTAGTTTATACAAGATACTTCAGCATGATATCCTGGTTTGAAATTTTCACCTTTTTAAAAGATCAAAAAAGTTTGATAGACAGAGGAGAAAAAGCTGCGGCTGCTAGTGATATTCAGTCGTTTGATTGCAATCCTGGAAACAGCTTGATTTTATATAAAGTGCAAGCCTCTATGAGAGTCAGATTATATAATGTGACAGCAAGTTATACATGTAGCAACATTTGTTTTCTTTAATATTTATATTTTAAGGTAATAATTAAGGTAATTGTTTTCTTTTTCTTCTTAAAATCGATTAATTTCTGATGTTAATTTATATCCATACCTTTCTGCCAAATATTAAGCTACGAGAGAGACTATAAGCAGTACATTGTGTTTTATCTTGTTATTCTATTAAAATTGTTTTTCTTTTGAAAAATTATTGATTTCTGTTGTTAATTTATATCGATATAGATTTGTTACCCGGCTTCGCTCGGTATTAAGTTTCTGTTATTATTTTTTTTCTATGATTAGCCTCATGTTATGATGTTCTAAAGTAATAACAACTCTTAAACAAATTAATTTCATTTTTTCAGTAATGAAAAATGCATTTAATTCAATGCCACTTTCAGACTTTCTTAATTATAATATACACGTATTTCATGATTGTAATTCTTTCTCAAAACTAAATCGTCTGCTATGTTTCAATGTCACTTCCGTTATATACGTAAATCATCGCGTGAAGGCTAAACGCACGTGTTTCTAGCTAAGTGAATGTGTCCTTCAGTATATCTGAGTTTGAACAGGTAGCTTGGGATAGTTTTAATGCATGAAATGGATCGAGAACACATTCATTGAAAATGAATGACTTTCCATTTTTATATATTCAGTTTTAAAAAGAAATATTCTGGCGTTGCCACGTATATGAAAATAATATATCAAATTCACTCTTGCATGCGCCTTATATGAATAAATTACGTTTTAATTCATGTTTATTTATTTTTACGCAAATGTTATAATTAAATTGGCAACAATGAAATGTTACAATGGAATTGAATAAAAATATTCGTTGATACCGCGTAAACTTGTTCTGACATAATTCGGGAATGGTACGTCGTAGCGGGATGAAAATAGTCACATTCATCCTGATTTTCCAAGAACATTTACGTTAGGCGCCCACTGGCGATTATTTCAAAGCAACTTTTTAATCACGAAAATGAAACACATTTATTCCTTCGGTAATGCGCCCACTGGAGATTTTTCAGTTGCGGCAACTAAAAATTTCCAACATGTTCGATTCTTTGGGTGATGAAACTGTTGCCGAGGACAAATAGATCACGTTGGTTTAGATAGGACTGCGCCCACTGGTGATTATTTAGTTGCTCGCAATAGATCTCATCATAGGCGTAGCGTGGCTTCTAACTTTTTTGGGGGGCTGCAAGAATTGAATTCAGTTAGGGTCCTCTTCCGCGCATTGACTGCAAGACGGTCCTTAAAATATGAAATATGATATTTTTGAAATTGAATAACAATAGAATTGCTGTTTGAGTAGTATTCAAAAGTTATACAATGAGAAAAATAAATATAATATAAATAAAATGAGAAAAAACAATAGCATCGAATTTTTGTTATGGATCATATCATTGTTAAAAACTATGTTAAGGCTAAAGACATAATCGGAATCTTTAGTTCCATAGTTTGAAAAAGGCGGGAAAAAAACAACTTTCTTAAAAGTTTTCTACAATTTTCCGATTCTAGCTGAACTTCTATTAACGTTTTAATTTATTTCAAGTTAAGTTGGGGGGAACGTGCCCCCCCCCCTCAACGCTACGCCTATGGATCTGATCGAGGCAAATCATCGGGGGCGTGTTTGGCTAGTCCGATTCACGAGGAGTTGGCAAAGTTGAAGATCACCAGTTTGCTTCAGTACTCGGTGTAAACACGTCGCTGGACACTGAACTATTCATAAGTGAAATTGAAAAACGGCCAGCTTTATACAACATAAAATCAAAAAATTATTGAGAAAAATTTAAAGAAGACTTTATGGGAGGAATTGTGTCAACAATTCATTGAAAATTGGGATAAGTTGGAGGAAAAACAAAAGAACTAAAAGATTAAGTTGATAATTTTTTTAATATTAACCCTTTTCATTTATCATATACAGCTTTTATATTAAATTTTGTCAGACTGCCAAGGAATACTTCTTTGAGGAGAAATGAAATAATATGTAAAATAATCTCTTATCGCAAAACGTTGATTATTTCTTCTTACTCCAACTGTAGAGATTCTTTCCAATGAATAGTCAAAGAGAGTGTCTTCAAAACGTATTCCATCATGTTTTCTAACAAAATTGTGTAGAATGAAGCATGCTTTAATAACAGATTCACTGAATTCAATACTGGCATCGAGAGGTCTGTGAATATTCTCCATTTGTTTTCTAAAATTTCAAAATGTACATTCTACCAGTCTGCGGACTCTTGTTAATCTGAAATTAAAGATACGTTGTTTTACGGACAGATTTCTGCTGGGATATGGTCGTAATTTAAACTGTGAAAGAGCAAATGCCTCATCCCCCACTAGAGTAAATGGCATTGTCGTCATTAGGGAGACAACTTTGTCCTAGAATTTTTAATTGGTTTCTTTCAAGCAACCTTGAAAATGTTGACTGTTTAAAAATATTAGAATCACTTGATGAACATTATGCTCGAACTGTTACATAAATGAACTTGTAATCACTATCCACTATTTTTAGAAGCACAGTCGAAAAAATTTTTGGCTCATTCCCAATACACGGTGCCGCAACTTGGCGATAAGTTTTTTAGATTTTTTTAGATTTTTGCCAATTTGGCGATGAAACGCCAAATGTGGTTTGTGTTTGTTAAATGTTTTTAAGGTAACCATTTATTGCTCTCGATTTCAATAAGAAGGCGATATTTTTTTGGCGATGTTTTTTAGATTTTTGCCAAGTTGACGATAAAATGCCAAATGTGGTTTGTGTTGTTAAATACTTTTAAGTTAAAGCTTCCGATAGTATAGTTCCGTTTAGTATAGCTTCCGATTTGAATAATTAGCAGCCAATCAGAGCTTGTGATTTACTTGTAAACGAGGGTTATCTGGATTTTATATAACGCGCCTGTTTCAAAAAATTAAACCGTTCTTTTCGGGATTGCAGTTCCAGCGTTCGGATGTACTTTTATTTGCGAGGTATGGCTTCTTTTACGAATGGGAGGGTTGATTTGGATTTTTTTCGGGATTTACAAAATGCGGGTAAGAGAACTATTATAGATTATTGTATTTATGTTGAATTAATAGCTAATATTTATTATTGTCTTAATTGTAATTTGCAAATGACTATAACTGAGAGGAAAGATCTGAACATTGCGTTAAAAGATCCATTAGATGTGGTTCCCGGTTCGAAGCGAGTAAATTAGATTTAATTATGGTTTTAAAATTAACTTATTTATGGGTAAAAAAAACACCGTGTTCTTGGATTACAGACGAATTGGGTGTATCGAAAAGCACCGAAAAATCAACAAAACGTAAAAGAAGCTATACCGAAAGTGGATAACCGGTAAGTGGTTTTTTTTTAAATTTTAACATGAAATAATATAAATGACAACATGCAGAACTTTCATTTTTTTACTTGCTGATATATTTAACCAAGATGTATTTTATATTTGTTTAAATGAATTATTTGCAATATACTGACTTTTTAGCGGGGGGTTGGGGGGGAGGCAGCCCCCCCACACATAACAAATTTCTCATCATTTTTTGTATTTGTGTATTTTTTGTGCTTTTTCTGTGGTTGTATAGTTTAAAAAATGCGTAATTTTGGAACTTTTCGGACTTTCCCGTTCCAAAAACACGCGTTTTGCTTGGGCGACAAATTTTAAAAAATAAAATCGACTATTTAAATGAATTATTTGCAATATACCGACTTTGTTTTTAGCGGGGAAATTTATTGTGTGTGGGGGGGCGGCAGCCCCCCCATACACAATAAATTTCTAATTATTTATAAGCTTTCATTTTTTGTATTTGTGTGTTTTTGTGCTTTATTGTGGCCGTACAGTTTAAAAAATGCATATTTTTGGGACTTTTCGGACTTTCCCGTTCCAAAAATACGCGTTCGGCTTGGGCGACAAAAAATTTAAAAAATAAAATCGACTGCCATTATTTAATTTCATTTTTTCATTTTCTGTATAAATTTTCAATGAAAGTTCTGCATGTTGTCATTTATATTATTTCACTGCATTGGAACCGCCATCTTGGTTCCGTCTCCCATCGCCAAATTGGCGACGGGAGACGGAACCAAGATGGCGGTTCCAATGCAGTGAAATACAAGGGGCACCGTATATTGGGAATTAACCAAATTTTTTACACAAAAAAGGTTTCTAATATGTATTTTATTTCAATAAACTTTCAGATTTTTAAGAAAATCTATTTTCTTACGTTAAAGTCACAGCTAATCTTTCCTGCGGTGGTATAGCCAAACGTAATCTTGTATTTTGGTAAGAAATACTGGGCCCCACTAATAACAACATGTTCTCGAAACTTTCAACGCTCATCCGAAAGTAGTTGAAACATTTTGTTGGGTGTACTCTTAAATCTTCAAATAATTTATAAAACTGCCCGTCAAATAATCTCCTACTTATTATTGGATGGACCCAAAATCTTCTGTGGCTTTGTTTACGTTTTCGCCGTAGAGCGAGGTTCACAGACACATGCAGCTTCCACGAAATCCATTTTCAAACTGTGTGCAAAGCAACTATTTAGTTGCCAGTGGGCGCTTGTCGAAGGTTTCCGGCAACTTCCAAGTGACTAAACTGTTTAGTTGCCCAAATTAAAAGTTGCCAGTGGGCGCCTGGCCTAAACCGTGTAAATTTCATCCAGGTAGGGCTCACGGTTCTTGAGTTTTTGTGACTCACACACACATACACACACGACCCATTTCCCATTTCTGCTTTATATATAAGATATCTTTTGTATTTTTAATAAAAAGGCTGTAATGGGATTTCTGTGTTCTTTCTTTCATATTATAAATCGAATGTGATATAAGTCCCGTAAAACTTGACTTTTCGCATTTTGAGTAACGTTTTTAATAAAGTGACCAAAATGAAGAGATTTCAAAACAGAACTCAGATTTCATGTGTAACCTCCAAATGCAATGGTTAAAGCATAGTTATTATTCAAATACATGTAATGAAAACTGTAAACTTTTTATCTAAAAAAACTCATCAAAGGGATTAAACAAAAACATGTTAATGATGTACAGTAATTCACGAATGGGGAAAATATTAACACTCTTCATTCTTAAATCTATATCTAACTACAGATACTGACTCACAAATTTTGCGCCCGATCAGTTGGGATTTCAGTTTTGTCATCTGAAGGTAATCTTAACAATTTGTAACTTCGTTGTCGTTGAAATCAATTGTTTTGAAAAAGGGAGTTTTTTTTAAATTTTCCTCTTTGGAAGCGGCCACTTCTATGATATCTTTTGCATTTTTCGTTTCCTTTACTCATTCGAATCCGTTTAGGTACGGAAATTTAAGTACATACTCGATATAAATGGGAGGCTTGATTACTGCATATATCGGGGCTTATTATCTAGGAACATGTTCTGCGATCTATCTATTAAATTTGAAAGCCGACATTCAGGGCAGTCCGTGAAAGAAAACTACTGCATCAATTTACTTCATTTTGGTCTTAAACGAAAGATTGTAATCTGTAGATTTGTCAAATTTGGGTTTTGTAACCGCAATTTCAATCAATTATCGATAATTTACAATTAAAAAGTTGATTTGTGAGCATGCTCAGTGGCACGTTTAAGTCTGTCTTTAGAAACTCACTTTTTCTGCGCATGCTCAGTGACACATTTTAATTATAAACACGTTTATCCAGGAGTCTCTCTAGATCTCTCTCCGCCATTTTTATTTATATGATAATTATGTTTGTGAACTATAAGATTAAACCTGATTGAAAATTTTTGTTTCGCTCTGTTTAGTTAGTAATAAATTACAATTTAAAAAATTGCTTTCTGTGCATGCTCAGTGACATTTTTAAATTTGGCTTTAGATACTAAGATCGAGGCCGTTTAAAAACATTAATTTGATTCTGCGCAATATGATTTCCAACATTTGGCAATGATGTGTTAAGTATATTTTGTGTATTAGTACATTTATTTACTATTTAGCCGTCATCTTTTGACAGGTGCTAACTAGTCTATATATTTATGTTGCTAAGCCGACTTTTTGGGCAGTCCGTGAAAGAAAACTACTGCTTCAATTTACTTCATTTTGGTCTTAAACGAAAGAGTGTAATCTGTAGATTTGTCAAATTTCGTTTTTGTAACCGGAATTTCAATCAATTACCGGTAATTTACAGTTAAAAAATTGATTTACGCGAATGCGCAATGGAACGTTTAAATCTGTGTTTAGAAACTCACTGTTTCTGCGCATGCTCAGTGAAATGTTTTAATAAACACGTTTATTCCGAGGAGGTCTCTCATGGAAATTGTTTATTTCGCGCTGTTTAATTAGCGATAATTTACAATTAAAAAGAAATTGCTTTCTGCGCATGTTCAGTGACATTTTAAAATCTGACTTTAGATACTCACTAAGCACGAGGCCGCTTAGGGGGGGCGTCCATAATAACGTGACGCAATTTTGGCTTTTTTTTTAATCCCCCCTCCCCTAGTGAGATGTTGCGAGATTTGACTCGACCCCCCTCCCCCCCTTATCTCAAGTGAGATTTTTCAAAATGCGTATTCTTAGTGTAATTATGTTAATCTGTGCTTGATTGCGTTGGATTTATTTAAAAAAACATAATTTGCTTAATTATTATTAGTTAAGACTAGTATGTAAGACTACTAAGAACGTAGTCTAGAGTCACAGTGAGAAAATCGAACAGAAAAATACTTAAATAGGAACTACTAAAATTCGTAAAAGAATATTCATTCTAATTCAGTCCACGGGGACTCATGTGTGGTCTCAAGAGTGACTACTGGAACTATTGTGTAGGATTTAGCCATATTTTAGTGTAGAAACGTATTTTACTTAATATAACCCAGTTTTCTCGCAATTACACTGTTTCTTGCGGAAAAAAAATTACGTGGTATTTGCCGAGACCATCTCCCCCACGTGACACTGGGTGAGTTTCAGCTCTACTCCCTCCCACCCCCTAAAAGCCTCACGTAATTAATGAACGCCCCCTTAAACACATTGATTTGTTTCTGCGCATAATTATGATTTTGAACATTTGGCAATGATGTGTTGAGTAGAATTTGTGTATTAGTACATTTATTTACTATCTAGCCGGCATGCTTTGACAGGTATCAACTAGTCTATCTATTTAAGTTGCTAAGTCGATCATTTGAGCAGTCCATGAAAGAAAAATACTGCTTGAATTTACTTCATTTTGGTCTTAAACGGAAGATTGTAATCTGTAGATTTGTCAAATTTGCTTTTTGTAACAGCAAATTCTATTAATTAGCGGTAATTTACAATTAAAAATTGCTTTCTGTGCATGCTCAGTGACATGTTTAAATCTGACTTTATATATTCACTTCGTACGAGGCCGCATAAACACATTAATTAGTTTCTGCGCATGCTCAGTGATATGTTTAAATCTGGCTTTAGATACTTACTAAGCACGATGCCAAAAAACCATGTTAATTTGTTTATTTCGAGGAATCTCTCTAATTATTTCTCTGTCATTTTTATTTTGAATTATGTTTGTGAGATATAGAATTAAACCTGAGAGAAATTGTTTATTTCGTCTGTTGAGTAACCTTATTTATTTTTATCGGGTTCCATAGTAATTTTTTGAAGTGTATTTCTCTCTTCTGAATATTATGATTTTCAAAATTTGGCAACGATGTGCCGAGTATAATTTGTTTGTTAGTACATTTATTTACTATCTAGCCGTCATGTTTTGACGGGTACCAACTGGTGGTTTTTAAAGTTTTGTACAAATTTATTGATTACATCGCGTATGAATAAAATAATGCATTTATCACATTGATTAATGTTTGTTACTTCTGTTAATGATAAATTTATTCCGTTATGCAATAATTATGTGGCCACTCCATCGAGTTCTGTGATTGGTTAAAACCTTTATTCTTGACGCTCATCTTCGGAGGTGATGTGAACAAGGGCAAACGCGAGGAAAGACAAGATCGTAATTTTAGGCACGGCAAATTTCAGTAATCTACACTGCTGGCCACTGTAAATGCAACACCCTGAAGGAAACATGCAAATAACATGAAATTTACAACATGCATTAGCGGAGGTGAGATATGCAAATTATTAGAATTTCAGCGCAGACGCACATCACGCGCACCTGTGGCGCCACTTCAAAGCGCTATTTAAGGCTTGGAGATTTCGACGATTTCAAGTTCGGCAATTGTGTTTTTCTTGTGGTTTTTTCAAAAAAACGATCAATTATGCCTCGTCGAAAACAGCGATCCTCTTTTGATCAAGTATCCGAGTTCGACAGAGGAAGGATAGTGGCCTACCGAGATTGTGGATTATCTTTCAGGGAAATAGGTAGTCGTGTTGGACGAAACCAAACAACTGTAATGCGGACATGTGATCGTTGGATACAGGAGGGTACGACGGACCGGTGTGTTCGATCGCATCCACCTCAGCGCACCACTTCACGTGATGACAGGCAAATTTTGCGCATGGCAGTGACGGATCGCTCAGTCGCATCACAAACCATAGCACAGCACATGCAGTCTGTAACGCATCGTCCAGTGTCTGCGCGTACCATTCGACGCCGTTTACAGCAGAGTGGTCTGTCCGCAAGACGTCCATTGCTTTGTCTACCCTTGACGCAGAACCACAGACGTCTCCGCCGCCAATGGTGCGATGACAGAAGGATGTGGACGGCAGAATGGAATGAAATTGTCTTTACTGATGAGTCACGCTTCTGTCTGCAACACCACGATGGTCGCATTCCAGTCTGGAGACACCGTGAAGAGAGGATGCTGAACAGCTGCGTTATGCACCGCCACACTGGTCCTGCACCGGGTATTATGGTATGGGGCGGTATTGGATATCACTCTCGCACACCTCTAGTACGCATTTCCGGTACTTTAAACAGCCAGAGCTACATCGCCGAGCTGTTGGAGCCAGTTGTCCTTCCTTACCTTCAGGGCTTGCCCACGGCCATATTTCAACAGGATAATGCGCGACCACACGTGGCACGCATTGTCCAACGGTTCTTCGTCAATCGCCAGATTGAATTGCTTCCCTGGCCGCCTCGCTCTCCGGATCTTTCGCCGATAGAAAACATGTGGTCCATGGTTGCTCTACGATTGACCCAGATTCCATCCCCAGCTGCCACAGCAGATCAACTTTGGCAACGTGTGGAAGCTGCTTGGTCTGCTGTACCCCAAGAACTCATCCAAAGTCTCTTTGAATCCATACCGAGGAGTGTGGCAGCGGTGATCTCCAACAATGGCGGCTACTCTAGCTACTGATTTTGGCAGGAACCACACTTCACAGAAGTCTATAAATTTAATCATTTGATACTTGGTCACCATGTTATCTACAAAATAAATTTTGTTGTGATATCTCTTGTCTTTCTTGGTGTTGCAATTTGGGTGGCCAGCAGTGTATATAAATAAAGCAAAGTGTCTCTATGTATGTATCGTATACAAATCTACATTTCTTGACGAATCTGGTTGAAAATTCGTATACTTATGTTTTGAAGCCTTAGGATAATTCTAAGATAAGATTGGAAGCTTTTAAATAATTATAAATAAATACGGTTTTTTAATAATATTTCATCTCCAGGCGTTGGAATCAATCATTCATCAGAACTGCGCATGCGCACATATTGGATGTTAATTCTAGATGTCGTGAACGCATGGATTTCAATTTCTTAAATACCTTTACACATATTATTGTTATTTTGTAGTTATTTGGTGTTATAACTGAAATAAACCATTTCCAGATTGTAACAAGATGTAATACGCCATTTTCAACATCGTACCCCGTTGAACAGCTTTGGTATAGTAGAATTCATATATTGGCAATTTAGTATGCACAGTATTCGTTTACAAAGTTTACGCTATTTTCCTCATTGTATTATTTTTTAATTTATATTTTGCAAAATTAAATTTCTATGTTATTCATATGATAATTTACAATGCGATGTTTGGCTAGGCGACAAAAAAAGTCGCCAATACAAAATATCGCCAATGGTGTCCTATATCGAAGCTGTTCCTATTATTAGCATAGATTATTAATTTTATTACTTATTTTATGTTATTACTTTATTTAAATTGGGCTGAATCCCAATACACGGTGCCGCATAATGTTTAGATGTTTGCCAAATTGGCGATCAAATACCAAATACGGTTTGTGTTTGTTAATTGCTTTTCAGTTAGCCGTTTATTGCTATGTTAGTTAAAGATGTTGTTTCTAAATATCAGGGGAGAAATTTAAGATCAGATGATATTTTTTAAATTTTATTGAGCGTAGAGGAGTGAAGCAAGGGTATCTGAGCGAAGCGAAGATCCCGTGTGCGCCTACGAGTTTCATAAAGCCAGCAATAAGTTTATTTTCCAATTTATTTGCTCTTTCTTGGTCGCCACATTTGTTTACATTTCGTAGTTTAAGCCTAACAGGTCTCCGAACGGGATTTTGGAGCCAACTTTTCGTCAAATTAGCGATGGCACCGTCTATTGGGAATTAACCTCTATAATTTTAAAACATACTTTTGATTTCATTTTCTATAATTTTGCACTTTCGATTTTAATCTCAGTTTTAAGGCAAACTTTTTCAGTAATTTATTTGGTTTAAGAAAAATTGAGTACGAGAATTGAGATTGCAGAAACGTGATTGCCCGGGTTGTTGCTTCTTCGGACATTGCCGCAACACTATTGACAGGAGGGAGGACAGCTCACTCGGTTTTCAAGTTACCCTTAAATCTAGGAAACACAGAGATTCCTACATGAAATTTTTCAAGAAATTCGGGAAAGGCAAGGATTCTGAAGCATTGCAAGTTAATTGTCTGAGATGAAGGCACCATGTCCCACAAAACCGCATTCGAAGCACTTAATGTCACATTAAACGATGATTGCTGAAGGGAGTGATGCCCTTCTAGTCTGTATATATAAGACAGTTCGGTAACTGACTGGCTGACTGACAGATAACGCAGAGACCAAACCGCTGGACCTAAAGGGCTGACATTTTGCATGGCGGTTCTTCTTATAGTGTAGGGGTGCACTAAGAAAGTTTTGAAAAATTCTTCTTAGATTTTTTAAAATTAAATTTTTAAGCTTTTTTTTGTAATATTTTTCAAGTTTGCATTTAAAACAATAATCTGAGGGTTATAAGATTTATATCACGAGAAAGATCATAAAAATTCCTTTAAAATGACATCTTTTCCGAATCTTTACCTCTATGTTCCGATTTTTGGGGAATTTTTATAGATTCATTTTTAGAATTTAATTTATTAAATGCTGATCATGTGATTTCTTTTTGTGATATTTTAAACTAATTTTTCGTCACGTGCATAATAACGAACTAGACAAAAAAAAATATTTTTTTTCTTGCTAATGTGGCAGACGATTGGACATTATCCAAAAAAAATATTAAAATACAGTAAAAGATATGCTCCTCAAACTGTACTATATTAACTGTACTATATTCTTTAGTATGTTCTATTACATTTAATTTGAATATTTTCTTCTACATTATTTTGTCTATAAAATTATCCGTTACGATTTTTTTATAAATATATATATTTTTTTACATCAATTGCATACATTGATTGTTGTATTTATTATATATATATATATATATATATATATATATATATATATATATATATATATATTTATATATAAAGGCATTAATTGCATACATTGTCCGTTGTATTAAATTTGAATGTACTCCGTAGCGAAGTACGGGTATTCAGCTAGTACTAATCATAAAACACTTTGTCGATGTTGAAATAAAACGCTAGACGTCAGGAATTAGGGTAAAACCAGAATCCTTTGATGATTCCAGGTAATTTTATGGGTTTCTTAATCTTGACTCGTGGTGGAACATAATTTTCACCAGGGCCCCATTCCGCTTCGCAATGTTTCGAACTAAGAGATCGTTTTTAGTACACCCCCAATTTTTTTCATTCGATTTCAGATGGTTCGAGACTATAAGAAAAAGGCAAATAGGCAATCATGGTTCTCCGAGGCAATTAACAATGCTGTCGAGGTGGTTATTTTTCGCCAATCTGGGTATTTGGAGGCTTCGAACCAATTTGATGTTCCCCAGTCTACTCTGGAAAGATACGTTAAAAAAAAGAAGAAAGGAAAACCCTGACTACAAGATTGATAAAATGGCTGGAAAATTTAAAAACATATTTTCGGAAGAGCAGGAACCTGTGCTCGTTAACTATTTAAAAACTATGGAGGCTAGGTTATTCGGTATAACAATGAAAGACTTGCGTAGCCTCAGTTATCAGTTGGCCGTAAGAAATGGCCTTGGTCATAGTTTTCAAAAGATAATCGCAGACCAAAATTGGGTCAGTGGATTCCTTAAGAGACATCCTACTTTATCTGTTCGAAACCCGAAGCAACATTTGGTGCAAGAGTCATGCCTATCAGGTTGGATGATAGAGTAGGCGAGGTTTGAGCCAACTCTAATGACACGCCGGTTAAAAAGGTCCGATTTAATGAGGCTAATTGTGCCATTCCTGGGTGCTCTTGGATGACAGCTGACAACAGGGCCTCTTCAGTTCATGTTTCACCTGAAATTCTAATGCCTAAACCAAAAGTTAAAGAAAGCGCGACAAGGACGAATCAGAGGAAGGGGAATACCGCTGTCTTAACAGATAAGGCTGTCTTAGTGCGTAGATTTTCTGAATAGGCTTAAGAAAAGGGCACAACCAACGAAAACTGTAGTTAAACCTTCATAGTCCCTAAAAACTAAATAAATATAGAGCAAACTTATTTATTCTGCATTTCCACCAGTTTTATATAGTTTTATAATTACTTGTCCTTAAAACCCCGTTCTGCCCCGGGTATGGGGCAGAAAGGGGCAAATGACAAAATTTTCTGTTGTTGAAAAAAATAATATTGTTCTTTTGTTTTCTTACAATATTATTGTATTTTTGTGAATATAACATGATAATGTATTCATAGAAAAATTTGTAGCTCTCTTAATTCACGCTTTTGTATTTTTAAAACATATTTTCAACTTGGTACCCCGTTCTAAAAAAATGAACCTCAAAAGTTAGAAACGATTTCATGAAAAAAAATATAGCAATAGCATAGAATGCAAAACCAAATTACACCCATGGCTTTTTACATTTTCCCTTTCGAAAAATTTCCCTACACGCATTAGAAATAAACCATCGAAATAACAAATAAACAATTAAAAACGCAACTCTAATTTTTTATAAACTTTTTTTTAAATTTACAAATAATGAGAGAAGTAAAATACAAAACATACAAACAACGTTTTCCCACAAGATGAATACTTTTTATTTTCATTAATCAGAGAACAACGACATACATTTCTTTAAAAAATATATAAACCCACAAGCAAATTAATTTAAAATTTTTTATTAAAAGTGGCCATAATCAATGCCTTGATTATCCGCATACTGCAAATACATGCGTGGTGTATATGCAATAAAAAATGTTTGAATATCTATGATGCACAGAACTGAGGGTCTGCTAACTCTGCTTTATTTTGAATGGATTCTTTATAAAGGGCAAAATTAAAATGGTAAAACGATCTACCATGCTTTTCCACGTGCTGAATCAACATGAAACTATGCCCCATGTACAAGGCTAAACAAATCATTTCTATACTCTCAAGCGCCGAATCGACTAAATGCAACGATAACATGAATACCAAGAATATTAAGTGTTGGTATTCATGTCCAATGTTTCCCTGTCAAATGTGTTTTTAAACTACCCTTTAGAGAAAATACTCTCGCATACACAGCAGATGAACAATCTTTCTCCGATAACGAGACTCCTGCGGGTTATTAACGTAGGATTATTTATCGTTGCTTAGCTCTTTTTTTATGTATTTTGTACTTTTCAGTTTAACTGTTTACTGCTTGCCCAAGCTATACAGACTGGGTTTGGCGTACTACTAAAATTATAACTCGCGACGACAGATGTCTGAAATTTTCCTTTACCGCGGACCGTTACGGAGGATCGTAATCCAACGTTAAAATCCATTCTTACATACATACACTCACTGCAGAGAAAAATCTATTATCCAGTATGCGCACAGAGGTGCGTTTTAAAATTACTCTGTCGAGAAAATCCTCTCCTGCGTACACTGCAGACAAAACGCTTTTCTCTAGTATGACTAGAGAGATGTCTTTTTAAGTTAGCATAATCAGAAAATCCTTTCTTACATACACTAAACTCGAAAGGATGTTCTGTAGTATGTGTGTGGAGATGTATTTTTAATTTAGTCTTTTGAGAAAATCTTTTGTTACAAACACTGCAGACAAAACGCTTTTCTCCAGTATGCATGTCTTTTTATGCTACTGTTATCAAAAAATCCTTTGTTACATAAAATGCATATGAAAGACTTTTCTCCAGTATGCGCACGGAGATGTCTTTTTAAGCTACCATGCTCAGAAAATTCTTTCTGACTTACACTGCAATCGAAAGGCTTCTCTCCAGTATGCGAACGGAGAAGTATTTTTAAGTTAGTCTCTTGAGAAAATCCTTAGTTGTATACACTGCAGACAAAAGGCTTTTCTCCATTATGCGTATGCAGATGTCTTTTTAAGCTACTGTTATCGAAAAATCATTTCTTACATACACTGGAGTCGAAAGGCTGCTCTACATTATGCGTAGAGATGTCTTTTTAAGTTATCGTTCTTAGAAAATCCTCAGAAATTGCATTTTTAAATAAGTGTCTTGAGAAAATCCTTTGTTCATACACTGCAGACGAAAGGCTTTTCTCCAGTATGCGTTCGGAGATGTTTTTTTAAGCTACTATTATAAGAAAATCTTTTTTGACATACACTGCAGACGAAAGGCTTTTCTCCAGTATGCGTACGGAGATGTATTTTCAAGTGACCATTAACAAAAAATCCTTTGTTACATACGGAGCAGACGAAAGGCTTTTCTCCAGTATGCCTACGGAGATGTATTTTTAAGTTATCGATCTTAGAAAATCTTTTGTTACACACGGAGCAGACGAAAGGCTTTTCTCCAGTATGCGTTCGGAGATGTCCTTTCAAGTGACCATTATGAAAAAATCCTTTGTTACATACGGAGCAGACGAAAGGCTTTTCTCCAGTATGCGTACGGAAATGTGTATTCAACTCACCATAAAAAGAAAATCCTTTGTTACATACAGAGCACACGAAAGGCTTTTCTCCAGTATGGGTACGGAGATGTCTTTTCAAGTGACCATCAACAGAAAATCCTTTGTTACATACGGAGCAGACGAAAGGCTTTTCTCCAGTATGCGTACGGAGATGTATTTTTAAGCGTTCGTTTTGAAAAAATCCTTTGTTACATACGGAACAGACGAAAGGCTTTTCCCCAGTATGCGTACGGAGATGTATTTTCAATTTACCATAAACAGAATATCCTTTGTTACATACGGAGCAGACGAAAGGCTTTTCCCCAGTATGCGTTCGGAGATGTATTTTTAAGCTACTATTATAAGAAAATCTTTTTTGACATATACAGCAGACGAAAGGCTTTTCTCCAGTATGCGTACGGAGATGTATTTTCATGTGGTCATTAACAGAAAATCCTTTGTTACATACGGAGCAGACGAAAGGCTTTTCTCCAGTATGCGTATGGAGATGTCTTTTCAAGTGACCATCAACAGAAAATCCTTTGTTACATACGGAGCAGACGAAAGGCTTTTCTCCAGTATGCGCACGGAGATGTACTTTTAAGCTACTATTATAAGAAAATCTTTTTTGACATACACTGCAGACAAAAGGCTTTTCTTCAGTTCGGAGATGCATTTCCAAATTGCTGTTTTGTGGAAAACCTTCGATGTGGATAGGGAAATTTGTCGTCATAGTGATCTGCAGATTTAAAAAAAAAATCACAGAAGTTACAGACGAATAGTTTATTTCCGTTATGCTTGCGGTGATGGTTTTTCAAATGGCTGCCCTAAAAAAATTGCATTTCATACCCAGTGATGAAAGATTTTTCTCTGGCATGGATACGAATGTGCTAACAATTTGTCACGATGAAATATTTTTCCACATACAATTTAAACATACAAATTTAGTGCCGTGTGGCCACAAAGTCTTTTTTTATATTTTAAACTAACCTAATCAGAAAATCCTTTGTTATTTCCGCAGCGCACAGAGGTTTTCTCTTCGGTACATCTAGGAAAATGAGCTGGTTTTACAAACCATATCAATTTTTTTTCGGTCTCTCACGGTACTAAGTAACTTTTATCATACTTGGGCTTTTTATTTTGAAATGGTTCGTTCTAAGATGTCTGTTCAACAAATTTTACAGAGAAATTAGTATTTCGCAATTAGGGCTCACAAGAGGTTTCTACTCATCATGGTCTTTTCTTGGCATGAGGCGCTGGAGATACGTTGCTCGCTTAAAATGGGGAAACAGCAACTCACTGACAATTAACGAAATCAAAACGAAGTAATATTTCATCGAAAACAAGCAGGTTTATATATGCATCTGCCCTTGCGACCTACTGTGAACAATTAATGCTGAGTTCCATATTCAAGCTGAAACATTGCTCTTTAACAAGACTTCTCTTCTCGTAAATTCAACCTTATCAAATTTTAAGATTGTAATCTGGAATGAAATTATCCACTGGCACGTCTTACGACAGTATTCTTGAACACCTACAAAGGACGAAAGAAAATTAAAGTGTTAAAAAACTAAATAAGATATTTGTTACAGAATCGTGCACTCTTAAAATATACATATAATGTGTCTTGAAAAAAATAAAACCTAAGTAAGTAAGTTCATATAAGTTTCCACCAAACAGCTTATTGTCACTAGGCGCATTCTCTAGATCTGCCAGATTATAAAAGCCATTCAAATTCTTAAGATAAGTGATACTCGGACCTTAACAAACATAAAAGCTTCTTGGAATTTACGAAGGAGTTAACAATTTGCTTTCCCAACGAGCATTTCTTTCAAATGCTTGATACAGACGAATTCGGTGCCCGGGGTTGCCTCAATTGAATGGCAGATCCGTACTGTCCATCTGGCGCCCAGGCCCTCAATAATGAAAAATGTCACCGAACTTGGGAAATCAATCGTCGGCTGCGTATATAGGAATTCCTGCGTAGCGACCAGTCGACAATTTGACAAGGCGTATAAGCGAAAGCTGAGGTCGCTGTAATTTTCGAATACCAGACGTATTTGCTCTGGTTCCTTCAACTGCAATTCTGGAACTACGTTTCTATTTATTTTTACTGACAGCAAATTCAAGTAGGATAAAAACGAAAGTCATTCTACTTTCTCAAAAGACAGGCATTACTGGGACCTTAGATATAACAAAAGCTTCTTCAACGAGGACATTAACAATAGAACAAGGTGCCAAAATAATAGAAATCTTCAGAGAGGGTTACAAGTGCAGGGGGGGGGGGGCTACTCAGACGTTATGTTAACTTTCGTCTTCAACATAAGTTTGTAAGTATCGCGCTGTTGACAAAGCAAATAACCCGGACTCTGACAGAATTCAAAAAGAATTTTTTAAACTGTGTTATTAGTCCAGTCAATGAGTGCTCAAAAGAGGGGTGTAGAGTGCATGGAATATGCGATAATTTTTGACTTTAGGACTTTGTTAGGAGTAGTTAGTAGGTAAACATACTAAAAGTCCCCGCCCCTGAGAGGTGAGCTAAAGCCGGGAGGGGGGGGGGAGATTCCCTTTTTTGGTTTTTCGTTTAAAACTCGGAAATGGTGCACTGTAGAAAAAAAATGTTCGGTATAAAAAGGAAAGCTAATTAAATTCCTTACAAAATTGTCTATATACATATTTGTCGAATTTCCAACGGTTTTCGAGATATACGTTATTGAAAATCGATAATTTTCGAAAAAATCATTTTTACCTCACTCCGTTTTGTCAAACATTTGCTTCTAGTGCCCCCCACGATCTTTTCTCAGAAAAATTGTCAGAGACGAAGTTTTAGATCATTAAATTTCCTTCAATTCGATATACACATTTGCCACTTTATCTTCATCCAATCAAAAGTTATAGAATTTCTAACATGTACGCTCAATTTCGATGTTCCTCTAGAAATGAGTATGTTGAGAGCATGTTGCGTTTTAACTGCTATAACTTGCTATCATGATGAATAACAACACTTTAGCGATGGGAATAAGGTAATTCAAATTGAAACACAACACTTTTTTATAATTATACCTTTTGTTATTATAATGTTTTTCTCGGGTGAAGTTGATTAATAACAACTAATGGTGGTAGGGGTAGAACGTTCGAGAATCTTCCAGCCGTCATCCTCGATATCAAAAAGGCATCGACAGGCTAGAATGTTCCACCCTTCTTCTATTAAGTTTTTATCCAATACTTCAAAATGGTGAATTTGATTAAGGAGTGCATATATGCAGAGAGGTCTGGCGATTTCCTTGCTCACCTGAACTGCTATAAGCGAATGATACCCTATTTTCACGCTGCTGGACTCTTCCCGTATGCCAAGTCTTGCCACTTATATGTACAGGATATGGAAAGCCTCCCTACTCTATTGACACCAGAGGAGTACGAGAAGTTCGTGTACAAAGGCTACTTCACTATGAGATGGAATGACCTGTTCTGGTGCGGCATGTGGTCAGACATGACCACCGAGACAACCTTTATGTGATCATTCTCAAGCCGAGGTGGCATGACCCGTGATAGAGGCATGACAGATAGTGCTTTCAGTAAATGGGTAATTGGGATAACTTCAACTCAAAACATATGTGCTTCACTCGAAGAATATTGTGGTGTTTTGTTTTCATCAAGTGAGCAGCACAAGGAATTTGGAGAAGCTCGCCAAAGTCGAGACGCAAGTGACATTGGCAAGCTTACACAATGGTTTGATAATAACCCTCCTTTTCTGAGGACCGAGAAAATCATGTCAATAGCGTCAGGGGTCATGGGAGATGATACAATCTTATGCCATGATGCAGTTACAATTGGCAAACGAGCAATAACAAAAATGGAAAACTTGCCGTTCACATATATCAAACTGTTACGGAAAGATCGTGCACTTCCTCTTTCCTCAATGAATTCGGTAATCAAGATTGACAATGAAAAAGTTGTGGATCCATTCTTGCTTTTTCAGCGAATCTCCATTACCAAGAAATCGGACGAGGATTTGAAGAATTATATGCAGTATCTCCATTACCAAGAAATCAGACGCGGATTTCAAGAATTATATGCAGTATGAACTGGCTCCCGACCCCTTGGCATTCTTCAACGAAGAATGAGATCGACGATATTGACTCAGGAGATGTGTGGACATTAATGTCAATTTGGAAAGTGAAATTAATGTCAAACAAGATGATTTCCTTTCCAACTTTCATAATAAGAGTCAGATGATAAACCTTCTGATGATGCAGGTGCAGAAAAATGGGATAAATACGCTCCAAGCTTCAGGTGATGCTGACGCTGATATTGTGAAGACAGCTATTAACAAATCTCAAAATTCCTCGGTTGCAGTTATTGGAGTGGAAGTCGACTTAGCTGTTCTCTTGGTCGTCAAAACCCCAACTGATCGCGCCATTCGAATGAAACCCGGAAGAGGAAAGGTCAAGACGAGTGTATATTCCTCACAACAGCTGGAGCAGGAGTTGAAAATGAAGGACAATGCCCATTTGTTATTCTTACATGCATTTACAGGTTGTGACACAACTTCCGCAGCGTATCGCAAGAATAAAGTGGGTTTTGTCGAAATGTACCAGAAGTCCAAAATCATGCAGTGTACAGCTGAGGTATTTTCCAGCTGTTCCTATTCCTCTGACTCCATTGAGACAGCTGGGATCATGAGTACTCTCTAATGGTATGACGCTCCAGTCACAGAAAAATCCCTCAATGAGTTCCGCTACAAATCATTTATCAAAGCAGCTGCAAACATGAAGCATGATCCCTCAACTCTCCCTCCAACTGAAGGAGCTGTTAAGCAGCATGCATTCAGGACGTACCACCAATTACACCTGTGGATAGGGGAAGAACCTAATGATGGGGTGCCGAATTGGGGTTGAGAGAGGAGGAATGGCCAACTAGTCTCGAAACTCTCAGAGTTGGATGCTGCCCTTAACGAAACCTCGAAGATGATTTTTTGCCGATGCACGAAAGGTAGTGATAGTGGCAGGTGTGGTTGTAGAAAAGCATTGTTAAACTGCTCTGTCACATGCCCGAATTGCAAGGGCAATTGCAACAACGGAGTCGCAATATTAATTCAGGAAGAACATCAAGACAACGACATCCATACTCTACCAATTTCTTTGGACGACGTCTCCACTGCTGACGAAGATGAATGACCTTCAACCCTTCTGCCTCAAGAAAATCAAGATTGCATTGAATGAAAATTTTTTTTCATTTGAGAATTACTATCAGTCCATGTAATTACTTTCATTATATGATTCGTAATAATATAATAAAAGCTATAATTATAAAAAAGTGTTTCAATTGCAATTACCTTATTTCCATTGCTAAAATGTTGTTATTCATCATGATAGCAAGTTACAGCAGTTAAAACGCAACATTCTCTGAACATACTCATTTCTAGAGGAACATCGAAATTGAGCGTACATGTTAGAAATTCTATAACTTTTGATTGGATGAAGATAAAGTGGCAAATGTGTATGTGAAATTGAAGAAAATTTAATGACCTAAAACTTCGTCTCAGACAATTTTTCTGAGAAACGATCGTGGGGGGGGGGGGGGCACTAGAAGCAAATGTTTGACAAAAAGACCTAATAGGCACACCTAACCTTAAAACAGGTTGGACTCTAGAGCAGTATGATTTCGCGATTGCGATATAGTTCGCACTTTTCCTATTAACAGAGTTGATTAAAGGTACATTTCAGACATAAACCAGTAAAATAATGATTTTACTGATAAACCGTAGACATATTTGGGCAACAAAAATGTGGTGGTTCATGTATTTAGTAAATAATGCGCAATACAGCATACGTGAGAGAATGCAACGTCATAGAATAATCTGACCATTCACAAGGCTTCGTTTCCTTGGCGGGAGTATCTGGCGTTCAATGTGGATGTGGAATTTAGTAACCCCAGGTCTGTTACTTCCTGCCAATGGGTAATGGAAGAAAAGGCAGTGTTTACAAGAGATACAAGTGGGGAGAAATACTCATCTGCAGTTAACAACAGAAAGGAAATTTTCAACACTATACCTATTGGAATATTAACTGCCGTGATTTGCTGTACAATCTGAAATGTTTAAACGCTGATTTCTTAAACTATTTTCCAAGTTATAAACATGCAACTAAGCAAAAAATCTTTCATGCTTTCGATTCATTTTTTAACTGGGCAAAAATATGGCTAACAAAAACCAAGTTATGAGAAGATATTTCACAAAGGATGAAATGTGAGTTTGACGTATATCTCGACGTACGCGTATAATAACGTATATCTCGATAATAACGTATAATAACGTATATCTCGATAATAACTCTCGTATAATAACGTATATCTCGAAAACCGTTGGAAATTCGACAAATATGTATATAGACAATTTTATAGGAATTTTAATTAGCTTTCATTTTTATTGGAACATTTTTTCTACAGTGCACCGTTTCCGAGATATAAGCGAAAAACCAAAAAATGGGACCTTTCCATCCCCCTCCCGGCTTTAGCTCACCTCCCAGGGGCAGGGACTTTTAGTATGTTTACCTACTAACTACTCCTAACAAAGTCCTGAAGTCAAAAATTTTCGCATATTCCATGCACTCTACAATGCATTCATTGACTGGACTTATATAGGTCATTACAATTCTACGTCAGTCCAGTCCGCAACAGAAGGAACCTTGCACTCTGGAAGATTTTCAGTATTTGGTTGCTGGGTGTGATGAAGAGATGAGTTATCTCACCCCTGCTAACGATAGTGTGTTGCTTGGAATTTTCCAACTTTTCTATACTAACTTCAAATTCATGTCGTCCATTCTGCAATAGCTAACGATTTTTTATGGGTAATAAATATGAACACAGATCAACAAAATAGTGGACACAACAATAGATACACACACACACACACACACATACATACATACATACATACATATATATATATATATATACAGTGCTAGATTTCTAGAAATAGAGGTGCCGGAACGGTAACCTTCCGGGGTGTGTGGGGGGAATTCCAAATTATTGATAAAGAGAGGTACCGGAACGCCGTTCCGGCGCCTTCCACCTCAAATCTAGCCCTGTATATATATATATATATATATATATATATATATATATATATATATATATATATATATATATATATATGTATGTATGTATATATATATATATACAGAGATATATATACAGATATGTATATATATATATATATATATATATATAAGAGCTACTGTTATCAAACTTGGTAATAGTTTAAAGGAGGTCATGGGAATTTCTTTTCCGCCAAAAAAAAAGAATTCAAAAACTCACCACAAGGGGGAAAATGGCGCTGTATGATATATTGTTAAACGAAATAAGGGTCGGGATCTAACTTAACCTTTTGTTACACGGGTTTAACATTTTGTATACCTTTAAGAAACATTAACAAAATTACCAATTAAAGTGTGCGCATTCCGGAAATCGTTTTCTCACAGATCGCTAATTTGTGAATTTTGAAGAATGAATTCGGCCCTAATACATGAAGATATCGGTGTAAAACGTTTTTGGCGGAATTGAAAGATGCGATACATCGACATGTCCGTAATATTCCTCCTGATATGCTAAGAGCTACTGCTGAGAATGCAGTAATGCGATTTAACTTGCTTTCAGAAAATGGTGGACGCCACATTGAACATGCTTTGTAACACGTTCCAGAAACGATTAAACACATTTTAAACCGATGTCTTCATGTCCTATTTCGTTTAACAATATTGCATAACAGCGCCATTTCCCCCTGTTGGTGAGAACTTTTTGAACTTTTTTTTTTTTTTTTTTTGCGGAAAAGAAATTCCCATGACCTCCTTTAAACTATTACCAAGTTTGATAACATTTGGTCCAGTAGTTTTCCTTTTACGACCATTTCAAAGTGGAACTTTAATTATAACCACCCTGTATATACACAGTTTTTCCGTAAGGAAGCTATAATAATGTGAACAAGATTTTAATATTATTTGAAATAATTTTTTGAGAATGCATTTCGCAACTCATATATAGACGTGCGTTTTAAATAAAACCTATTGAAACAGTGGAATATTTATGTAGGAATTATGATGAAGGATGGAATATAGAAATCAAGAACTGTCCAAGAAAAAAAGGACAAAGATAGAAGTTTTGCAGAGCTGCATCGTGAAGTTACGGCAGTTGATCATACCACTTATAACTCATATTATTACCATTTGGAACATTTCCTTAGTTTAGAAAAAAATCACTTCAAAATTAAATAGAAAAGACATTTTTTCTTGGATAATTCACCCACTGGCCACTTATTGTCAGGCGCATCGCGAATCGGCCGAAAATGCCCGAAGAAGTCGCGAACTCTCGATCACATCAGGCATTGGCCAAGGGATTTGATCAATACTAGAAATGGCCTGCCATTTTGCAAATTGATCAGACTTTGAACATCGGCCGTAACTAACACACACACACAGACATATATATAATGTTAATGGGTGCGGTTAATGTGGTACAAAGCACATAGAAAGTGGACCGTAGATCAGTGGAAACGAGTTCTCTGGAGCGACAAATCAAGGTTCACCCTCTACCGTTCGGATGGCAGGGTTCGAGATCTCCCTGGATAACGCCTCCTGCCAGAATGCATTGTGCCCAGAGTAAAGTTCGGCGGAGGTGGAATTATGGTCTAGTGGTGTTTCTCCTGGTATAGCTTGGGGCCCTTGGTCACAATTCATGGTAAGCTCAACCCACGCACCTGCTGCAGTACTTTGGATGGCAGTGTTCTTTCAACGTTGTGGCAATTTTACGGGTAGGACCCATGTTACTTCCAGGACGACAACGCCAACTGTCATGTTGCGAGGTCCACCATGGATTGGTATGGTGACAATGGGGTTAAATGAATGGACTACCCAGAGCCCAGACCTGAACCCTATCGAGAACCTGTGGAACGAGTTGGTTCGCCGAATTAAGGGGTGCAACAGCCGTCCAAAATTGGTGACGAAACTTGCATGTTTTCTCCAAGCCGAGTGGAAGAAAATATCACTAGCCGTCATACAAGGACTTGTGAAAAGCACGACCCCGGAGGCATGAGACTGTAATTGCTTCTCGTAGAGGCTCTACCAACAATTGAATATGAATAAATTTTGACTTTCTTTTTCATCACAGGTGTCCAAATACTTATTGGTAGATAGTATATATATATATATATATATATATATATATATATATATATATATATATATATATATATATATATATATATAATCTTTAACAGGTAAGAAATTGAAAATATCTTTTAATACCTAACAAAAGGCAAAATATTCTTGAATTTGAGCGCGTCAGTTTAAAATGCTTTATTTTTCTTTTTTATTATTTTCATCATTTTGATAAATATATTATGTATGTTCATGGAACCCTTTAGGATATTTTGCGGAACCCAAGGGTTCCGTGGAACAAAGTTTGAAGACCACTTGTATAAGGTTAAGAATACAGGCTTTAATAGGGAGATGGTTCCCCACGTGCTGCAATTACACTAGCACCCCTTCTGGGCATACTTTTAGCAAGGTTTTGATACACAGCTCTGCGTATTTGTGTCCTATCCTGCTGCAACGATGTCGCCAACTCAGCTGAAGATTTCGAACGCGGGTCCCTGGTCGATAAGCGTCGCTGTAACTCGTACCACAAATGTTCTATGGGGTTTACGTCGGGACTCTGGGGAGGTCAGGTAAGACGTTTTACATCCATATCTTGATACCACTGCTTGATAAAAGTTGCAATATGATATGGAGCGTTGTCGTCCTGGAAGTAAAATTCGTCCATTCCATAAAATTGCCAGAGCGTAGGAAGAAACTGATTGTCCAAAATGTTCATGTACGAGACAACGTTCAATTTACCAGGAACAACATGCAAAGGTACCAGGCCATACCACGAAAATCCCCCCTCCACAGAAGTACACCACCACTACCAAACTTGAGAGTTGGAACGATGCACTCGGGTAACAGACGTTTGCCTGGCATTCGCAAAACCCAAGCACGCGCATCCGACTGGAAGATTGTGTAGCGTGGCTCGTCGCTCCATATAACAGTTTCCCAGTGGTCCACAGTCCAGCTGCGACGTTACACACACCAAGCGAGTCTCCCGGCTTTGTTGGATGGGGTGATGCTTGGTTTGAGTGCGGCAACACATCGATGGATATTGAGGGCTTGCAGTTCTTTCCGCAAAGGATTTGGGTGCACAGTAAGCCCTGCTGCATGTTGAAACTCACTGTTGATTATTTGGAGTGGTTTCTGACAGTTCTTACGAACCTCACGCTTCAGTACACGCCGATCCCGTTCGGTGAGTTTGCGGGGACGACCAACGTGTGCAGTTCCCTTCCGAATTCCCGTAGTCTTCCACTTCTTCACGACATCACCAACAGTTTACAGTGGCTGTGATAATTCTACCGCAATTCAGCGACTAGACTTGCCACTAATGTGACAACCAACTATAAGACCTCTTTCAAAGTCACTAAGTTCCTTTCGTTTCGACAAATTGTCACAATTTCACAGAGAACTAATGACGTTACCACTCCATGCATCGTATTTAACCTTAACAGGCCACGTGCGAGCACTGGATTTGCATAAAATCCAACATGTAGTCGGATTTTATGCAAATCCGCTGGCGTCTGGTCCATTATTGTAGGGTAGTGTGTGTGTGTGTGTGTGTATATATATATATATATATATATATATATATATATATATATATATATATATATATATATATATATAACTAAAATATTTAAGGCATGTGTTGTACCAATACTAATACATTATTAAATGCAGGCATTAATATGTATACTGTCAATATGCGCTAAGCTGCAATTATTAGACAATACTATATAAGATATAATTAAAACAATGATATAATGATACACCAAGATAAGTTAAAAAAGGATAGTGAATTTCTGAAGCAAATTTTTGCTTCAGAAATTCACTATCCTTTTTTAACTGTCACTCCTTTTAGCTGTTTACCCAGCGTTGCCCGGGTATTTACTTTCCAATTTTTTCCAAATCCTTTTCCTGTGTAATCCCATTTTTTTATTACACAGGAAAAGGAAGGAATTCTACTTATAGTGTAAAATCTAAGTAATTTTATTTACAGGTATTTAAAAGTATATATACAGTATACAAGTTATAAAGTAAAATTACAAATTCACTATAATATTAGTTTAACTCAAAACTGGAACAACATTCTTAGTTTCCCTTATTCATCACAGCGACCCCGAAAACTCGATTCGACACTACTCTCGGTTATTTTGGACATTTTATTTTTCACACCTTCTTCCCCCCCCCCACCAATGCTGATGGGGACTGAACTTGCACTTACACAGCATCGTTAGTGTCACGATTCATCTCAACGAACTCGAAAAACTATTGATTTGACACTACTCTTGTCATTTTGAACATTTTATTTTTCCCCCTTCTTCCCCCCTCCCCCAATGATGATGGGAGGTTTAACTTACGCTTAAATGGCATCGGGAGTTCCACTGTTCGTCGCAGCGACCCCGAAAACTACGGATTCGACATTACTCTCGGTCATTTACAACATTTTATATTCCCCCCCCCTCCCTCGTCTCCCCCCAAATACTGATTGGAGGGCTGAACTTGCACTTGAACGGTATCGGAAGTGTCAATATTCCTCTCAGCGACCCCGAAAATTATGGATTCGACTCTACTATCGGTCATTTTGGACATTTTATATCCCCCCCTCGTCTCCCCCCAAATGCTGATTGGGGAGCTGAACTTGCACTTAAATGATATCGGAAGTGTCAATATTCCTCTCAGCGACCCCGAAACCTATGGATTCGACATTACCCTCGGTCATTTTGGACATTTTATATACCCCATCGTCTCCCCCCAAATGCTGATTGGGGAGCTGAACTTGCACTTAAATGATATCGGAAGTGTCAATATTCGACTCGGCGACCTTGAAAACTATGGAATCGATACTATTCACGGTATTTTGGACATTTTATATTTGCCTCTTCTTCACCTCTCCCCCTCAATACTGATGGGGGCTGAGCTTGCACTTAAACGGTATCGGGAGTGTCAATATTAATCCCCGAGACCCCGAAAACTATGGATTCGATACTAATATCAGTCGTTTTCGATTATTTTTACATGTGCCCCCTGCTGGGATGTCTCCCCCTCCCCTAGAGTTTCTTACTAGATTGTAAGTCATATGTGAACCAAGTTTGGTTGAAATTGTTTTAGGCGTTCCAGAGTGATGCTGGAACATACATACACACATACATTAGAAGGTTAGAGTGTCTAAAAAAAAAAAAAAAAACTTTTTTTTCGAAAACGGTTTCTCTCGATAGTTTTTCTGGTTCTATTTGGGTACAAAAGAAAAAGTGTGAAGTTTAAACACTGTGGTTAAGGGTAGAGTTTGCCCCTAAAAGCTTAAAATTTGGAAATATAATCAAAATAAATTCAATCACTATTATATAGTAACTGAAGTTATCAAGCTTTATTTTAATTCCAGAGTTTCGGATATTAGGAAATTTACTTGTACCCCAGAAAAACATATAAACCAGAAATGTATAACTGACATTCCATTGTATATTTATAAGTTAACAAGCTTAAGATAGCATTCGCCATTCACCGAAAAATAAAATAATGTTTATTTTATACTGATTAAGATTAAAATCAGTATTATATGTAACATGAATATTTGATTAACCCATTTATGTCCAGTAGCTAAAATATAGGACGCTTGTTAGATATTGCAGAGGAAAGCCTGTAATGCATATATCCTTTCCCTATAGCTGATTTTCACAAGCTGAAGAGTTGTGCTTCTTCTCAAAACCAGATGGAGCCACTAGACGGACATTGGAATTAAATTATTTCAAGTTATTTTCAGACAAGTGATACAAGCGTTCTCACATCATGGGTAGCCGCAAAAATAAGTGTCGTTTGAGAATTTCTTATTCATAAAATTAATCTAATTTAAAATATATCATAGAAGTCTTCTATAAAGTTCTTTTGCAAAAAAAAACAATATCATTGTTGTACAATCACGGTTAATCTATGGCGTCCTGTTTATGGGACACTGGGAACTCGTGTGTACATTAAGACTAAAACATTTTTAACAGTCTTAGGAATTATCAACGAGCATTTTCATTTGAAATATGCTTGTTTTATGTGATAAAATCTCAAAATGCATTTCTTTCTTATTACTGTTATTGTATAAAAATTATTTAAAATGCACAATATATGTTAAAAAAAAATTTATGTACACAAGTATATCCGAAAAGTTGACAAAATAAATTTGATTCAGTTTTAATAAAATATTAGTTTCACTAGATATGCAATTTTTTTAAAATTATGTATCTTATTAAAAATAAAATATGATTTATATTACTTTGTGCGTATAAATGAATTCTAATTGTAATTCATTAGAAATTTTTATCGCTTTTTAGATACCTTACCTTAAATGAAGGTATCGCCTTGTTACATGAACTGGAAGAAAATTATGATGATGACTTTGATGGAGCAGACGTGTTTATGGAGCTACCTAACGTTGCTGAAAACAGTGATGAGGACAGTGGTGAAGAAGACTGTGTCACTATGAACAATCTCACTGGCAATCAGTTATGGGCAAACTCAGAAATAAGATTTCTCAGCAAATCAAATGTAGTTCTGGATAGTAATGATATTGAGAATGATAATAGCATCAATGAAGATAATGCTCCACCACCGAAGAAGAAAAAATTCATTCAGGAAAGAAAATGGACAGTGAAGAAGAGTGCCTTGACTGAGTCTCAAAAAGAAAAATGGGAATGGAATGAAGACTGGAATCGAGTAATGAAAATTCCATCATCTGAGACTATGCAGCCTTTTTGAATAATTTTTTGATAACGATGTTGTTCATTCTATTGTTTTCCATACAAAGTTGTATTCTAGGCAGAAAAGCAACCACTTGTTTTATGTTACGTCCGAAGAAATGAGAGTATTCATCGGGATTTTGATTCTAAGTGGGTATATTGCAGTTCCCCGCCGAAGAATGTTCTGGGAGAATAGTGATGACACTAAAAATATTGCTGTCGCTAATGCAATGAGAAGAAACAAGTTTGAAGAAATAATGAAGTGTCTTCATTTCTCTGAGAATAATCAAATCGACAAAGGAGATAAATACACGAAACTACGAAACAATCTACAACCTACAAACAAACTACATGCAAAATAACTGTTCCTACTTTATAAATTTTATTATTACTCAATATATATTATGTAAAAATGATAAAATTTGAAATATTATATCCATTTTTAATAAATAAGTCCATTTTACTTAATTGAATCATTAGAAATTATTCAAAATTTTCACTTCTTAAAATTTCAAGTACAATCGCGTTTTGCTCGAATGTATGCCCAGTGTCCCATAAACAGGACGTTGAATAACTTAATAAATATGGCAACGGTGGTCCATTTGACACCTAAAATGTATTTAAAACATTCCTAACAAGAGGTCTAAGCAGATCATAAATGAATAAAATTGTTAAAAAAAAGTTGGGCATAAAAGGGTTAAAACAAAATTCATTAATTTATATATTCATAACGTTTATTCCTGACGTTTATACAGCATGACGTTTTACAGTCTATATATATATATATATAAGATAGACAGATTCTTTTCTGCACTCTACTCATCATAGATGTGTCTAGTCATTTACTAATTTATACCCAACATAATAAATTCATTTCATAACCAGAATCGTGTATTATATATTTTCATATATTATTTGTTCCTTTTGTATTTTGAACTTAAATTTTCTGTGATAGTTAGGGAGTTTAAAATAGTAGTTACAGTACGGGCAATCAACCTATCCTATAAATATGTTTCATTTTTTGTTTTACCTTTTGTATATATTTCTTAATCCAGAACTCTTGTAAATAAAACCATGAAAATTTTTTTATTGCCTTGTCCTTGTTTTTTTAAAATTTTTATTTAATTTTTTTTTCTCCTCCAAGGTACAATTTGAACTTTCACTTTTCCTATTCTTATCATTAATTATCTAAGATATATATATTGTAAAATATTTTTAATCTGGTGTAAAAAATCAATGCTTTGCTAATAGCTATACATGCCTTTTTTTAAGTGTATTAAAGTCGAACACAGAAAAAAAATTGAAAGATAAGCTGAGGTGAAATTTTTTCTTTTATTATTGTTTCTGAAATATGTATTGATTTTGCTAATTAAAATTTGATTTTTTTATTACAAAAAAAATTGAGTCATTTTTTTAATTTAATTTTGTTCTGCTTTAATGAATATTAAAATTTATTGAATTTTATTTTATGTATTGAGTTTGTACTGTTATTATGTAGCTAAATGAAATACAGTGGTACCTCCCTTAACGGACACTTCTAATTAACTGACATTTTTACGAGTCCCAGTCCTTTTATATAGGACAATCCATGTTATTCCCTCAGGATAAGGGGTTAAGTCCTCTTCAAACCTAAGATACACTATTAAAATTTTCAAGACAAACACATTTTACATACTGAATTTTGAAATGTTGTCAGTACTTGGAAAAGTAACAACAATTTTGAAATATTATTCAATAATATATCTAACAGCAAAATGAGGCAGTAGTGCTAAGAACTTATGAATCTTTTTTATAGTGCTAATGTTTATAAACAGGAGGAAAATGTATTTTAAAATCTATTAGGAACTTAAAGGTCAGTACTCTATTCTCATAACAAAAACAAAAACAAAATCTTACTAACTACAATCATCTCTTACCACTTACAGAGAAGTGAAAGTGAAACTTATAATGACTTTATTAATGTGCAGCATTATATGACAGTAGTAGACAGTTTTACAAAAACTTAAAACAATGAACATTATTGAATGAAGTATTTAATGAACTTCTCCTTACAGACAACCCTCTTTTAACAACCCATAAAATTATCCCACAAGAAATAAATGAGCAACAATGTATTTTAAATATCCCCTGCATTGCAGACACTATTTTTAGTGACTACTTTAGATTAGAATACCTTAATGGTTTCTACTTGAATGTGCCTGATATCAATAGAATTCTATCCCACAGGAGGTAAATCATTAAAGATACAAACCACCAACAATATGACTTTTATAGCCACTGATAAACTACTATTTGATAGTAATTGTCATTGACATGTGTAGTCCCATATTTAAACTTGCCTAAAATTCTGGAATTTCATCCTCTAAGAAATAATAACTGGAACTTCACTAAAGATCTAAAAAAATTCATCTACGGAATGACAATATATTGGGTGGTAAATTATGTGTCAATAGCTCAATACCTATTGACAAACCATTATTAAATCACTAATGTTGCATGTATGTATATAAATGGTGATGATGAATCCTATAAATTACAATGACAAATGACTCTTCTCAAAGTGAAGCAGCTGGATTTAAAAAAAAATAAATGATAGTAAGGAATTTATCTGGAATTTCAACTATCATTCTCTATAAGGTTTAAGGGCATATCAACGGGGATATTTATAGCAGTGATGAAATTAGGCTTTTCCATTAAAATCTTTCTGATAAAACATTTTATTTCTATAAATAGAACAAAGTAACAGAAAAAGATTGCAAGAGATCATTTAAACCTTAGGATTGGTAGCATGGAGACATCAGTGGCAAAGATCGCTCTTAGGAAATTGACACCTCTAGGGTTATAGGCAGGGCTAGATTTGAGGCAGAACGCGCCGGAACTGCGTTCCGGTACCTCTCTTTATCAATAATTTGGAATTCCCCCCCCACACACACACACCCCGGAAGGTTACCGATGCAGTACCTATATTTCTAGAAATCTAGCACTGGTTATAGGCAGTGGTGAGATTCAGTCGATCCCACCGGTTCTGTATAACCGATACCTAATATAGGTATCAGTCTACAAACTGTTTGCTAATGAGCACCAGCTGCGTCATTCATAGGACAAGCATTTTTTAAAAACAAACCTACCCTACACCAGGTGGCCAGTCAGTCTAAAAGGAAACAAATAGAATCCTACTCCTACACTGCAAAGATTGTTAAGAATAAATCACATAACCAATCATAAAAGCGAAGAAAATTGCAAGTGAGGACGCCAATCAAATAACAATATGGAAATATCTTCAATAATAGTTTGTCAGGCATTTAATATTTCAAAACTCTTTCTTAAAACAAATTCTAGTATTCTGTGCCTCGTTTATTAATTTTATTTGAGTAATGAATACATGAATTATTAAACTACCTTTCGGTATATCTTCTGGTAAATTTTAAAATGGTCATTAGGACATAAAACCTTTAACAGAAGTGTACATCATTGCTTTGTTGAAAGAAATTCAAATCCAAAAGCACCTATGACTTCAATAATAATTGCAGAGGGGTTGACTAATCCTGACAACAATGGAAATAAGATTATGGTTATGTTCTATTATACATCGACAATGCTACATATCATATCCAAAAAATATTGTTCCACAAAACAATTTTTATACCTCTTAACACATTCAAATGCTAACAAATGAACATCAAAAGTATGCAGTCAAATATGGAACATTGTATTAAATAGTTAAAAACACATATCTATTTTCCATCCATATGAGAAGAGTTACAGATATCTTTTAAAAGGATATTCAGTTGCCTTCTTATCTTTAAAATTTGGAGTCAAATTATAAATAGCAGAAGTTAATTTTAAAAACTATAAATAAGACTTATATTTTAAAACAAGATCAATGAATTTAAGTTTTTTAAATTTTGTCCCAATTTTCTACATAAATCATTTATCTAAATTTTACTTCATTATAACAGGTCAAAAATACCTATATTCTTTCTTTTAATAAACTGTAAGGCATAACAAGCTTGATATAATGTACAATAAAACATTATAAACTCAAAATTATAAGAGGTGATTAAAAAAAACTTAAAGAATCAAATATTTTACGAGTGACATTTTCTAGCAGTTAATATTTAAATATATATATATAATAAATACTAGCTAACTGAAGTAAAACATTTTGAAAGTTATTTATGATATATAATAAGAGAAAGACAAATGACCATAACATTCTTATAAATACTTTTTGTAACACTACAATCTAAATTAATCTTCAGACTTTTAGCTCTGCCCTTTCTATCCTAAAACAATTAAGGTTTCATAATTTAACTTTTTTTTTTCTAAAAGAGATAATAAAACTCCGGTCAGAAGAAATATCAACAATGACAAAAATTTATAATTAATTTTTTTGCAAAATTTAATCTTTTGAACCATTATTCAATAATAATAATAAGAATTCTCAATGATGTGATATTACTCATGGAATCACCTTTTAGCTAAGATACCTTTTGTGAGTCATTTATCACCAATCCTTGTGGCGCAGCTTGTTCTACTCCAATCAGGAGAGCCGCCTCAATGATCTATGTCACAAGGGTTGCTGTAATAGTAAGCGGTCAGTTCAGAAAAGTCACATGTCAATACATAGATTTTTTCCTACAGTATAGGTGACCACTTGTCAGTTCTTTTTCTTTTTTCATTTCGAATTTTTGCACATGTTCTTGGTAATTATATGATTTTCTAATATGATTCTATTTAGTTTGTATATTTTACTTGAGCAATATGCTATATTTATACATATATATATAGTATATAAAATGAAAATTAATTATATTAAATTGAAATAGATTGCTTAAATATTTTGCATGTGTCGGAAATATTTTAACCTGAATTTCTTTAATTTATATACTTTATTTTAGCTTAATATATTTATACATATATACAGTCTAATATAGTGATTTTTGCTTTATAAAATAAATTGAAACATTTTTTAACTTTATTAAATTAAACCAAATATTTATGTTGTCCATTAGTAATATTTTTTTCTAAGCATAAGACTGCATTAGTTAGAATGTCTAAGTGAGATTGCAAAATAAAGGCAGCCTGCTTCAGTTCTAAGAGTAGTTTTTAAGTCAGTGAATGATCGACAAAAATATGGAAACAACATTTCCAACATGTATCTGAGACCATAACTACATAAAAAAAATTTTCCACCTATATTTACTTGAATGATATTTTTCAATAATAAATGTCGATTTTTATATTTAAAACTCATCACTGAATAATTTACAAGTAAGTTTTATTTATTAATAAATTTCTTTATACTCTAATTTTATTGAAAAAAGTAAATAGATAGCTGTGTTGCATGTTATCAGTGATAAGTAGCGATTAGTGGTAAGGGTGGAGTTTGAGAACCAGTCCTACTCACTTGCCATATAGAGGGCTGGGGTGAACAAAACCAGAGTCAAGGTTGGTGCAAAAAATATCGATTGGCAAGCTGGTGCCCAGATAGGGAACCTGTTCCCAGCTTTCAAATGATTGTTATCAGCTAATATGAAATAACAAAAAAAAAAAAACAGGTTTACTGCAAAAGATCAACAAAGATACTAAAAGTATAACTTTGATATATAAAATCAGATAAGTTAACACAAAAAAAGAGTTTACAATTCAAGGTTCCTAGTTGTTGCATCCCCTCAGATTTTTACATTGCTAATAATTTCTAATATTGATAATGGTTCATAAGGGAATAATTGGACTGTTAAATAAACCTTAGATCTACGTTAAAATGCAACAAACAGCAAAACATGATGATACACAACAAGAAAAATTCCTCAAACAAAATTTCCCTTAAAAATTAAGCAATAATTCAACAAACTGAACCGAAAACAATCTAGTAATCACACTTTAACAATCACAAGCAACACATTAGCATTTAACGGCATATTTATAATAAGACATACATACAGTATAATAGGTATAGAAAACTTAAATAACTAAATTGATATCACTCTTTTGATAATTCTTAATATAATATTTAACCATGATATACGTACATCACTAGTCTGTTCCATTGGAGAAGAAATTATCGGAATTTGGTCAGTAGTGAGATGATACCTGTTCAATATATCAAAAATGCTCCTGTCATTCAACAGTTTCACACTGTTTTAGTTTGTCAACCGATCCAAATACTGGCAGTGTTGACGAATAAACTTATAGATTTTTCCACTATGCATACCGAGGATAAGAAGTTCCAGCTCCAAGGTGCCTCAATAGCTTTTTATATCACTGTAAATGTCAACTTACAGATTTATACTTGAACAACGCACACTTGATGCAACTTAAAATGTTTTCATGTTATTTGATATTTGGTCCTAAACTGTGATTAAGTAGCAGCAGTGATTTTTCTTTAACAATACAATTAGTACGCCATCGGAGATTGACGTCACTTTCAACCATGGAGACCAGAAATAACCGTCCTCCATGCCATCGTCCTTAGAGAGAAATTTCCATCATTTTTTATTTAAAATTCCATACTTTTTATCTCTTGAAACTTGTTCAAATGTATATCTGATAACGTCAACTTAATTTAAGAAATACTTTTAACCTTGTTCCAAACGCAATATTTAATTAAAATTGAAATGTTTCTTTGGAAATAGGCTGTTTTCCGCTTTGTGCGCAAACATTTGGCGCAGAGTTGGCAGATTGCAACCAAGTGCGAATGCTTTACATTACAGATTTATCTCTGTTTTGGCGATCAATACCGTGCTAAAGCAATGTTATGTTCACGTGTCGGGCAGACGCCATATTTTTGATGGGATATTTATGTAACTGGTTTAGAATTCTTCCTTTGCAATTAACAAAATCATTTCGTTTTAAAAAATGTCTTATTTTTATATGCAACGTGTATGTAGAAGTATTATTTCCACTTGCATTACAAAATTGAATTTGTTATCTCTCACTTTACTTTAATAATGCTCAGTTTTGCTTTTGACTGCTAGCAGTCATCAGAATTTAAACTACTAATATTTCCAATTCCCATAGAATGTTTTACAGTAAAGAAAAAGGGGGCTGCATTGTGTCAGTGTTTCTTCACTATATTCTGATAATTCTGCTTTGTGTATAAAATTAAAGTTTTCCGTTTTATGTTCATAATCCATTTATTGATTGTTGAAATTATCTAGCTTGGGCTGTTTGAAAATTGAGAGTAAATTTAAATGTCAGATTTTCCGTATTTTTATTCGTTGTTAACGTCTCTCAAGTATTAGTAAAACTTCATAGTGTGTCCCAAATATCAAGACTAAAATATATAATTACATCATTTCCTCATTCTAACATAAGCATCAAACATCAAAATCTATAAAATTATGCTTCTTGCTCTTTCTGGAAGGTTCTGCCACGATGTCAGAATTATGATCCAATTTTCAAAAGTTTGAATTGACTTCCATCTGATTTCTAAAAAGTTAACAACATTGTCAAAATGTATTAAACTAGGGGCTTCGCCCCTAAGCTCGCTACGCTCCCTCCTCTGTTAGGGTCAAGTTCAAGGTGTATTGAGTTTGTTGGAATGCGATGGTCTTACAACTTTACCTCCAGTAGCGAGATATGTACATCAGAAAATATATGCTCAGCAGTAAAATAAAAATTTAGGCCTCTTCAGACAAGTAAAATAAAAAATATAATAAGAATTAAATTCAAATATTTAGAATAATTATTAACAACAATCGTCCACCGGGATCGAACCGGGGACTATCGCATACGAGCAGCGCGCTCAAGCACAGCGCCAATCATGGCACAACAAGTTGAAGGAATAAGTTGCTAATAGCGATATACATAGGGGTGATTGAAGGGCAATGTAACAGCTTCCATCCATTTACTGTTGAAGGGGAATCACTGCGGAGGGGAATCACTGTTTTCTGCTTTAAAACTCAATTCAAAATCGAAAATTTAAGATATAGACTTGAAATGGGATTTATATGAATAAGAAAGCTTTCGACTTCTTGATGATGTAAATATTTTCTTTGTAAGAATAAAACTCGAGGAGCATCGATATTACCTCCACATATGTGACGATATTTCGCGAAAAAGTGGGTTTAATATTTTGATGAAACATTAGTCTGTTTTAAATTATTTTTAAACATCTTGCAAGGTCTTTAAGGTCTTGTTTGAAGGAGAAATGTCTGTAGTCTTAGATTGTAATAAGATCAAAATTCTACGATCAATTTTTGGCGAGTTATCGTAATCTGAACATGAAAAAGTCAATATTTTTCTACAAAACATAAAGTAAAAATAAAAACTTAAAGTCTGACGAAGATCAGACATGTCTTTCTTTCTTCCCCTCATTTTTCTGCATCTATTGGTATCGGTCTCGACCCCATACCCCCAGCGGTTTCGGAGGAGATAGCGTGACAAGATTTTGACAGCGGAGGCGACGGTGGCGCCAGTTACTTTTTTTTAGTATAGAGTGATTCTCTAAACAATTGTGGATTTTCAACATACTGCAATAACACTTGAAAATCTGTTTATAATGTAAATAATTTTCAGTCAGTGTTAGATATTTCTGTTGATTACTTGAATAAAAGATATTTGAAAATCAACCTTTGAAAAATTTATATTACTTACACTCTTAGGCAGTAATAAGATGTAAAAGAGAGTCGCTCGCGCCTTCCTCTACAAGCGACAGCAATGCGAAACGACAGTCAAATGTTGAAAGTATCCACACATAGAAGAAACGGACTGCTTATACACACGCATGAGCCGTGCAAGGTAAACAAACGTGCTAGTTCAAGCATGATAGCGCCATATTTAATTGTGGAGAACACGATGTCTGGATGGCCTGAGTTCAAAGATCGGAAACTTCGGAGGAAGACATCGAATTAATACTGATCCAGCACTTGAATAAAATAGTAAACGAAAAAGACGACGAATACACTGGGCGCATCCATTCAATTTGCAACAGCCATCTTGAGGAACTTTCACTACAACGACAGATCTAAAAGACGATCCGTCGAAGTTTCAATCTTTCTACCACATGTTTCCGGATACTTTCAAAAAATTGACAGAACTAATTGAACATAAAATAAGGAAAAAAGACACAAATTACAGGTTCTCAGCACCTGTAGCAGAGAGACTATTAATTAGTCTTCGGTAAATTATATGTTAGATTTTCTATTTTGTGGTTTTATTTAGAGATTAGAGATTATGTGGTTTTATTTTATTTATTATGCGCTGAAAGATTGCAGGAAATATAAATTTAAAAATACCTGCTAGGGAGCGCATTACAGCCTAAATGCTTGAAAAGTGATGCAATAAATGACTGTGCACAGTAAAAATGTCATTTAAATCTTTCATTTTTACATTCTCAAGCATTATGATGTTTAAAACTGTTACTTTTACATTTTGAAGCATTATGACGGTACAAAAGTTGATAAATGTGGCACTGCAAGTGAAGAAGAAAACAATCTGATTTGCTTAAGCATACGAATTCAAAGTGCATTCTGGGTATAAAAAGGATGAGATCGAATGAGTTTCATTCTTTCAGTTACGATGGCAATTAAAATAAAAGAACGTGCGTTAAACGTAAAACTTTTTTATCAAAACCAGGGAAATGCTATTGCAGCTTTTCGCTGATTTCGACGTCAAAAGAAATTGCATCGAGGCCCAATGTCTCCACAAGGTGTGAGAACATGATATCTCGATTTGAAAACACTGGGTGTTTAAGCGTTCAACGTGGCAAAGGGCGAAAGCCTATCAGCGAAGAAGTCATTTAAGAAGTAACAACGGCCGTTGTCGAGCAGTCACTGACAAATGATCATGGAGTCAGCAGTGCACGTGCAGTGTCACGACAATTAGACGCACCGTGTAGCACAGTGCAGAAAATCATATCACTTCATTTCATATAACAATATCAAAATACTAAATGCTAAATAAAATACTAAATGCTAACTTAAAATTATGAAAACAATCTTAAAAATTGATAATAATTATTTAATTTACTGTGACAATTTAAAATTCTTTATATTTCATTAATTATATTTCTTTTTACATTTATTAACATCAGTAACAGTTAACTGGTTAATTATCATTTTATCACTTTATTAGTGCAGCCATCTATTGGCAGAAACCAGAATTTTTCTGTCCCAACATTACTCCCCTACCAGTAACTGAGTTACGATAATCAGAAACTATGGCAGGGACAGTACTGCCAAAATATAATTATTACAACAGCTGCCACCATACACAAATATTAATGTTAAACACTATTAAGAACTTGCATGTAAAATTTTACGTTATAATACCTATACCTATACATGTTAAACATAATACCTCAACCACAGTTTAGAATTATCAAGAAGTTTCAATATACAAGATACTCTTCAATTTGCTCTGACTGGGGAGAAAAAAAATATGTACACTAACATCCTAAAACTTAATACAGTAAATATATGAGCTCGAATCATAGTAATTATGCAATACAGTAACAAATAAGGAAAATTTTTACCCAGCAAAGCAACAAATTTATATTAAGCAATATAAAACATTGAATGATTTCCATCATACCTGCATATTTAATAAAGCATTTGATAAAAATAAGTACATAATTTTGTTGTTGAGACTTATAACAGAGCAATTGCATGTTTAATAACTTTTGTTGCGAATATAAAAAAGCAATATGAAATAAGTATTTGGCTTTACTTAATTAGCCATATGAGATGCTTTTCAGAACTATATAACCAAAATTTAAGAAAAAGAAAATAATTAGTCTTTACCACAATCTCAAGCATAAATTGCTCATAACATAACAATCACTTACCCAAAAATGAATTATTTTTTACAACATATATACACATTTACACTTCGAGTTAATTGTACTATGACATATTTTTACAGTTTACCAATGTAATCAGTCCTGGAATCTTACAGGTTTCTTTATTTCCCTACCACGTCGAGTAATAGGATGTTTATCATCAGATAAGAGATGGGAGTCTTTTGCAACTGTATTCTCATCCGATTGTTGAACAGCAGTAGGTTTGACAGGCACTGTGTCCGTAACTAATAAATAAGCTGGTTTCAGCCTATCTATTGATATGTTTACCTGTTTACTGTTCACTGAAACTGTAAAATATTTCTCAAATCTTTGTAACACAGGAAATGGTCCATCATATGGTGGTTCCAGGGCTTTTTTAACCCTGTCTATCCTCACAAATACATGAGAACAAGATTTCAAATCCTTGTGAACAAAAATCTTTTGATGTCTAGTAGTAGGTTTACCAGGTTTCAGATCTGCCATAAAATTCTGTAGCTTGGTCACAAAGGTTTCAGGATCAATTTTGGTAGTAGGTGGATCAAAAAACTCACCTGGTAATTTAATATTAGCACCATACACCATTTGGGCTATGGAATGGTTGGTGTCAGGTCTGATAGCAGCTCTTAACCCGAGTAAGACAGTTGGTAAGATTTCTGTCCACTTAGTATTATTATGGGCCTTGATAGCACATTTCAAGGTCCTATGTAACCGCTCAATTTTCCCATTGCATTGAGGGTGGTAAGGAGTTGAGTGTGAAACTTTAGCACCACATATTACAGCCAAACTTCTGCATAGCTGGGACTCGAATTGTCTCCCTTGGTCTGTAATTATATTTCCAGGTACACCAAATCTACTGACCCATTGCTCGTAGAATGCTTTGCCAACTATTTCAGCTGTAATATCAGGCAAAGGGACTACTTCCATCCAGCCAGAAAAACGATCGATGCATGTCAAACAATACACCATGCCATTTGAAGGTGGTAATGGGCCAATTAAATCGATGTGGACAACACTAAATCTTGAATCTGGTTCTTGGTATTCTGCAAATTTAGATTTAGTGTGTCTATTAACTTTAGATTTCTGACAGCTAATGCATGTCTTTGCCCATTCTTGTATCTCCTTCTTCATCTCTGGCCAAATGAATTTTTCTGTCATCTGTTTGATAGTTGCTCTGATGCCAGGGTGTGACAACCCATGTATTTGTTGAAATATCTGTTGGCGGAATTGCTGTGGGATATATGGTCTTATATTAGCTGTGGAGATATCACACCACAGTGTTTTTCCAGATGGTAACATAGAAGGCTTGAATTTCAAGGAAGAATTATTCTTCATTAAATATTTCAATTCCTCATCATATATCTGTTTCTCAGCTATTTTATCATAATCGATTACTGCTATTTCTTCGATTCTTGATAATGCATCTGCAACTACATTATCTTTACCAGATATGTGTTTTATTTCTGTTGAAAATTCAGAAATATACTGAAGCTGGCGTAGCTGTCTGGGAGATGCTTTATCAGCTTTTTGAAGAAATGCAAATGTAAGTGGCTTGTGGTCAGTATAGATGGTGAAATGATTTCCTTCTACTAGGTGTTTGAAGTGCTTTACAGAAAGGTATATTCCCAACAATTCTCTGTCGTAGGTACTATACGCTTTCTGTGTCTCACTCAGCTTTTTTGAATAAAATGCTATTGGCCTCCAACTGTTATTTTCATACTGTTGCAACACTGACCCAATAGCAAAATCTGATGCATCTGTACAGAGGGATAAAGGTAGTCCAGATCTTGGGAAAGACAAAAGTGCAGCATTTGCTAGATCAGACTTACATTTTTCAAATTTACATATGGCATCTTCAGTCCATGGGACTTTTCTGCGATCTTTTTTCTTCGCCCCTTTCAGCATTTCGTGTAGAGGTGCTTGAGTATTAGCAGCATCCTTCAGATATCGCCGATAAAAATTTACCATGCCAAGGAATGTACGAAGCTCATGGATGGTAGATGGCAATTTGTAATTAATAATGGCTTCGACTTTCTTGGGCAGTGGACATGAGCCTTTTGCAGTGATGAGATATCCCAAATATTCTACTTGGTCAACTCCCAACACTGATTTAGCAATATTGATATGCAGGCCATATTGCTGCAACCTATCAAATACCAAGGGTAGATGTTTCCTATGCTCGTCTTCTGTGGCTGATGCTATTAACAGATCATCTAAATAAACGAAAACAAAATCTAAACCTCTTAGTACTTCAGTTATGAAGCGCTGGAAACTAGAAGGAGCATTTCTAAGGCCAAAACTCATGACGTTAAATTCGTATAAGCCAAAAGGTGTTGTTATGGCAGTTTTGGCTTTGTCTTCTTCAGCAATTGGTATTTGATAGTATGCTTTCACCAAATCAATTTTTGAAAATACACATTTGTCCTTTAAAATGTAATGAAAGTCCTCAATTCTTGGAATCGGGTATCTATCTGGCACAGTTTGGGCATTCAATCTTCTATAATCTCCACATGGTCTTACAGTTCCATCCTTCTTGTTAACTAGATGTAAAGGACTAGCCCACTGTGATTTGGATGGACGAATGATTTCATTGTCGAGCATAAACTGGAATTCCTGTTTGGCTATTTTTAGCTTATCAGGAGCTAGTTGTCTTGCTCTGGAATACACTGGTTGGCCTGTAGTTACAATATGGTGCTTAATATCATGTTTCATCACTCTACTGACCAAATTAGGCTTGGTAAGGTCAGGATACTGGCTTAATAATTCTGAATACTTTGATGTTTTATTTACAGTGCTCAAATCATCGTTTTCTTGGATGGCAGTAATTTCCCCTTTAGTTGAGAGGTTTGTTACTCCATCAATTAATTTCTTGTTATACAAGTCAATGAGCAGCTGAAATTTATTTAAAAAATCTGCCCCAATTATGCCTTTAGTGACTTTGGCAATTACAAATGGCCATTGGAATGGTCGCCTTAACCCTAAATCCAAGGTTAACATTTTGATACCATATGTTGGTATCTCAGTACCATTTGCGGCATATAATTTATATTCTGATACTTGAGACGTACCTTTTTGCACTGGAATGATGGAAACATCTGCACCACTATCCACTAGGAACTGGCAACCCGTTTTTTTGTCTCTGACAAATAGGCGGGATCTGCGGCCAAGTAACTCCGTTGCAACAGGACTCGCCGCGGCGTCTACTGCTGGGACCCGTTTCCCGAGTCGTTCCAACTACAGGGCTGCACACATTTTTCCGGAAGGCACTTTTTACCAAATCTATAATGGTAGAAACAAAACTTGCCTTGTGGGTTGTATCGCTGCCTTGATTTGCTGCGGCTTCTAGTCCTCTGATGGCGATGAGGGCTACGCGAATGTCGTTGAATACTCATATTCGCTATTTGATATTCCAGTGCAGATATTTTGGACAGAATTACGTCCATAGACTTGTCTGTCTGCACTGCTGCCAATTCTGCAGTTCTAGGAGACATCTCCATAATTTTGTCTGCCATCGTCGCGAGTTTTTCCAGGGATTCTTCACTCACAATCACAATGGTCTTCACATTTTCCGGCATCTTTTCTAACCACAGAGTCCTAAGAACTTTTTCGGAAATATCAGTTCCTCCCAGTGAACGCATTTTCCGTAGCAGCTGGCTGGGCATCAAATCGCCTAATTCCAGACCCGTAAACAGTCGCTTGATTTTCTTATTTTCACTTTCTTTAAAAGTGTTCAAGAGTCTTTCTTTCGCCGCAGTATATTTAGTGTCACTGGAATCCTTGATGATATCATAGATGGTCTCCAGGAACCGTGATTCGAGTTGTGCCAAGAGGTAGTTAAACTTAGTATCCTCTGAAGTGATTTTGCAGATGCGGAATTGGGCTTCCACTTGATAAAACCATATCTCTGGTTTGTCTATCCAAAATGGTGGAATCTTTATGCTCACAGCACCGGCTTCCAAATTATCGGATGTTGGTTTATTGTCAGGCAGGGACATCATAAAAGTTCAGTCGAATTCTAAACAATGCAATTTTAAAACACAGTCCAGTCACCAATTATTCGCGCCCACTTGCCTGTTAATTAATTAAACTGTTAGGTTGCGTGATGATAACATTAAGGAAAAACTCAAGAATTCTTTTCCAACATCCAGCCGTTTATTTGAACACACTTGTTAAGCACGAGGTATACACAAATTGCACACTAGTCAGTGCATGCTGGATTTTTATATCAACACAATGTACAGTTCGGTTAACAGTCAAAATCATATCACTTCATTTCATATAACAATATCAAAATACTAAATGCTAAATAAAATACTAAATGCTAACTTAAAATTATGAAAACAATCTTAAAAATTGATAATAATTATTTAATTTACTGTGACAATTTAAAATTCTTTATATTTCATTCATTATATTTCTTTTTACATTTATTAACATCAGTAACAGTTAACTGGTTAATTATCATTTTATCACTTTATTAGTGCAGCCATCTATTGGCAGAAACCAGAATTATTCTGTCCCAACAGACTGTTTGGGCCTGATAAGATGTTTGACTTAGTCTTTATGTTCCTCATCCACAACCTGACACGTATAGCTGTATGGATCGCAGCATTATCATCATGGCGAACGCCATCTCCTGCAGGAAACAATTTTTGCACCATAGGATGGATCTGGTCGGCTAAAAGTTCGACATAGTCCTTCAAAGGCAATTTTCCTTTCAGGGTTACAATAGATCCCTTTTGAAAACCATGAGATGGCCGCCGAAACCATGAGAAATTTCCCTCCATGTTTGACAGCTGGCATGAGACAAGCATGATAATACGCTTGTGTATGTGTTCTTCAGACATATGCACGTCCTGTTGCGGGGAACAAAGTGAACAATGATTCGTCTAACCAAATGTCATATTTTGACGTATCACTCGACCAGGATTCGTGCTCGTGGCACCACTCTAGAGGACTCTTGTATCCACATCTGTTACAAGTGGCTTGGGAATTTTTACTCTGCCTTAAATATTTTGCTTGTGAACCTTTCTCTTACCTGTAATGACTGATACTGGAACCTGCAGATTCAGATGGAGCTCTACGGTCGTTTGGCTGCAGTTGTCTTCTTTCTTGAAGTCGCAATCCGCTTCAACACCCGTCAGTCTCTTTCACTTAGCTTTCCCTTTCATCCACTATTCTGTTTCACAGAGGATGTCTTTCCGTGCATTCTGTATGCCGTCATTACTTCCGATACCATAGCTCTGTAAACACCCAAAACCATGGGATGTTGTAACAGATACTCCAATTAGACGCGCTTCAACAATTTGCCCCCCCCCCTCTGCATGGTCTATAAGGTTGACATCTTACGCTATCCCCCAAAGAACCATATGCCCGTAGTTTCATTACTGCCACCTTAGAGTAGAATAATGTATACACTATATTCTATAAAAAATACTGGTCCTCTGACTTGTTTTTTAAGGAATACGAAGCACTTTCATAAACACCACTAATATTGATATGTGTTTCCATTATTTTGATAACCACCTGTATATTAAATAAATATAAAATATTGGCAAATATTTATGAAATAATATTTAAAAATTTCAATGTGTTTCATAAGACAATTATTAAAATCCCCGAGGTTCATTTATTAAGTCCTCTTCTCCTCTCTATTTTATGGACAAGCATAATTTTGCCTATTTCATTGCCCTCCTTGTTTTTACAGTATTTTTTCAGTACATTTTGAGCAGTATTTACCCGTGTGATATCACTGCGAAACTGGGATGTTATTGCGTAAATGCCTGGATGGATGCCTAATTATCTCATTACAGAGAGTCTCCTCTTTTTACCGGTATTAAATAAAATAGCTGTTTCATAAGCAGCTGTTTCTGCAATTTTTTTACCACATCCAGATGTTTTCGGACATATCTGCCATTGTTAAAATAATGCAAATTCCAATATTTAAATGTTTTAATATGTATAACTTAACTGTTCTCATTATAATTGTATTAATCTTGTAGAGTGGCAACCTTCTTTCAAACAGAACTTGTGTAGTAAGTTTTTGGCAACAAGTCGTCATTATTATTGTGTCGCTCGCTTCGCTAGCGTGTGTAATCCGATTGCCATGATGGTGTGATTTTTGCTATGTGTAAATACATTATTTAATCTGGAACGTAGTTTGGTTATTTCTTCATGTTAATTACTATTTAATAACACGTTATCAGCACGAAGCTCTATCCGGAATGCCAATTACGATCCAGAATCGAAGATAATTTCGAAGTCATAGCACGAAGCCGAAGCCGAACTTAAGCCTAACCACGTTGAAAGCCGAAGTGAGTAAATTTCCTTAACTCTTGACGAAGATAAATTACAAGCGGATTTTATTCAAACTTTAACGTGCGAAGAAAAAGAAAATGGCCTCAGAAGAATACAGAAGGCCGAAATTAAATGGCGATAATTACCACACGTGGTGTATTCGTTCCCGAGCCATCTTAGTGCAGAAGCGATGCTGGGAAGCCGTAGAACCAGGATATGGAAATGCTATGAGTGAAGCAGAACGAAAGAAAAATGACGAAGCCCTTTCTCTCTTACTCCTTATTGTTGAAGACACCTTCTTGGATGACATTGGAGATTGTGTTAGAGCCAGAGACGCCTGGAACTCCCTTAAAGAAATGCATACCAAGTTCGGTTTACTGCACGTTCTGCAACTCATGAGAGAATTCTTCAATACTGTGATGAGCCCCAATGAATCTGTGCAAGCCTACCTAGCTAGATTAATGGGCTTACACAGGAAGCTATCCAATGGAGGTTATGCATTCACAGACAGAGAGGTTGCTTTAGTGATGCTATTAGGGCTACCCAAGGCCTATGAATCACTGATTCTAAATTTCGAAAAAGACGAAGCAAACCTGACAACCACACTTGTGAAGTCCAGACTGCTAGTGGAAGAAAAAAGGATAGCGAGGAATGAGAGCTTACCCAAGGAGTGCCATGAAGAACAAGCCCTCCACACAAGAAGTTTGAGCTCAAACCAGAAAAGACCTGCAACAGGAAAGCCCATGAAGAAATACATGCCAAGAAAATATAATGAAGAAGCAGAAATAAACAGAAGAAAAAATACAAAATGCTTTTGCTGTGGCAAATGGGGACACATCTCGAGAAATTGTGAAGAAGCCAAACAACAGAATCAAAGCAGTGCCAAAACAGCAGTTGATCTTGAGACAAGCATCGCACTGCTAGCAGATGAAGACGAATCAAGGAAAAGAAACCTCTGGATTCTAGACAGCGGAGCCACTGAGCATATGACGTCTGACCGAAGAAAATTTTCAAACCTTAGACAATATGCATCTGAAGTTGAAGTTGCAAACTCAGAAAGAATAAATGTCAGTGGAATAGGTAATATATCATTCCATATATATGAAGAGAATGAAGTAAGAAACATAACCATTCAAAATGTTCTATATGTCCCAAAACTGGGAGGAAACCTACTATCAATTGGAAGAATCGAAGAGAAAGGCTTGAAGGTAGAATTTGTAGACGGTAAAGCCAAGGTGATAGACAACCATGAGAAGACACTACTGTCAGCAAAGAAAAAGGGAAGACTCTACACTATTGAAGAACATACAGAAACTGCTTGTGTGACAAGAACTGAAAGTATTGAACTGATGCACCGCAGACTCGGTCACCCACATTACAATACAATTAAAACTGTAAACTCCATTAACGAAGATGAAGAATCGCTAGTGTTAGCAAATGCACCATGTTCCATCTGCATCCAGGGAAAAATGAAACGGAAAAAATTTCCAAAGTCTGCGAACACACGAGCTAAGGATCCCCTTGAAATAATACATTCTGATGTTGTTGGTAAAATTTCCCCCTCATCCTTTGGAGGATCAAGCTATTTTGTTACATTTACTAATGATTTCTCGAACTTTACTACCTTGTACACCATGAAGGCTAAAAGTGAAGTGTTGGAAAAATTTGATGAGTACCGCCGCATGGTTGAAACCCTTCACAACAAGAAGATAAAAATCCTAAGAAGTGACAATGGCAGAGAATACAGAAATGAAAAATTTGACAAGTATCTTACTGTGCATGGAATTCAAAGGCAGCTTAGTGTACCTGAAACACCACAACAAAATGGCAAATCAGATAGGATGAACCAAACATTGATAAACACAACAAGATGCCTTCTCATTGAATCAGGAGCAGATCACAGATTTTGGGCCGAAGCAATAGCCACTGCGGCTTATGTACATAATAAGCGACCATCTTGTGCAATTAATGGCAACATCCCGGAGGAAATGTGGTCAAGTTCTGAAAGCAAAATAGATCATCTCAGAGTATTTGGATGTAGAGCTTGGAGCCATGTGCGCTCATATTCAAGGAAAAGTAAACTTGATCCTAAGGCCACAGAATGCATTTTTGTGGGTTATCCCAATGGAGTCAAGGGCTACAAATTATATGACCTGAAGAAAAAACAGTTCTTTATAAGCAGAGATGTAATTTTTGAAGAAAATATTTTCCCCCTGAAGTCTGACAATTGTTATAATACTACAGGAGAAGTTACACTCAGTATTGAGAATTTGGAAGATGACTACCTGTACACATCTGAAGTAGAAGTTGGAGATTCAATCCTAGAACAGTTGAATCTCGACACAGATGACCCAAATCTATTTCCTGCTCCATTTCAAGAGCTACATGACCTAAGTCCTGATGATTACTCTAACCAACAGTCCGAAAACAACCCTAAATCAGCTGGAGAGATAATAGAAGTACCCGAAAACCATGACACTGAAGTGAAGACAAATAATATTACCTGTAGAAACAAGAGGGATAAAGGAGCAAGACCTGTCAGTACACCCAAACACCTTGAAGATTACTACCTCTATAATGCTCAAGAGATACACCAATATGATGAGAGAGATCCAGTAACAGTGCAAGATGCCCTGAAATCTCCTGAAGCAGACATGTGGCAAAAGGCCATGAACGAAGAAATTGCAAACCTCACTCAAGCCCAAACCTGGGAACTTACTACCAAACCACCTGGTGTGAAGATAATACCTTCCAGATGGCTGTTCCGTAAGAAGAAGGATGAAACTGGAAAACGAGCAAAATTTAAGGCCAGGTTAGTAGCAAAGGGCTACCTCCAAGTATCTGGTGTGGACTTTCATGACACCTTTTCTCCTGTTATCAAGCTTAAATCCATTCGACTATTAATTGCCATAGCTGCTGAAAAAGATTTTGAAATCCATCAAATGGATGTGACAGCTGCATACCTCAATGGAGTCTTAGAAGAAGACTTGTACATGGCTCAACCAGAAGGTTGCATTGAAGAGGGAAATGAGCACCTTGTCTGCCACCTAAAGAAGAGCATATATGGCCTTCGACAATCAGGACGTGTGTGGAACACTTGTTTAAATGACTTCCTAATTGATTATGGATTAGTGAGGGCAAATGCAGACCCATGCATTTATTTTTGTCACCAGAGAAACATCATAGTTGGAGTCTATGTTGATGACCTTTTGATCATTGGTGACATACAAGAAATAAACAAGTTCAAAGAAAAGATCAAGGAAAAATTCACTGCAAAGGATTTAGGCCCAGCAAGCCAAATTTTATCCATGCAAATATGCAAGGGAAAAGATGGATCATACACTTTAGATCAAACTGCCTATGTGTCAGAAATACTAGAAACCTTCAAGATGACTGAAGCAAGACCTGCAGCTACACCATTAGACCCCAGCATAAAATACAACAAAGCAGACAAGCAAATGGAAGAAATCAAGGAAATCCCATATAGGCAAGCTATTGGGAGCCTGCTATATCTCACCTGTGGTACTCGCCCAGATATGGCTTACTCATCCACCTATATGAGCCAGTTCAATGAGAAGCACACTGAAGAACACTGGCGGGGTGTGAAGCATGTCCTGAGGTACCTAAAGGGAACTCGACACAGAAAGTTGAAATTTAGGAAGACAGGTGAACCGCTGCTAATCTATTCTGATGCTGACTGGGGAGGTGACAGAACTGACCGAAAATCTTATAGTGGATATATAATTCTGCTCGCAGGAGCTCCAATCTCATGGTCTAGTAAGAAGCAATCCACAACAGCCTTGTCGTCGACAGAGGCAGAATATATTGCAATGTGTCACACCGCCAAAGAAATCTTGTGGATCAACAATCTATTGAAGGAAATATGTAGTGGGTTGGTGTCCTCGCCTCAAAAAGTGTTAGTTGACAATCAAGGAGCCATATTCATAGCCAAAAACCATGTGACTTCAGAGAGAAGCAAGCACATAGACATAAAATACTTCTTTTTAAGAGATTTGGTGAGAGAGAGAGAGTCATTACTTTTGAGTACATACCATCAGGTGAGAACCTTGCAGACCTTCTCACAAAACAAGTGTCGAAGAAAGCCCTACAAGCTTCTGGATATGCAGCAACATACCCTGGTGAATAAGCACTAAAAGTGAGTGACAACCTTGTGTAAGAACTTTCTCCTATGTTGAAGTAGAGACAGTTGTATTGAAATACTAGTGAAAACTTTGATTATTGTTGATAAGAGACTCATTTTAGAAGCTTTGATCAAACTCACTTCATGCACAGAACCATTTTAGTATTTAGAAGTTAGTTTTATTTACAGTGTGTCAGTACTAAAACAGTATTAATGTTTATTACACTGCATGAATGTTTAACAGTATTATGTTTTTTTTTTGACTGTAGAAGCATTCTGTCATGTATTATCAGGTCTTCATATATGATCTTTATATTGTTAAATTGAAGTCTGTAGACATTTAAGATAGTGTAATTAGCAAGGGGGCGTGTTAAAATAATGCAAATTCCAATATTTAAATGTTTTAATATGTATAACTTAACTGTTCTCATTATAATTGTATTAATCTTGTAGAGTGGCAACCTTCTTTCAAACAGAACTTGTGTAGTAAGTTTTTGGCAACAAGTCGTCATTATTATTGTGTCGCTCGCTTCGCTAGCGTGTGTAATCCGATTGCCATGATGGTGTGATTTTTGCTATGTGTAAATACATTATTTAATCTGGAACGTAGTTTGGTTATTTCTTCATGTTAATTACTATTTAATAACAGAATTAAAACCCCTTGACTCCCAGGACGTACGCAGAGTACGTCCTCTCATTTCATTAATAAGCGACCAGGACGTCGTTCACTACAGAGTAATGAGTGCATATTTGAACCGGATCGGTCAACGATATGCAACTGATATAGCATGGTACTGGTCGGAAGTGAGTAGTAATGACCTTGATTCTACTACAAGGACGCCGCTAGATGGCGAAAGGAACGGCGGGATATGAATTCGCATAATCGCTTCAAAAATCAAAACGTCAGTTGCGATTCGACTGTTGTCTGTGTTCTCGTGTTTTATATTTGCTCTTATTATTTAAAGAACCTTAAATTCTTCACTATTACATCACAGAAGTTTTTAAATGATTTATGACACGATCATTTTACACCGCATAGCCTGGTATATAGCCCTTAAAATTAAGCTAGGCAAAATTAAGCCTGGTACTCAAGGGGTTAAAGGATTCTTTTGGGTTTTGCGTATGCCTACCAAGACACCGCTTTAGAAGATCTGGTGTAGATAAAGTTTTGAACACGGGTTTTATGGCATCCATTGCTGCAAGTGGTACAATTACTGGTACTTTTCCTTTAGCGGGGCGCATTTGACGTTTGCCGAAACAAGTATTGCCACTGGCGAGAATGAAAACACGTGACCCTGGCACACCTATGAATACACAAGCGTCTCAATTCCTTAATATGCGCGCAAGTGCAATTCAATTCCAGAATATATGGGGAAATTGCGCATGCGCAGGGACTTGCAAATCTGATAAACCGTTCATCGAAGTAGGTAAGCTTAGGGGGGTCATCATTTATGTACAAAATGCATCGTTTTCTGTAAACAGAAAATGCGCGAGTCTCTCTCCGTGAATATATAAGATTTGTAGGGTATGGGGAGTAACATTTGGCGAGTATTCGCGAATATTTCTCGATATGTGTAATTTGTCATTCACAATGTTCCTGTTTACGTCATATTGTGGCCTAACACTAAGAATTTTTATATTTTTTCATTCTTCGCGAACGGTGCGAGTACTTCGTAATGTTTTACAGTTATTATTATTTTATTTACTAGAATCGTAGGACTTGAATATAAAATTTAATTTTATAAATTTCACTTTTAACTTAGACTTTTAAAATTTATTTTTTCTTATTTTAAGAAAAAAGATTTTAAATATATTTTTCATACAAAATAAATAAATAAATAAGTAAATAACAAGAAAAAAAAAGTTTACATGAAGAATTTTACAATTAATAAGCAATGCAAATATAATTATTTTTATGGCAGAGTATCTTATTGCATAAAACATTCATCATATAAATCACTTAATACGCCCAAACAGGACTTTGCTTACTTTCGGCAAGTGATACTGACAAATGATAATGACAAGTGATAATGACAAATCTGAATCATCTGGGAACTACATGAAGACCATTTTATTTTATAGCAGTTAACATTGTTTTTATGAGTGACAGTATAATAGTTACAAACAGTTATAATTTTTAATATACATACTTCAATTAAAAATAGCCAAAAAAGTACTTAATACAAATACAACCTTTTATTTTCCACAGCAATGTATAGTATAAGCACTCATTTAGCTTTGATATATATTAAAATTATTTTAAACTAAAACATAATTATAGAAATACTTAAATATTGAATAATTCATCAAGAGCTACAACATAATCTTACTTTACTGCTTTTGTTTATTTCAGAACAACACAACAGACATACGTTCGACATATATCTTAAGAGGTAAACAAATATGTGCAATACATTTTGAGAACACTATAAATAAGTCACAAATTTTCTAAAGTATTTATTATTCAGATTCCAACACTAAAGTGACAATAATAGAAAGGCACTATTCGTGTCCCTTAAAATTCTTCTCATAACACGCATTGTACAGCACACATTTTTTAAGGACATTTCACCAACTGCAGTAGCCATGTTCTAGAAACGATGACAATGCAAATTTGGGACTTACATTTCCAATTTTATTTTGAAAATTTTCTAATTTCCGATCAAAATTCAAATTACCCAGCATTTCCACGGTTTATACTCTTTGTGAAATCAAAAATAAGGATTTTTTAAGGATTCTGTTATGGACCTTAAAAATAACTGAAAATATGGATAAATTTAATTGTTTTTAAGAGACAATTCTTCATATCCATTGATCAGAACTTCATAAAATCCTCTTCGTTAGTATAGAACTGTTTACAACAAGCAAATAATCTATTTAACATTATTTTTAGCAATTTTGTTGATTTCATTTTGAAAAAATATGGTCTAAAAGATGTATCTTTTTCGTTGCAAGCAGGAGTTTGTAAAAATTTAAGCACATAAGGAAAAAAAAATAAGTTCATTAAGTTTGAAGTATACGTTCGACATAGATCTGAAGAAGTAAACAAATACTATGTCCAATACATTTTGAGAACACTATAAATAAGTCACGAATTTTCTAAAGTATTTATTATTCAGATTCCAACACTAAAGTGACAATAATAGAAAGGCACTATTCGTGTCCCTTAAAATCCTTCTCATCAAACGCATTGTACAGCACACATTTTTTAATGGCATTTCATCAACTGCAGCAGCCATGTTCCAGAAATGATAACAGTGTACATTTGGGATTTACATTAACTATTTTGTTTGAATATTTTCTAATTTCTGATCAAAATTCAAATTACCCAGCATTTTCAGTGTTTGTACTCTTTTTGTGAAATCAAAAATAAGGAGTTTTTAAGGAATTTTTTATGGACATTATAAATAACTGAAAATATGGAAAAATTTAATTGTTCTTTAAGAGACAATTCTTCATAGCCATTGATCAGAACTTCATAAAATCCTCTTCGTCAGTATGGAACTGTTTAAAACAAGCAAATAATCTATTTAACATTACTTTTGGCAATTTTGTTGATTTCATTTTGCAAAACTGGTCTAAAAAATGTATCCTTTTCTTTGCAAGCAGGATTTTGTAAAAATTTAAGCACATAAGGAAAAGAAATATGAGTTTATTAAATTGGAAGTATAAAGTTACAAGCTTTTATAGTTTCAGTACAAATGATGTAATCTGTTAAAATGTTAAAATATGAAATTTGTAGATTTTTAGAAAAAACTTGGAAGTAAATAAATTCCATCAGGAACAAATTATCTTTTTTGGATTTCATCAAATCAATTAGTGTTAATAAATTATAAACAAAAGTTATTGCCCTTCATCTTAGGTGGCTTGTGCCTAGGGTCTAAAAAGCTATAGCCTCTACAAAAAATATTAAGAAAAAATCTTTTGGATATCATTTGGAAACTTTAAGGACAGCAAGCAATTATAAAAATTTTAATAAATTGAACATGAGATAATTGAAATGGAAATTTAATGTTTATTATAAAGTTGAAATACTAATATAATAGTCAACAAAATGTATCTGCGAGCTTTTTATTGCGAAAAAATAATAATTATGTAAACAAACACTATTTTCGCCCGTGTAAAAACTTTAAGGACACTACTATTTTTTTTATTATAGAAATGTTACATAAAACTATTATTGATTTGCACATTAAAAACTCTTGTGCATAGTGAATTTTCTGGCATTTTCTATTAAGAGTTTTGATAATTTTATAATCTACGATTGGAGATGAATGGTACAAAACCAGCCCCAAACTGTGCCAAAAATTAATAATATCCATGAAAGATAGAATATTTGCAGTCATTAAAAGCAATAGTGGGTGCACAACATATTAAGTATTTGTTTCTTCATTACTGTATTGTTTTTATTTTCCTCCCCTTAAAGTTTTTTCACAGACGGAAGTAGTGTTTTCTTGTAAAATTATCTATTTTTGTAATAAAATACTTACAGATAAATTTTGTTGATATTTTTATTAGCTTTTCAACTTTATGATACATGCTATAGTATACTTTTTTCATCTGATTTGAAATTTATCAAAAAAATTAAATTTTTTGCTGTCCTTAAAGTTTTTAAACACACTGTACTTGTTTTGCATATTTTACACTTACAAAAATTTATAGTAGCGATTCTGATTCTTACAACTATGCAGTTTTACAATAAACAGGACAACTATTTATATTTGGTTCATTATCTCATATTATATGAAAAAAAGCTTTTGAACTTTATCTAATAAGTAAGTTTATATAAAGGGAAAAGTTCTGCACAGGCATGTCTGAATCTGTTACTTATACAGATTTATCATACTACTGAATAAAGATTCATTTCACCATAAATGAACAAATTTTGCAGCTTCCATAAAGGCAAATACAACAATTTTTTTTTTTAAGTAAAAAAAAAAAAATTTCCGTCTGCTCTCATTCCCATTTTGTATGCTTCAAAATGATAAGATTTCAGAGGGATTAAGTTTCCTTTACTATATTTTCTCATATAATGACATTTTCATATATATTACATGAATAATTTTCAAATATGTTTCCATTATAAAAATAATGTATAAATTTTTATACTATAAGTTACATGTAACAGAATATAATTTATTTCATGTATGATTATTTAGAGTAAATGTGAAGTGACACTTAATAATTAAGTGTTACTTCACATTTACCCTAAAGCTTTTACTCTAATTACTCACTTTACTCTAAAGCTAACTTTGTCTGAAAAGCTGAACATACTAATTGCTCGTGCGTTCAGCTTTTGAGACAAAAGCTAACTGAAATATGAAACAAATATACTCTAAAAAAGCTATTTTTTCCCATCATTTTGAGAGAAATTATTTTAATCAGCAAGTATTAATAAAAAAAACGAAAAAGAAAAAAATATTGTATTTATTTTCAGTTTTATTTCTCACTGTGAGCACACGAGGTCTCAAATGACATATACATAAAACAATTAAAATAAAAGTCATTGTAATAACTTTTATGGAACAATATCTGCAACAATACTGAGCTAGTGTCTATCCTTTTTATTCATGAAGCATTAGATAACAATTTTAAAAATAATAATACATCAAAAATTAGTCAATGTATCAATATTTTTCAATTAAAATGGAATACAACCCACATGTTGATGATTTTTTTAATATGCAAGTCATCAAGTTTTTTTAAAATATTGATAGAAGGTAGGTTTTTGGTTTGTAATAAATGGAGAAGACATGTGAAATTGATCAGTTCAGTCCTAAATTTCTCTATTCGGAATAACAAAATATTGATTTTCAAAAAAGCGGCAATGTAAGGAAATTAAAAAAATCTTGTAAACAGAATAAAATGTCAGACATTGATTGAAAAAAACAACCGAACCTGTGCTCCTCTACCTGCAAAAAGAAAAAAAACTGTTTACTAGCCGTATTAAAACATTAGCTGTACAAGAATAAAAAATGTTTGCATGTTTAAATTTCTACCATCATTTTTGACTTGCTTCATATCAAAACACATAAAAAAATTTCCCTCGTTCTCTTACCTGGAATTATAACTGTTTACTATTGCTTATTTTCAATATGTACACAGTGCCTCAAATTCAGTTTGTTTCTGATTGAAACAAAGTCCTCACGCATGCGTGCATATCATGGAATAGATTTGCGCATGCACGCATATTATGGAATTGAGACGCATGTACTGCACCCCATGAAGTTAAGAAGGAGGAGTATCCAGTGTTAAGAATGTGTCTCACATTTGGTCGCCGGCACTAAATGGCGCACGCCTGGAACGTAGGGATTTGACATGGAAACCCATATGCTTTAATATGGATTTTTCGTATTTTTCAGGAGAAAACATGTTGCTTTTTTCAGTGCGTGTTTAATATGAATTTATTTATTCAACTTAACAATTATTTATTTTCGTTCAAAATATTCATTTGAACTGCTTATTTTGCTAAAATTCATTAGAATTCTTAAACTATAACCCAATGAGTAAATAATGATACATTATTTTCTATAGCTAGTTAGTTACAAGCACATATAAGAGCACACACTAGCTGCAGCTACAGAGTGTGCAATGCCCAAACATGAGATGGCAAACATCTGACACATGAAGAGTCATACTTCGTTATATAAACTTTTTCAGAATAATCGTGTATTAGTTTCAGAATAAATGAGTTCAAAATTTTGTAATAATTGAATAATTAAGTAAATGAAATTAAAGAAAAAATCGTGAAGGAAATATTTTATGGAGAAAAATTGTGAGAAATACTACTGATTAACCGAAACACACACACACATAGTAATATAAGAATATTTTTAATTGTAGATAAGTATGAGTAATACATCATACATAACAGCCTTTAAAAAGAAAAGCAAAATTTTCTATCAATCACAAATAGATTCTAATCAGGACTAATAAAATATGAAGTCAATTCAGTATTTTATCACACAATACTTTGAATTATCATCCTTTGGAAAAAAAATCAATCAAACCATCTCAGATTACACTTTTTTAAAACTGGAGGTATAACCATCAAGCTAGTAAGTTACTGAATATAAATTTTTTTCTGCAAATTAATAAAATACCGCACCCCCCAACCTCAAACAACATTGACAAGGACAGATCAGCTTCATTTTTGCATTTTCATTAAGTATGGGTTTCATTGTAGTCACAGTAAAAAGATCTGAAAATATTATTTGTTTTGTAAAAATTATACACAACAGATTTTGCGTAAGCATTTTTTAGGGACAACATTGTTTATCATACAATGAAAAGTTATTTACTTATCGAAACTAACTTAATAGTGATTGAATTCTATATTAAGGTTCCAGCATATTCACCAGTTTTGTGAAATTTTCATAGTAAAAAAAATATCAACAAATACTATATATTTTTTGCGAATAGTTACCAGAGGAAAAACATAAATTTCAAGTAGGAAAGTTAACTGTAAATATTTTATTTCTGTGAACGATTAAAAAAAATGATGGCTTTGGCTCAGACGTGTATCTTAATACGCCATCGGAGTGGGACGCCATTTTCGGCTTTGGAGACCAGAGCTAATTGCTCCCATGTTAACGTCCATAGAGGAAAATTTCGAGGATATTTTACTTCAAAACAAATATTTTTTAACTCTTAAAACCTATTGAAATGTATACCGAAGAACGTCAATTTAATTTTAAATATACTGTTAACCGTGTTCCAAAAGCAATATTTAAAGGAAATTGAAAGGTTGCTTTGGAAATCGGCTGTATTACGCTTTGTGCGCAAACATTTGGCACAGAGTTGGCCGAGTTTCGCCAAGTGCGAATGAATTTGTACATTTCAGATTTATCTCTGGTTTGGCGATAAACATCTCACCAATATCTTTAGTTGCTACCAGAAGCATGCATGTGCACATTTTTATTTCCCAGTAACTAAACAGCAAAGAAGGTTTGCTGATTTATGTCAGCTCTGCTCTTTATCATTTTTGTGTTTTGCGTAGCACTTAAAATAAATACCTGCTTGTCATAGCATTTCTCTTTTAACATTTAATTATGAATAAACCCTTTGCAGTCCAATTTTCAGTCTGACAAACAATTTCGTAAACAATGGAACTATGAATATATTTTTTCGTTTTTTTTACATCAATTGCATATATTGATCGTTGTATCCATATATATATAAATGAATGTGTGTCTGTCTGTCTGTACTCGATAGATTCAAAAACCATACATCCAATCGCCGTGAAAATTTGGGAAATTATTAGGTATATCCCTAGGAAGGTTTTTGAAATTTTTTTTTAAAATCAGAGTTTGGGTTCTAGGTGCTCCCGAACAAATATCCCAAAAATATCAAAATAACATTTAATTTGTAATGATGTTTGAAATTCAGCCTAGCAGTATGACGCAATGTAATATTTGCTAGATTCCTGCACCTGAGATTGTTTGCACGTGTGATATTTTATTTTGTATTATTCGCGTGATATCATATTCTGTATTATTCCTACTTTACAATGACTGAAGATGGCAACTTCTATTATTTTTTATAGGATGGAATACGTTTGTAGGTTGTTTTTTAAGATGTCAAAAAACTTTTGCAATTATTAATACGAGAATAAATTATTAATACGTAAATAAATTAAAAATTGGAAATACGTTTTATTTAACCCCTCAGTTATGCCACCAAAGCGAAGTGCCATTGGTCGATCCACAAGTCAAGCAAAAAGGAGATGAGAAGGACGAGCTTCAGACACAAGTGAGCAGAGAAAAACTAGGCAAGAAAGAGATCGAATTCACACTGCTCTTGCTCGATCATTAGAAACAAGTGAACAGAGGCAAGCAAGGCAGCAAAGGAATCGAATTCGCAGGACACAGACAAGACGAACGATACATACTGATTTGAATTTATGTGGTTTCAATTACAATCCCCTTTACAATTACAGTCTTCATCCAAGTGTAATTATTGGAAAAATGGATAAAAAGTGTACTTATTGTGGTGCTCAAAAATTTAAAAATGAAACACCAGGTATGTGCTGTGCTGGTTGAAAAGTAAAGTTACCAGACTTGCGTTCACCACCTGAACCATTATTAACTTTAGTATCAGGTGAAACAAGTCAATCAAAAAATTTTTTGAAAAATATACGCAAGTACAATTCATGCTTCCAAATGACATCGTTCGGAGCAACCAATATCGTTAGCGCAAATTATATGCCAACATTTAAAGTAGAAGGGCAAATTTATCACCATGCTGGATCACTACTACCCTTGCCAAATGCTGATCACAAATATCTTCAGATATATTTTATGGGAAATACTGACGAACAAATCAACAGCGGTGTCAACTGAATATGAGTACTAAACGAGAGATTGTCGCTGAATTACAAAATTTGTTTGAACAACATAATGAATTAATTAAATTATTTAAAACCGCCATTGAACAAATGCCATCTGACGATTACAAAGTAATAATAAAGGCAGATAAAACACCTATTGATCAAGATCGAAGACAATTCAACGCACCAACGATCGATGAAGTGGCAATTGTCATAGTTGGTGAAGAATTTAATTCTCGCGATATAATTCTTCATCGTAGAAATGGTGACCTCCAGAAAGTATGAGAAACGCATCGTTGATATGATGCATTACAATATCCCATTCTATTTTGGCAAGGAGAGGATGGATATCATTTTAATATAAATATGAAAAATCCTACAACTAATGTGGACATTAACAAAAAGGTCAGTGCTATGAATTATTATGCATATCGAACGATGATTTGTGAGAATGCTGATAATCATATATTGAAATGTAGACAATTATTTCATCAATACATTGTTGACATGTATGTAAAAATAGAAAGTGAAAGACTACTCTACATACGACTAAATCAAGTCAAATTGCGTTCTGAAGAGTCCATCCATTTACGTGATGCAGTTGTAAATGATGGCAAAGTCAGTGAATTGGGAAAAATGGTCATTTTACCATCCACATTTACAGGCAGCCCAAGACACATGCATGAATATGCACAAGATGCTATGACGTATGTTCGTGCATATGGTCGTCCAGATTTTTTCATGACATTTACATGCAACCCAGCATGGGATGAAATAAAGGAGCTTTTATTAACTGGACAATCACCATCAGATCGTCATGATATTTCTGCACGTGTATTTAAACAAAAATTAGAATCTTTAATAGATTTTATTGTCAAACACCATGTATTTGGAGAGACGCGCTGTTGGATGTATTCCATAGAATGGCAAAAGAGAGGTTTACCACATGCGCATATTTTAATATGGATGATGGAAAGGACCAAACAGAATGGAAAACACCAAACAGAATTGATGAAATCATCTCTGCAGAAATACCAGACATTGAAATTGATAAAGATTTGCACGATATTGTCTCAAAAAATATGATTCATGGTCCATGTGGCTCACTAAATAATAATTCACCATGCATGTCAGATGGAAAGTGCACAAAGCGGTATCCTAGAGACTTACTTGCTGAAACTATTACAGGCAATGATGGATATCCACTCTATCGACGACGATCTACCGAAGATGGTGCAAAATCCATTAAACTAAAAGTACTCAACAATACTATTGATGTTGATAATCGTTGGGTAGTACCATATTCTCCATTACTACTAAAAACGTACAACGCACACATAAATGTCGAGTACTGCAATTCAGTGAAAGCTATAAAATATATTTGCAAATATGTGAACAAAGGAAGCGATATGGTAGTGTATGCAGTGGAAAATACAACTGCTGCTTCTAAGGATGATGTCACCCAATATCAACTGGGACGCTACATAAGTAGCAATGAGGCTGTATGGCGTATTTTATCATTTTCCATTCATGAGCGATATCCAACGGTTGTTCATTTAGCAGTACATCTTGAAAATGGACAGCGTGTGTATTTTATATCAGAAAATGTACGTGAAGAGCAATGTGACCACCGCCAACAACATTAACTGAATTTTTCACATTATGTAGAAATGATACCTTTGCAAGGACACTACTGTACTCTGAAGTACCAACTTATTTTACGTGGAATACATCAACAAGGAAATTTCAGCGTCGTAAACAAGGTAGAGCAGTACAAGGACACATAAATTTTTATTCCACAGATGCATTGGGTCGTCTGTACACTGTACATTCAAATAACGCAGAATGCTTTTACCTAAGATTATTATTAATCAATGTTCGTGGACCAACATCTTTCCAATAATTAAAAACAGTCAATGGCCACGTGTGTGCTACATTTCGTGAGGCTTGCCAGAAATTAAGTCTCTTAGAAAACGATGCTCATTGGGATATTTCACTCGCTGATGCTTCTAATACAGCTCAACCACAACAGATACGTACACTATTTTCCATCATACTAACTACATGTTTTCCGGCTAATCCAAAGGATCTTTGGGAAAAATATAAAGACTATATGAGTGAAGGCATTTTACATCGCATGCGTAGCATAAATGCTAATCTCAACATTCAATTTACATCAAATATATACAATGAAGCATTGATTTTAATTGAGAATGTATGTTTGACAATAGCCAACAAATCACTGACAGAATTGGGAATGATTGCTCCAAATAGATCTGGTAATGACATATTCGATCGTGTTATACAACGAGAAACGCACTTCGATGTTAATGAATTACAAACATTTGTTCGAATCAATCTGCCGAAATTGGTATTAGAACAACGAAGAGCATATGACACAATTAAAAATGCAATATCTAACAAGAGTTGTGGTCTATATTTCTTAGATGCACCTGGAGGCACTGGCAAAACTTTTCTTATTTCAATTATTCTGGCAACTATAAGATCACAAAATAATATTGCACTTGCTATTTCATCATCTGGTATTGCAGCAATTCTTTTGGACGGTGGTCGAACAGCACATTCAGCATTGAAATTGCCATTAAATATGCAGGTAATTGAAACTACAACATGTAATATTAGCAAAGATTCTGGGATGGGAAAAGTACTAAGATCATGTCAGCTTATAATATGGGATGAATGCACCATGGCACACAAGAAATCATTGGAAGCACTCAATCGCACATTAAAAGATTTGAGAGGAAATGAGCAGCTCTTTGGTGGTGAACTCATTTTGCTAGCTGGTGATTTTCGACAAACTCTACCAGTTATACTACGTTCAACACCTGCAGATGAATTGAATGCATGTCTGAAATCATCAGTGTTATGGCGGTATGTGGATAAAATATCTTTAAAGACCAATATGCGTGTTCAATTACAACAAAATGAATCTTCTGAACGATTTGCAAAACAATTGTTAAATATTGGGAATGGTAAAATGGAAATGGACGAATCCACACACTGTATTACATTACCAGAAAACTTTTGTCACATTGTAAAATCCACTGATGAATTGATTGCCAAAGTTTTTCCAAATTTATCGCAGAATTATAAAAATAATCAATGGGTTAGTGAGCGTGCTATATTGGCAGCCAAAAACGTTGATGTGAATTTAATAAACTGCACAATTCAAAATGAAATACCTGATGAAGAAACAACATATAAATCCATAGATACTGTTGTCAATCACGATGAATCAGTTAATTATCCAATAGATTTTTTAAATTCATTGGATCTACCAGGAATGCCACCGCATATTTTATCTTTGAAAATTGGTTCCCCAATCATCCTTCTACGAAATATAAATCCACCGTGACTATGCAATGGGACTAGGCTATCAGTAAAAAAATTAATGACTAACATAATTGAGGCAACCATTTTAAATGGAAAACACAAAGGGGAACATGTACTACTATCAGACATTCCCATGATACCAACGGATACTCCATTTGAATTCAAACGTCTACAGTTTCCTGTACGACTAGCCTTTGCAATGACCATTAACAAAGAACACGGACAATCATTGCAAGTATGTGTATTAAATTTGATAAATCCATGCTTCTCACATGGACAGCTGTACGTTGGGTGTTCACGAGTTGGAAAACCATCAAATTTATTTGTTCTTGCACCAGATAGGAAAACAAAAAATGTTGTATATTTACAAGCACTACTAAGATAAGTTCACCATCAATCATCAAATATCATTCATTTCATGATGATATTTAATTATTACAAATTTATTATTCAATTGAAATTCGTTTGCAATATTGTTTAATATCACAAGTGAAGAAGCATGTTTATTCTACCATCAACTATGTATATCTATGTTTTGTATATATGTTATATTCAAATGACATATATGTAGGGATAATTTTATTGTTAATTTTCATCTTGATGTATTGTATACATTTGATCATTAATAAATTATGTTTGAGGTATCAAAACTGCCTTTTTGTTCAAACACAGCAACGTGTGAACGGGTACAGCTAGTTTATTATAAATATATTTATACATATTTTTGGAATTAATTGCATACATTGACCGTTGTATTTAATTTGAATGTACTCCGTAGCAAAGTACGGGTTTTCAGCTAGTACTAAATAAAATCCCATTTTATTTCTTTTTTGATCTCCCCCCCCCCAAGGGCACGTTTTCTTTCCTTTCTTTTTTTCTCTCTCTGTGTATTAAAAACATAAATTTAAATTTAAATTTAAATTCTATTAACTCAGCAATAATTATAGCTTAAAAACCTCTACTGACCAATTTCACGAGCACCCTGCCTCAAATTAATCATCAGTCATCATTGGATAAGCTTTACGCCCAGGTACTCCCTAAAGATCTATAATGGCGGTAGTGAGTTTAAAACTTTTTAATCTTTTCTTTCATAGTATCCAAACTTCAATTTTCACACTAAAGCGAACTATCATTATCTACTTCGAAAGCCAACAGGAAAATTATTCAGAAGTAATTTTAAGTGTAGGAATTTGATATGTTTCAGCTATCAAAAGTCAGATTTATAACTGAAGTACTAGATAAATACTAGTCAATCAGAAGAGCATCTATTTTTTTCAATTCCATCTATTAGTTCACACTCTCCCTATATTTATATATCTTGTTCAAATTTTCAATCGTTAATAAAATACTTTTTATTCATCCAATCAAGTTGAAATACATTTTTTTAAACTTGTAGTGGATGACACTTGATGTTAATACAGTTTTTTTCAAATAGTAATTCATTAATTAAATTAAATTAATTAATTTTAGTTTTATATGGGAGAAAAAAATTTCTCGGCAATAATGGTGTTCACAGAATCGAGCCAATATCAGTGCAATTTCCCGCCAAAAAGTAACTAAAATAAAAATTTTCTTTGTTAACCTAAGTAGGAATTGACTTCAAAAATTTTTTTTATATTACTTGTTTTAATAGGCAAAAGGAGATTTGAGAGAAAAGAAACACAAATTAAACTTACTTCAAAATCGTAAGTATTATTTTTCATTAATGGATATTCAAATACACGTATAATACCACACGGATCGTAATAAAACGAAAGAAAAAGATGATGCTTTGAAGTGGGAAGACTTAAAAGCATCTTGCCATCGTTTTATTAAATTAAATTTCCCGCTGAAAAAAGAACAAACATTGTATGTTTGTCGTGATTGCACACGGCTAACAGTCACCGGAAATGAATTAATCTAAACAATTTCTAAATCAAAGATGCCAAATCCTTTTGGATTTGGCATCTTGATTTTGAAGGTTACCATAGTAGGGTTATCATAATTTTCTATTTCAATACGCTTATCGCTTACTAGGCAGCGTTTGGCAAAGTGAAATTCGAAAGTGAATAATATTTATTGTTTTTCTCATTAAAAACGGCGTGTCCAGGTGTAATTTTTATCCAAAATCGCAGATATTAAATAAACTAAGGTTTATATAGTAGGAATTTCTGCTTGCTTCTGCTAAGTATGGATAGGTTTCGAGCAAGAGTCTCCGCAAAAAGGAAGTAATGCTAAACTCCAAAGGGTTTCCTAGTTTTGTTCTCCAAAGGTCTCCAACATGGCCGCCTCACTCCGATGTCGTATAGGATGCACGCTGAAAACAATATCTCCATGAAAGTTTCTAGGTTTTATAACAGCTGTTCTACATCGGCAAAAATTAATTTGTATATTTGCTTCTTCTTTGTTCCTTCAAATCTTTTGTCCGAAAATTAATGATCGAAAAGTTTCCGATCGACTTTGCAATCTCTTTAAAGATTAAAATTTAATATGGGTGAGTTATTGTGTTAGGGTGATCAATGGATAAAAAGACGGCGAAATCTTGTAAAGGACGAGTCTTAAATGTTTAATTCATTAAAAAACGCCCTCTGGTGGTTAAGTTTTAACTAATTTTTTTATTTCCTCGAACAAATTCATACCCCTTCAATATGTCCTACGCAAAATTTCATAACTTTCTGGTCAGTAGTTTCGACTGTAGACAAGTTTAAAGCAGGGAAGTTTAATTATGGACACCCTGTATTTGGACAGAACCTATGATCATCTGCTCTGACTCTGAGTGGTAGCGGTAATCAGAGAAGCTAACATATGCGATAAATTTTGTGTCTTATTCAGATTAAATTTAATCTCGTACGCAAAAGCACGAGTGTATCTAAAAATCATAAGAATGTGGATGCATCAGTTAGAAAATTTATTTAAAGAAATTGCTGCTCTCTCCTTTGGAGAAATTTCTAAACTTTAAGAATATAATTTCGAACTTACAGTTACACACGTTTGAGGATAAAACTTCTGCGTTTGTAAAAGATTTAAATGATATTTTTTAAAGCAACCCATTCAAACAAAATGGGGATATTCGGTATAAAAAAAGAAATTGATGAAATGATAAATTTAGCTGAACTTAAACCCGAGATTCATTAATAGAACTTGAATCTTGGAATGTGTGACGGGTTTATTTTTCTATTTTTAAACCCAAAGATTTTTTAAAATAAGATTTCCCTTTTTGGATTCCCTCCTATCTGATAGTTACGGGGTAGGGACACTGACAGGTTTGAAGGGGGTCGATCCCTATTACGCCATGCAGACAATGCGGCGCTCGTCTCTTGTGAATATGGAAAAATTATGCTTGACGGATAAAAGTTAATCATCATCACCGAAAAAATGAAATGAAAAGTTTTTTTTTGTCTAATGCGGAGGCACTTGTAATTAGACATTCACCTTAGTTATTCACCGCAATTTACTGGCTACTTTATTATGGGAGCACCATATAGGTGAGCCAGCATTGCTCCCTATCAGGGGTCGACATGGAAACAACCAAGACTTGTTCGGGATGTGAACCCAAGCCCAGTGAGTGCAGCTCAGAACGCTAACCCCTACACCACGTTGGCGGCATGGACTGAAAATTAATTGTGGAGAACACTGACACTTACATAGAGAATCAAAGTAAACGCTTACAAATGTGCCGCCGTGTATTTCGCGGGTAGTTCTATCCCACCAGATGATAACTTCCTTCTCTATCAAGAGCGGATTCCCTGGGTTGACTCTTAGAAATACCTAGGTGTCACCTAGACTCGAAACTAACCTGGCGTCTACAGATGGATGACCTGGTTAAGAAATCTAAAGCTTCACATGGTTCCCTTAGCTATCTATCGACATGGAAGAGTCGCCTGTCAATTAAAACAAGTTTCTTCTTTACAAAGCCTTCGTTAGACCTTTCATGACTTATGTGTCCATTGTTTGGGTCACCGCTGCAATAACTCATCTCCAGAAATTACAAGTAATTCAAAATAGAATCCTACGCAATTGCGTCTTTGTGGAGTGGGTGAGTATTGCTTCCCTTAATAATGACCTCAAGATTAGGCCCTTGTTACCCGAAATTAAGAAACTTGCTTTGAAGTTTCACAGAGGTATTAATTATATTGAGAACCCTGTACTTCATTTGATACCGGCGTACGACCCGAGTCTCCCGTTATCGACAAAGCAACCCGGGTTCTGGCTTTACCGGCCGAATAATGTCCCCCCCCCTTCAAAAATACAATATTAGAAAATATAAATTTATAAAAAACTCCTCAGAATTCAGCTAGATTTAGCCTTTCATTATTGAAGCAAAAAAATTTGAAACGTTAAACATAAAATATAAACGTTTTCAATAAACCTCTAAAAGCTGAAAAGGATAAATGTCAAATTGTCTTTTGGAAAGTAAAGAATTTTGTAATGTAAAGCTGAGAAGTAAAAGTGTCAAATTGTTCACTGTTTGTTAACCAAAATCAATTTAAAAACTAAACACAGTATAAATAACATATAAAATAAAGCAAGTGAAGTGTTATAGACATCTCAGAATTTGGGTACATTCAGCCTTTCATCATTTTACCACTAAAACATGACAAGAAAAAATCTCAATTGCGTTAACCAAAATCAATTTAAAAACGAAACGCAGTATAAATAACATAAATAAATAACAACCGTATAAATAAAAACTGAAGAATGTATCGCTTCAATCGAATTTAAGTAAAATGTAAATAATTCAACAACAAAAAATTGTGGTGCAATCTGGCAGATCTTTGCGCAAATAGAAACAAATATTGCATAAAAAATTAAATAAAAATTTTCCTTGGATAAAATTTAAAAGTCGGGCTTTGAGGTTCAAGTACTTATTGTGTGCTCTATCTGTGTGCCAAATTTCATGGCTATAAGTACCATAAATTCGTCTGGAGGCCGCATACAGACAGAGAAACACTTCCTTTTATTAGTATATACAGATGGTTATCAAAATAATGGAAACACTAAGAAACATGAAAATATTTATTGGTACGGCGCAGGATCACCTTTGTTTGTAATACTACTTGATTCACCTTGGAATTGGATTATGCAAGTCATAAAGAGTGATTAAGAATATATTAAACCATTCTTCAAGGAAAATTAATGAAAGTTCCTGTAGAGATGCTGTGGTGAGTATGGATACCTGGCTCTATCTGCTTATACAGATAGGTTGGATGGGTGGTTGGATGATATATATTCGGGGGGATTGTACACGGCAAGATAAGATATTTAACTTTTTCATGCTCTTCAAAACCATAATTGATAGATTTGGCTGTATGTATAGGGAGATTATCATTCTGGAGAACGGCATCTCCTGCAAGAAACAATGTTTGCACCATAGGATGGACTAGTGAGCTAAAATTTTGACATAATCCTTCCCATTCAATCTCCCTTTTAGGGTTACAATAGGGCCTGGAGAAAAACCTTGAGATGCCATCCGAAAACCTGATAAATCTACCTCCATGATTGACAGTTGTAATGATACAGCCAGAATCTTACGTTTGTGTTCTCCAGATATACGCACGTCCTGTTGCGAGGAAGAATGTGAACAATAATTCGACGTACCAAATGCCGTTTTTCGACATATTAATCGACCACGATTTGTGCTCGTGGCACCATTGGGGACGATATTTTGTAATAGCATCTATTACAAGTGACTTGGGAATAGCTACTCTTCCGTAAATGCTTTGTTTTTGAAGTTCCCTTGTACCTCTAATGGTTGATTCCGGAACATGCAGATGGAGATTGAGCTCTTCGGTTATTTTGGTTGTAACTGTTTTCTTTCTTCATGTCACAATCCGCTACAATGCCTCGTCCGTTTCTTTCACAAAGCTCTCCCTTTCGTCCACTATTCTGCTTGGTAAATGATATTTTTCCTCGCACTCTGTCTGCTGTCATGTCTTTCGATACCATAGTTCGAAAAAACATCCATTAGCCTGGTGTTGCAGTAACAGATACAATAATTTAAACACACTCCAACAATTTGCCCAGTTCGCAAGATCTGACATTTTACGATGTTCCCACCAAAAGCACGATGCCCTTAGCTTCATTACTGCTACCTGAGAGAATAATACATACACTATATTATATAAAAAAAATACCGGTGGCCAGACTCGTTTTTTAAGGAATACGAAGTACATTCATAAACGCCACTAATAAATACAGGTGTTTCCATTATTTTCATAACCACTTGTACACACACACATATATATATATACTAGCATTATTGCCCGGCGTTGCCCGGGTAGATATATAGATGTTAAAATTTTCATGCATATTGAAGCCTTCGATTGCCTCCTTCTTCTGTTTCGACTACTCTTTGTGCTTGTTTTCTTTTTGCATCAGAAGACTTTCCAAACGAAGCACGTTTCTTTGGTGGCATTATTAGTTTTTATCCTTTATTTTAATTAAAGATAAACATCCAGATGCATTTATCCCTTTATACTTTTTAAGAGCGTCATCCGTTTAAGAATCCGTTAAAAAATCGTCTGCATCACTTTCCGCATGAAAACGAATCATCTGCAGATTTCACAAAGCAGAGCCAGGAAAGTTGTGCTTATCTGGGGAGCCAGGGCAACACCGACTCAAACACACACACATACACACACACACACACACACACACACATATATATATATATATATATATATTGATTGAAGTAGCAAAAAGTGCTAATATCAGGCTTTTAAATGTACGCTCATGAGCCGAAACCGGACGATTCGAATGACCGGGGTATGTGACGTCACGGACTGTGCGCCCAGGCTTTGTGTTTGAGTCGGTGTTGGCCAGGGCCAAAGGTCATTCCCAATCCTCTTCCTCTCGCGCATTGTAATATGACCCCTCTCGTCACCCCCAAACCAACCACTCTGAACGCAGCTGGTTAGGGAAAAGGGCTATCCGAAGGGGGCACGCGCACCTCTTAGAGGCACAAAGAAACCTTAAAAAATTAATTAAAAAAAAACTAATTGCGCACCAAATTTCGTTTTTCCTGATTTAAGTTTCTCGGGTTCTAAATATTAACTGTGCCGAATTTGGTCCCGGTGGGTGAAACAGTCTATGATTCTATAGCGGACAAACAAACAGACAAGCTCTTATATATATATAGATATATATATATATAAGGCATGTCCAAGTTAAATGTCCTACATTTAACTTGTCCCGAGGGCAGAAAATTGTTCACTGATTTGTACTCTTCAACCATAGCTAATGAGAGTTTGATGTATTTCCCCAACATCTTGCAGTGTACCGAAGGTACAAACGCAATGATGGTATTTAGCGAGAAATTCCAAGTTTTGTCCGGAAAAGGAGGGGGCGTTCTCTCCCTTTTCGCCGACTGACCATCGGGTTCGGGGCTATCACTGCAATTTGTTTGCTTTTTTCGGACAGAGTTGTCCCTCTCATTACCATGTATAAAAAGTCCCCATGACATTTCTTTCATATTTACGTTTAGTGGATCTCACTGTTGGATCTCACTGTTCTAAATTTGTTTGCCTTTGCTGAATTATATACATATCTCGGATAGCGAAAAACACCCTCGTCGGTTCTATCTGCTGTCTCAACATGTTCGGCAATATCCGGAGCCATTATCTTGACACAATGGCCGTGCTTCTGTGTGCTAGCCTAAGCGTTTTTGTCGGACAACAAAGGCAGTCCGCCAGCTGTCGCCTTAGGAGGATCCGCAGAGGGAAGAGAGTTCCAGAAATGGGTAGAGGGGGATGGGGGCTCGACGCTTGAAAGCGAATTGTACTCCGCCAATTGAGGGGAGTACAGCGAATGTATCTGATTATATTTCTTTATAGCATCTTCTTCAGCAACCCTGACCTCTTCGCAGTCCTCCATCTTGGAAATGTTGAGTTTGAGCATCCGTAGTTGTAGTCAAACATGAAGATTTCACCCAGGATTCCATATTTCTCCTCGCGATTCATCGTAGAAATATCACTCAGGGTCCTTAGTGTGTTTACGAAAGGTGGAATACCAGGCGTTGGGACAGAATGGTAGTTGGTAGGAATACTCTCGGAGAGAGAACTCGGACACTTGTCCGCACACTTCGCCATCTTGGATGGGAAAAAGAACTGGTAAACTCTATCAATCGAGTGACTATTACTTTGTAGCAGATGACAGTGATCATTCACATGTACTTTACTTTCATTATTTATTGGTTTAATGGCAACGGTATCTCTTAAGCCCTTGGTTTATGTTGCTTATTGTATCAACTGTCATCAATATTAGAAATTTAATGTAAATATTTCAGGTAGTCTCTTCTAACGAAACTACCGCGGTTCATTAACGTAGGATTACTTATCGTTACTTACCTCTTTTTTTTTACGCTTTTTGGTACTTTTCTCTTTAACAGTTTACTGCCACTGGGTTTGGCGTGCTGCGAAAATTGTAACTCGCGACGCAGGTCAGACAATTTTTTTTTCTCTCAGGAGGACCGTTATTCAGGAACTTAATGCTACTATAAAAGTGGTGCCCTTGGTAATAAACTTTCGCAGCTTTTCGGATGGATCATGGACTAAAATAACACTACAGATGATACTAGGAAAATAAACAGCTGTTATAGTAGGTTTAATTTACATGTATTTTTTTCTGTGTTGTATGACAACTGTTTTGTTATGATGTTGGAAATGAAATATATGATTTCTACATTCTATGCCTTTTTTTTATGTTTGTTGTTGTGAGTGAAGCTAAATTCTAATACAATTCGTATAACTATTAAACTGTTAAAAACTGTACGTTCATGCATGGTTTGTTGTTTTCAGCAAATAAATAGATTACCAAAACTTTTTAGGCTATTTTTTTCGTGCTATTAAATTATACACTCCATGATTTCAAGAGGTTGCTTAAAATGTCCAGTTTGATAATTTTATTTACAATTTTTATCTGCAATTTATAAGTGTATTATACATGTCAGACATAATGTATTAACAACTTTGCTGGTTATTAGTTATACAAATGATTTTGAACTGTTAATAATCACTGTAAAAGATGAAATATATGGGGAAAAGTTCCATATCCCGTGCCATTGGGCTAAAAGTCGTCAAACTCTACCAAGTGGAGTTCTCCTACTGAGAAATTTGTGAAAATACCATTTCACACTTTTAAAACTTTTAACTGACCAGATGTAGTATACGTAACGGGCCATAGCCAATTTGGCGAAAAGTTGGTGCCAAAATCCCATTCGGAGACCTGTGAGGCTTAAACTGCGAAATGTAAACAATAAATTGGAAAAAAAATTCCTGCTGGCTTTATGAAACTCGTAGGTGCACACGGGATCTTTGCTTCGCTCAGATACCCTTGCTTCATGCCGCTACGCTCCGTTATGCAACCGTCCAAAAACATTACAGAAAATCCCCTAGCCCGGTGGCTTCGCTACATACCGCTGGCTGTAGTACAGTAAAAACTTCCGCTGCCTGTAGCGGTCAGTAAAACAAAATTTATCGCAAAAAAATTTTTAAAATATCATCCGATCTTAAAATCCTCCCAGCCAGAATATAAAAACCGCCAAACAACCATCAGATTTGGCGAAAAATCGCCCCTTGGCGTTCGTTGCGTATACTACATTTGTACCAAGTAGGACTTCCACTGGCTGTAGTGGTCAGTAAAACAAAGCTTATCGCGCAAAAATTTAAAAAATATCATTCGATCTTAAAATCAGAAAATAAAAACCGCGAAACAACCATCAGATCTAGCGAAAAATCGTCCCTTGGCATTCGTTGTGTATACTACATCTGTACCCTTTTAACCTGGCAATTAAAACCTTATATGAAAATTAAACATTTAGTAGGTAATTTAGAACCTTGGAATATTTTAAGAAAAAAAATTATTGAATACAGCATTTATCAGGTATAAATTAAATAGTATAAATCTTTGCAAAGGTTCCTTAAAATATCAATCAGTTTTAGAAACTGTTGTGGGGAAACAATATGTTCAACATACAAGAATTTTTTTTTAATTTTCTTATATCATAAAAACTAAGAAATAAACATGTAAATACTTCAAGAAAAAGATACCTAAAAATAGAAAAATGAGAAATTAAATGATGTACATAAAACCAAAAGTTTGTAGCAATATAATTTCAACATATATAGAGAAAAGAAGAAAACATTGACAATGAGGAATTTGCACGTTTTTTTATTTTATATTTTTGATATACAAAATAGAAAAATATGATCGAAAGCATCTTTTTATTTTTATAACTCTAAAAGTTAACATAATTTGTTTTTAAATGCGCACTATTTACTTTGTCTCAAAAACGTTACTTTTTCTACGCGGATACATGTGACGTCACAGTTTACCATAGTGAATTTGTTTACTTCGGTGTTTGCATTGTGTTGCGTAGTTTAAGTTTGATATCTAGCATTTTTTCTTTATTTTTAAGATGTCAAAGTATGTTAAAGCAAATTTTAAATATTGTTTAGTACCTTGCTGCACAAGCACGACTGTAAATACACCTGGAAAGCTTTTTTTTAGTGTTCCAAAAGATAAGGTAATGAAGCGGTCTTCCATTTTATAATTTTTAGTGAGAACAGTGTCCTGTCTCTCTAAAAGTCTAATTTTCTCAACAACTTTGGTTCGAAAGGAGCCATATTGTGGTATTAAAGGCTCCAAATTTTTTTTTACTAAATCTTTCCCTTTAACGAATTTTATAGAATTGCCTACACACGAAAGTTTTGATTTCTTCCAGTAACTTGAAACTGACGTCACTGCTGGTTCTTCACTCCGTCTATGAAGCCCCATAAGCAAAGCTACAGCATGTTTACATCCACCTGTAAAAAATATAATTATAGAAACCCTCAGAAATATTAATATACAATTTAGTTAACAAAAATCAAAATATTATCGGTTAAATTTAAACTAGCATTTAATGCAAAATTAAAAATTATATTCTGAGAATATCATATTTTATTCACTTGAATAATCATTGTAAAATGTTTATTTGCATTAAAATGTTGATTTTATGAAATATGTTTCAAATAAAACACTGTTATTTCTGACTTTAATTTTCTTCCGTGTTCATTAAATGAATAAACTTTCATCCATAATTGAAAATTGTTAATCTACCATATTATCTCTATCAGATTAAATTATTTTGAATATACCTGATACATTAACTTCAGAAAAACTAGCATTCTGGATAGCAGTCTATAAAATGTTTGTTCACAGCAGAGATATGCAATATACAACTCTTAAAGTATATTACATACAGTTACTTGATAATAGCTTTGATGCTGAAACAGTTGTAAATGCTCAGTAAGTGGATCCACATTCAATAATTTTTTAATTTAGCTATAATTGTGGGTTTTAATGTGATACAGATGATTTGCCAAATTGTTGCAGCAAATAAGAATTTAAAATACAAGTTTTGACATTTTCCACTTAAATAAAAAAATTAAATATATTTGTAAAAACAACGAGTTTTATTATGAGTTATTATGTTATGAGTTCAGATTTATTATAATTCCTTTACCATTTAAAATACACATATTTCTATGATATGAATGAAGAACACTGAACAACACACTCGTAAATTTGGTAGTGTTTTTAATTTCTGTTATCTTTTTAATACACAATTCAAAATACTAAATATCCTATAATAGAGACTATTTGTAATGTTGCAGAGCTAATTAATTCTACAAAATTAAACATGTACTATGAATGAATAATAATAGAAGCTGTTTATTAAACTTTTAGATTACACGATTAATTTAATAATATGCATAAACAATGTCTAACATTAAAGTTTGTGTAAAGAAAAATGCACGTCAGCGTTCTACAATCTATATTACATAACTAGAATAATAAATGCTAACAAATGTATATATACCTCTAAGCTTTAAATCCTCGTATTTTTGCTCCCATAAAACTTGGATTATTTCCCAAAAAGCAAAACACTGCAAATGAATCCATTTTAGGCAGGTTGTCAGATTGCCCTTTTGCAAAACCGGATAATAACGCCATGGTAAACAAAACAGAAATAAAACTAATAATAAAGACGACTATAGAATATAATTTTAATAAAAGGGGGAATAAACATTAGCCACAAACTAAAATTAGAAAAACTAAACCAGATGAGAAAAAAAATATGATTTTAAAATGTTAGTTTAAGAGGAGGAAACGTAGAATCTCGCGCTACAAAAATGTAAACATTGAAGCATGTTAAATAGTGACATCAGAACCAATCATGTAGCGTTTTGAGGTCATATGATTTTTCAACTCTTTTCGCTTACTTTAAATTTAAAATTTTTATTATTTAGATTTATATATACGTTTTAATTGATGTTTTCGAACAATTTGATAACCAATCTGTTAATGAAAAATAGAAATGAGCATTTTCCCCACATGTGCAAATTCCTCATTGTATTAGTAGTGATTTTTAGAACACAAATTTAAATTAAAAGTATTTACAAAGTATAAAAATCAATTTATTAAATTAAGAACAAAATTTAAATATGTCAGCAAGGGGTGCAAAATTTACTAAAAACATAAATTGTAAATCTTCATTTGAAGAATTAGATTATAAAAACACTGACAAAGGCAAACTGTTGTACTAAATGCACTCAGACCTGGAGTAAGACCTATGAGATTTGAATAACTAAAGTTCTGATCTTCCCGATGGTATTCCTTCAAAAGACGGAAAATAAAAATTTTCTAAAGGGAATTCAAAATTTTTTCATTGGCTGAATGTATAATTCATTATCTGAAGCTAATTTCAAATTTCAGTGGCCAAAAACATCTAAGTGATCATCATTAAAATTCAATTAGTTGAAACTGAAAAAACAACATGTGGCATTTCTAAGATATGTAATATCTGACCTTTGATGATATAAGAGCAGAGCTTAACTGCATCAGGTTTGCATCCTATCTATATATATAAAAACAATTGTGTGACCTATTGACTGACAGATAACATAGAGACCAAGCCGCTGGACCTAAAGGGCTGACATTTTGCATGCTGATTCTTCTTATAGTGTAGGGGCTCAATAAGAAAGATTTTTGAAAAGAATTTCTTAGATTTTTTTAAATTAAATTTTTAAGTTGTTTTTGTAACATTTTTTTAAGTTTGCATTTAAAATAATAATCTGAGGGTTATAAAATTGATATCACGAGAAAGATCATAAAAGTTCCTTTAAAATGTAATTTTTTTCGAATCATTTCCTTCATTTTCTGAATGCTGATCATGTGGTTTCTTTTCTTTTTATGATACTTTAAATGAATTTTGCATTACATGGATAATAACAAAATAAATTGATAAAAAAAAATTAAAATACAGAAAATGATCAAATTTAATCTCTAGACTAATCGAGATGGAAGTTTTTTAAGAATTTAATTCAAATTAGTATGTTTTATGGATATTAAGCATACAAATTGATTGCATACAGTGACTGTCGTATTTAATTTCAATATTTTCTTCAACATTATTTTGTCTATAAAAATATCCGTTATGATTTTTTTATGAATATATAAATATTTTTTGGGCATTAATTGCATCCATTGACCGTCGTAAATACCATAAAACCAAATAATGAAAATATTTAATACAAAAATTATAACACAAGTACAACAGAACACAAACAAAGTATATTCAATGGACGCTCGTTAATTCGAACTCAAAGGTTCTCAGAAAAAAGTTTGAATTATCTGATGTTAAGAGAAAATATATAACTTTAAAAGTGTATCACTGAAGAAGAAAAATCTCCTATTATGTATAACCCCACAAAATATATTGTACTATGTTATCTAAAATTAAACATATTTAAAAGCAATACAGATTTACCTTAATTATAAAATGGAGCAGAAGATATGCAGCAGAAAGTAAACTATAATTAAAAATATGAATTACACTTTTTGGAAAAACTGTAAAATGGATGTTTGGTTTTGTTTATGATGTTTACATTGTTCAGCCAGCTTCTTGATTTGAAGTAAACATTTCAATTCATTTTCAGAGGAATGTTCCATCTGAATAAATGCTTTCAGACTTTTAATAGAGTCCATTATTACTTGATCATTAGGATGCTTAACAGTCTCTGCATTCTCATCTGATTTCAATAAGGTCTCTTCTATTTTATCTTCTCGGATAGTTTTTATTACGTCATCATCGCTCAGTTTTCCACAGACCTCCACGTCTTCATCTACCCTTACATATTCAGAAAAAATAACGTTATCACCATTAAATTTTTGAATTCAGATCTTCTTTTTCAAATCTGTATCAATATTATCACATTCTTTGATATTGTTCTTTTCGGCTTGCATGAATTTAGCATGACGAAAGCAATTACTAATTGTGCTTTCTTTAACATCATTGCGGCGTATAGATCATTTATAGCTGTCAGCATAGTAATGTTGTAATTTTCACCACAATCTGAACAAAAATATAATAGCCACCAACATTTAGCGGAAATGCAATAGTCTAGGAATGCAGGCATGTGCCTCTTTACACACAAAAGAAATGCAGATGATTTTGACACACAAAATAATAAATACAGCGTGCATTTTCTCCTTAAGTGAGGAAAAAGAAATTTAATTTGTTAAATTTTTAGGTCGAATTAACTGAAGTGATAAATATTTAGTTTGAATTAATGAGATATTCTTAACATTAATCCCAATACAAGTTTTTGGGGAGCCTTTGCATTAGTTCGAATTAACCGAAGTGATAAAAATGTAGTTTGAATTAATGAGATATTTTTAACATTAATCCCAATACACGTTTTTTGGGGCCTTTGGATTAGTTCGATTTAACCGAGTTCGAATTAATGAGCGTCCACTGTACTTATATAATCACCAACTTTGAAGCCATTAAAAAATGCAGCACTTTTTATAACACTCATGTGTTTGGTGATTTTTAAATTTAATTTCATGCTTAAAATACTATAATATTGTCAAACCATCTTAAGCTAATTGAATTTAAGAAACTATCTTTTATGTGCAATACATTTTTTAAACTATATTAAAATCTATATACACTGTTAATTTCATGTAAAACTTATAGAATACAACTAATTAAATAATTAAATTTTCCATGTAAATGATGAACTATCACTTGGTGACTTTTTACAGCTTGGTACCATGAGCAGCAATCTGCAGTTTAGCCATTTCTTTTTCATATCATTCTTCTATCACAGAACTTTTTATTTATAATTACATTTGAAATAATTTTTTTAAAAGTTATTTGTTTCTGTAATCATTCAGTGTTAAAATTTTTCCTAACAACATTTTGTTCAAAAATTTTAATTCTCATCTTTTATTACAACAAAGTTAACGGCAATAGCATTAAATGCAATACTCCTAAATATTCATCATTTTAGGTACATCATTCATTATAATATGCTTGTTTAAATTTTAAATACTTGTATCTCAAAGAGAATGAAAGTAATACTTGATATTTAAAATTGAAATTCTTTTTCAAGAAAAATTAAATTATTTAATACTTTAATACTCTACACAATTATTAGTATATTATTTATCAACAGTGGGCAAATGCAGCTCCGAGAGCCGCATGTGGCTGTTCATTGAGTCAACTGTGGCTTCCATTAAAAGTTTAGTTCTATTTTTTCCCCTGAACCATTTGTAGTATGCGTGCGCGCTAACTGTTTTAGCCACTCTGTATGTTGAAAGGGGTAGTAGCGCTAGTTGGAATTTAGCACTCTTTCATATGATAGCATGCATGTACTACACGCATTTACACTGCTAGCACCACTTTGTACATCAGCCGATTTGTGTAACACTAACCTGCATAGAAATTTCGACTTTGTGGTTGGTCGTGTATGTCAATTTTATTATTTAAATAAAGTAAATAAATTTTTTATCATACTTTTAAGATTATTTACGAGTATAATTTTTCCCGAGCCACTAATTAATTATTTTGTTTCAATTTCAGATTTTGGAATGAAATTTATTTCAATTTTTTTAATAACAAGGCTATGGAAAATATAAGAAAATACAAAATATCAGAAAATTTTATTAATATAACTTTGAAATTATTTTCTTTTTCATAACTCTATTTTTTACATGTGCTCTTATATGTGATTTGTGAAAGTATACAATTATATTAAATAAAAAAAATTGAATTTGTGTATTTACGTGTGGCTCATTATAAAATGTAAAAAACCGGATTGCGGCTCTCTTTGTTCTCATGTGCCCATCACAGATATATATAAAAATATTTAATTATCTCTACACCATGTATTCTAAAGATTTCTTTATGAGAAAGATTTCAAGAATCATAAAATCTGTATTATTTGGTATTTCTAACTGCCTTGATATGATATTTTATAATTTTTTAGTGTAAAAGTAATACTTCAGTCAGTTAGAAGATTTAAATTATCTGCTGTCTTAGATGCATAGTCTTTAAACTGAATAGATATTTTCTATTGCCAAAATTTATAACTACATTCTCGGTCTTCATGTCTGGGATAATTTTTATACTTACAGTTTCGGTTCTTAAGATCAGTGTTAGTCAAATTTATGTTTGTTGTGTTAGTATTTATTTTTCCTATCCCTCCTGCCCTCTCTCCTAGGGGTGAAAAATATTCATTGAATAGAAAGCAATTGCAGTTAAAGTGTAAAAAGTATGGTTTTTAAAATTCTGGTTCTGTATTTTCCTCAGTGCTCCAGAAATGTGTTGTATAATTATGCTGTGATGGAATATGCATGAAATGAATTATATTGCTTGATGGGCAAAAGTTAAAACATGCATTCGAGGATTATATCAAACCATTTATATAAAAGATAACTGCACCCAAAGCATGAAAATTTATGGTGGTAAGTTTTCATTTTGCATGAGGGAAATTTGCTTGAACATTCTATACAAGTTCTTTTATGAAAACTGTTTGAAAAAATTTTCTAATTAGAAGTCAATCATTGGCCAGGTGTTTTTTTTTCCTTTACAGTCATATACATAGCGTTGCATTTCATGTTGTACTTTCTTACTATCTATCTGTTTTCGTGACAGTTAGTTTACATATAACATTGATTTAAATATAATTTACAGAAAATCTGATAAATAAAAAAATTGAAGATTTTATATAATTTTCTACATTTTAATATTTAAAAATTAGAAAATATCTATAATAATATATTAAAGTAACAGAGTATAACAGTTAATTACTTTGCACTGGAAAATTTGACATCCAAGTTCTTGTCAATAAAGCCTTTGTCTTTGTGGGGCCAAATTGCAGAAATTTCAACAAGGTCCTTCAAAATTCTGATTTATATAAAATGCTAAATATTTAATGTGAAGAATTAAAGGTGAATTTTAGGATGATATTCATATTTTGATTTTATGTACATTTATAAGAAAAGGAAAACTAGAAAGTAGCTAGACTACATATATTTTATTTTCAGAACAAAATTATTTACAATTAAATTTTGCTGGATTTTTTTTATCAACAAGATCATTTATAAATTGATGAAATTTTAATTTTCTAGTTTCTACATGCTTTATAGACTCTTGCAAGACAGTTGAGTCTCTTCTGCGATGTTGTTGACCTCAGGTATGTTTTAATTAAGTTTAATCTTGAAAATATTCTTTTTCCCAATGATACAGTTTCATGAATTGTTGAAAATATCCTTAAAGGTATAAAAACATTTGAAAATCCAGTAGCTGTCTTTTGTAGCAATTGTAGAATTTTAAAGGGTTTCCTGAATTAATAGGTCTTAATACTTCTATTTCTTTGACCAGCATATAGCTATCTATGTCTACATCTTTTATAGACTTTGTCTGGTCATTAATCTGAATCATTTTTACATCTGTCAAGATAATTTCTAGTACCGATGCATGTTCTTGATGTTCATTCTGTGCAATCGTCTGGAATTAACTTGTCTAGCTTTATACAGTATTTGTTAAAAACAATGCACCTCAAAATTTCTTTCTAGTTCCTTATTGATTCATCTGCATACTCATAATTAAACATCCTTTTTCATTTTTGTAAATGTTTTTATTTTCATTTTTGTAAATGTTTTTATTTTCATTTTTGATTTTGTTTTCATTTTTGTAAATGTTTTTGTAAATGTTTCTGTAGTGACTTCTAAGTCAGTCACAAACTCTGTGGCTCCAACTAATACTTGTTCGAAATCAGAGTGGCTTTAGTTTGTCAGGCATTCTAAAAGATTTCTAAATGATCACAGTACTTCCTTTCAGACATTTTAAATTTTTCTTTCTGTAGGGCTCTGTACTAGCACAGGGCCTAATGATTCCAATAAATCCAATTGTATTAAAGCAAGTCCTGCTAAAACTAATTCTTTACAGATTTTCTATCCTTTTATGCATAGTATTCTTCAGGTTGTCTTATGATTCATATAATTTTAATTCTGTTGTGAACTGTGCGGAGTTTGGTTTCACAGACTTTTTAAAATTTTATGAAGACAGCCCTGACTAGTAGCCAATATTTCTTGGTACGATATAGACAAATAAATCTACTTAGGGCAGAAAAATTCTAAATGATCACAGTACTTCCTTTCAGACATTTTAAAATTTTTCTTTCTGTGGGGCTCTGTACTAGCACAGGGCCCAATGCTTCCAATAAATCCAATTGTATTAAAGCAAGCCCTGCTTTAATACAATTGTGGTTATTTCACATTACTGGTTATTGTGGTTATTTTGCATCTTTTACTTTGCATATTGTCTCATTCAATCATCATTTAGTAAGTCAAGTTTCGGGAGGTATTTAGCTCTACTAAACCCTTCAACTGTATAAAGAAGTTTTTTGGAGACTATCAAAATTTGCAAGCCTCTCTTCCCAAGAGAATCTCTGTGGTGAACGAAACAGCTTAAATTTCATGTAGGAAATTTTTTGGGACCGCTGATTTTACATTTATTTTTCTTATACTTTTAAAAGATTTAATTTGTATGAGTATTTCTGTTCTCCATACTATGCATATATGTTTCTTAAATCATTGTTTTGTAAAATATGGTATTAAACTTTTGATGTTACTCTAAATGCATTTATGACTGTAGAATAAAATATTTCATACTTTTTAATTAAAAAATTATTTATACAGGCAATTGCTTTTCTGTCTCGTTAATGAAGAGGTAGGTGTGATTTTCTCTAGCTAAGAAGTGATATAATAGGTATAGATTAATCTTCATCTGATTTCCTGTATCACTAAACTGTATTGTACAGTTTTTCAAAAGAATTCCATTCTATGTGGACATCTCGAAATCATTTGATTTGATAGACATAATGAAAAATGTTATGAGATTACCTTATCCTGTAAGAACAAAATGCTTTTTAAATATTCTCTGAATCACACAATTTTTTTTTTTAATAGCTAGTATTCTTAAGTATGCTAGATTTATAGCAAAACTATTTTAATATTATCAACAAGTTCGAAGAGTGTTTAAAGATAATATAAGTCTGCAGTTCACATTTGTAGCCCCAAAGTACATTTTTCTAGACATGCTTATTTATTTCTAGTGGCTTTATTATGTAGTATTCTCCTTTGTACTAACATAGCTTGCTGAGTAGATGTATGCAAAGAAGAATTGGAAAAATATCTGCAGGAAAGAATCATTATTAGAAATGGATTTTAATTTCAAAGCTTAAGTAAACTTGAATATCCATCCCGCAAAATAGAGAAATTTTTTAAAAATGACAAATGAGAAAGGCGTGCCAAAATCAGGATATCTAAAAAATTGTTTGTAATGATTTTGAAAAATACAAAAACAACTTTTTTTAGAAAAATTGATCTTTAATTAAAAACATTACATAAATTTAAACATTCCCCTCCATGCCCACCCCAAAAATAATAATTTTTTATAAAAAATTGACAGTAAAAATAACAAATATGATAAAGTTAGAATACACCTATATTTTTTAAATATAGCATTACCAAAAGTACCATTTTTAAAAAAAATATCGTTAATAATATTAAACTTTAATTAGCAGAAATCACCCAGCACTCCCTCTTGAAATTTTTTTTATTCTGAAAAGTAACATTTTCAATAGGAAATGATCTTTGAAATGTACAAACAAAGCGTTAAAACAATTGTTATCAATTCAATAGTAATTTTTTTTTGGAGCGGTAAAGACGACATGTAAGTACGAAAACATCTTGTTCATAAACAAACACCTTCCCGCACGTCTTGAAATGAGCAAGCACGGTTACCGAAGAGAAATTTTTATTGTTCCACTTTCCTCATCGGTTTGAGTATCGTACTTCACCCAAAATTTTAATTAGAAAGAATGCAATATAATTATTTTTCTACTGATCTGTATGTGTATGTAATTTTTCTTTCTTTTTAAGGCTTGGAAGTTCTGTTTCTTTATCAAATTAGTATGTGACTGTTTGAGTCTAAAGTCACACCTCACATTTGGTATATTTTGTTTACAACCCGGAGAAAATTTACAAATATGAATTGTGTGAGAGATAACTAGGGTAAAACTTGTTTAAGCAGTTCTGAATTAGTTTTTTCTAAATATGAAAATTTAAAATTGATTTTATAAGTCATTTTAAAGGAGCATCGCATGATAACCGTGTAGATTTCTTTTGTTTAAAATTGTTATTACGTGTTTGTAATCTCGCAATACAATATTTAAAAAGTGTTGGTCTGAAAAAGACCTTATCAGCTGTGTATACCTGACGTATATCACATAGACTGCAGGAGGTCCACAGAAAGCTGTTTTGAAATGTTTGAAAATGTGAAGCATCACATAAAAGTACTGTTGTACAGTAAATGAACGTTAAGAAATTTGAAGAATTTATACTTTTGCCAATTCTTATGTATTACTAGCTGTACCCGTTCACACGTTGCTGTGTTTGAACAAAAAGGCAGTTTTGATACCTCAAACATAATTTATTAATGATCAAATGTATACAATACATCAAAATGAAAATTAACAATAAAATTATTCCTACATATATGTCATTTGAATATAACATATGTACAAAACATAGATATACATAGTTGATGGTAGAATAAACATGCTTCTTGTGATATTAAACAATATTGCAAAACGAATTTCAATTGAACAATAATTTTGTGATTATTAAATATCATCATGAAATAAATGATATTTGATGATTGTTGGTGAACTTTATCTTAGTAGTGCTTGTAAATATACAACATTTTTTGTTTTCCTATCTGGTGCAAGAACAAATAAATTTGATGGTTTTCCAACTCGTGAACACCCAACGTACAGCTGTCCATGTGAGAAGCATGGATTTATCAAATTTAATACACATACTTGCAATGATTGTCCCTGTTCTTTGTTAATGGTCATTGCAAAGGCTAGTCGTACAGGAAACTGTAGACGTTTGAATTCAAATGGAGTATCCATTGGTATCATGGGAATGCGTCATAATAGTACATGTTCCCCCTTGTGTTTTCCTTTTAAAATGGTTGCCTCAATTATGTTAGTCATTAATTTTTTTACTGATAGCCTAGTCCCATTGCATAGTCACGGTGGATTTATATTTCGTAGAAGGATGATTGGGGAACCAATTTTCAAAGATAAAATATGCGGTGGCATTCCTGGTAGATCCAATGAATTTAAAAATTCTATTGGATAATTAACTGATTCATCGTGATTGACAACAGTATCTATGGATTTATATGTTGTTTCTTCATCAGGTATTTCATTTTGAATTGTGCAGTTTATTAAATTCACATCAACGTTTTTGGCTGCCAATATAGCACGCTCACTAACCCATTGATTATTTTTATAATTCTGCGATAAATTTGGAAAAACTTTGGCAATCAATTCATCAGTGGATTTTACAATGTGACAAAAGTTTTCTGGTAATGTAATACAGTGTGTGGATTCGTCCATTTCCATTTTACCATTCCCAATATTTAACAATTGTTTTGCAAATCGTTCAGAAGATTCATTTTGTTGTAATTGAACACGCATATTGGTCTTTAAAGATATTTTATCTACATACCGCCATAACACTGATGATTTCAGACATGCATTCAATTCATCTGCAGGTGTTGAACGTAGTATAACTGGTAGAGTTTGTCGAAAATCACCAGCTAGCAAAATGAGTTCACCACCAAAGAGCTGCTCATTTCCTCTCAAATCTTTTAATGTGCGATTGAGTGCTTCCAATGATTTCTTGTGTGCCATGGTGCATTCATCCATATTATAAGCTGACATGATCTTAGTACTTTTCCCATCCCAGAATCTTTGCTAATATTACATGTTGGAGTTTCAAATATCTGCATATTTAATGCAATTTCAATGCTGAATGTGCTGTTCGACCACCGTCCAAAAGAGTTGCTGCAATACCAGATGATGCAATAGCAAGTGCAATATTATTTTGTGATCTTATAGTTGCCAGAATAATTGAAATAAGAAAAGTTTTGCCAGTGCCTCCAGGTGCATCTAAGAAATATAAACCACAACTCTTGTTAGAAATTGCATTTATAATTGTGTCATATGCTGTTCGTTGTTCTAATACCAATTTCGGCAGATTAATTCGAACAAATGTTTGTAATTCATTAACATCGAAGTGCGTTTCTCGTTGTATATCACGATCGAAAATGTCATTACCAGATCTATATGCAGCAATCATTCCCAATTGTGTCAGTGATTTGTTGGCTATTGTCAAACATACATTCTCAATTAAAATCAATCCTTCGTTGTATATATTTGATGTAAATTGAATGTTGAGATTAGCATTTATTCTACGCATGCGATGTAAAATGTCATCACTCATATAGTCTTTATATTTTTCCCAAAGATCCTTTGGATTAGCCGGAAAACATGTAGTTAGTATGATGGAAAATAGTGTACGTATCTGTTGTGGTTGAGCTGTATTAGAAGCATCAGCGAGTGAAATATCCCAATGAGCATCGTTTTCTAAGAGACTTAATTTCTGGCAAGCCTCACGAAATGTAGCACACACATGGCCATTGACTGTTTTTAATTCTTGGAAAGATGTTGGTCCACGAACATTGATTAATAATAAGCTTAGGTAAAAGCATTCTGCGTTATTTGGATGTACAGTGTACAGACGACCCAATGCATCTGTGGAATATAAATTTAGGTGTCCTTGTACTGCTCTACCTTGTTTACGACGATGAAATTTTCTTGTTGATGTATTCAACGTAAAATAAGATGGTACATCAGAGTACAGTAGTGTCCTTGCAAAGGTATCATTTCTACATAATGTGAAAAATTCAGTTAATGTTGTTGGCGGTGGTGACATTGCTCTTGCACTTACATTTTCTGATATAAAATACACACGCTGTCCATTTTCAAGATGTACTGCTAAATGAACAACCGTTGGATATCGCTCATGAATGGAAAATGATAGAATACGCCATACAGCCTCATTGCTACTTATGTAGCGTCCCAGTTGATATTGGGTGACTTCATCGTTAGAAGCAGTTGTATTTTCCACTGCATATACTGCCATATCGATTCCTTTGTTCACATATTTGCAAATATATTTTATAGCTTTCACTGAATTGCAGTACTCAACATTTATGTGTGCGTTATACGTTTTTAGTAGTAATGGAGAATATGGTACTACCCAACGATTATCAACATCAATAGTATTGTTGAGTACTTTTAGTTTAATGGATTTTGCACCATCTTCGGTAGATCGTCGTCGATAGAGTGGATATCCATCATTGCCTGTAATAGTTTCAGCAAGTAAGTCTCTAGGATACCGCTTTATGCACTTTCCATCTGATATGCATGGTGAATTTTCTATTAAACATTTTAATTTTTGTTTAAATACACGTGCAGAAATATCATGACGATCTGATGATGATTGTCCAGTTAATAAAAGCTCCTTTATTTCATCCCATGCTGGGTTGCATGTAAATGTGATGAAAAAATCTGGACGACCATATGAACGAACATACGTCATAGCATCTTGTGCATATTCATGCATGTGTCTTGGGCTGCCTGTAAATGTGGATGGTAAAATGACCATTTTTCCCAATTCACTGAGATTGCCATCATTTACAACTGCATCACGTAAATGGATGTACTCTTCAGAACGCAATTTGACTTGATTTAGTCGTATGTAGAGGAGTCTTTCACTTTCTATATTTACATACATGTCAACAATGTATTGATGAAATAATTGTCTACATTTCAATATATGATTATCAGCATTCTCACGAATCATCGTTCGATATGCATAATAATTCATAGCACTGACCTTTTTGTTAATGTCCACATTAGTTAGAGGATTTCTCATATTAATATTAAAATGATATCCATCCTCTTCTTGCCAAAATAGAATGGGATATTGTAATGCATCATATGAACGATGCGTTTCTGATACTTTCTGGACGTCACCATTTCTACGATGAAGAATTATATCGCGAGAATTAAATTCTTCACCAACTATGACAATTGCCACTTCATCGATCGTTGGTGCGTTGAATTGTCTTCGATGTTGACCAATAGATGTTTTATCTGCCTTTATTATTACTTTGTAATCATCAGATGGCATTTGTTCAATGGCGGTTTTAAATAATTTAATTAAATCATTAAGTTCAAACAAATTTTGTAATTCAGCGACAATCTCTCGTTTAGTACTCATATTCAGTTGACACCGTCTGTTGATTTGTTCGTCAGTATTTCCCATAAAATATATCTGAAGATATTTGTGATCAGCATTAGGCAAGGGTAGTAGTGATCCAGCATGGTGATAAATTTGCCCTTGTACTTTAAATGTTGGCATATAATTTGCGCTAACGATATTCGTTGCTCCGAACGATATCATTTGGAAGCATGAATTGTACTTGCGTATATTTTTCAAAAAATTTTTTGATTGACTTGTTTCACCTAATACTAAAGTTAATAATGGTTCAGGTGGTGAACGCAAGTCTTGCAACTTTACTTTTCCACCTGCATAGCACATACCTGGTGTTTCATTTTTAAATTTTTGAGCACCACAATACGTACACTTTTTATCCATTTTTCCAATAATTACACTTGGATGAAGACTGTAATTGTAAAGGGGATTGTAATTGAAACCACATAAATTCAAATCAGTATGTATCGTTCGTCTTGTCTGTGTTCTGCGAATTCGATTCCTTTGCTGCCTTGCTTGTCTCTGTTCACTCGTTTCTAATGATCGAGCAAGAGCAATGTGAACTCGATCTCTTTCTTGCCTTGCTTGCCTCTGTTCACTCGTTTCTAATGATCGAGCAAGAGCAGTGTGATCTCGATCTCTTTCTTGCCTAGCTTGTCTCTGCTCACTTGTTTCTAATGATCGAGCAAAAGCAGTGTGATCTCGATCTCTTTCTTGCCTAGTTTTTCTCTGCTGGCTTGTTTCTGAAGCTCGTTCTTCTCTTCTCCTTTTTGCTTGATTTGTAGATCGACCTATGAAACTTCGCTTTGGTGGCATAATTGAGGGGTTAAATAAAAAGTATTTCCAATATTTTTATTTATTCACGTATTAATAATTTATTCTCGTATTAATAATTGCAGAAGTTTTTGACATCTTAAAAAACAACCTACAAACGTATTCCATCCTATAAAAAATAATAGAAGTTGCCATCTTCAGTCATTGTAAAGTAGGAATAATGATATCACGTGATATTGATAATGCGAAGCGATATTGATAATGCGATATACGCGATAATGATATTGTAAAGTAGGAATATGATATCACGCGAATAATACAAAATATAATATCACGCATGCAAACAATCTCACGTGCAGGAATCTAGGAAATATTACATTACGTCATACTGCTAGGCTGAATTTCAAACATCATTACTAATTAACTGTTATTTTGATATTTTTGGGATATTTGTTCGGGAGCACCTAGAACCCAAACTCTGATTTAAAAAAAAAAATTCAAAAACCTTCCTAGGGATATACCTAATAATTTCCAAAATTTTCACGGCGATTGGATGTATGGTTTTTGAATCTATCGAGTACAGACAGACAGACACACATTCATTTTTATATATATAGATATACACAACATTCGTATTAAAATATGGAGCGAGAGGTGTAAATTATCTGTAGCCAACGAACTACAGTCCAAACAAATACTCCTAAACAAACAGAAGCCGCATAGTCTTTGTTATTTCCTGTAATAATTTTATATATTTTATGACATTTATAAACTTTTTAATCTGATGGTAACCGAGCTTTTTCATCAGATGTTCATCTCTGGAATTTCTTGAAGCATTGAACTAAATAATTAATGATGAAATAATTTTTAATTGTGGATGAGTAAAATGAATATAAAGGAAAAAAATATTAACATTTTTTATACGTTATAGATCGGACCGATATCCGTATTGTTTAGATCCCTTCAAACCGGAACATATATGAAATCTCTGCGCGTCCTTATGATCTACCAGAACAAAAACAGTAAGTATTACTAAGGAACCTCGTACCTTAATTATAATAAATTTAAAATGCTCAGTAGTTTAATTAATCCAGAACGTAATAAATAACATCTTAGTTTACAGATATCTCATTTCCTAGCACAAACAAACTTATATATTGCTTTTCATTTCACGTGAAAAATATGAAGAAAAGGCGTGATGGTACAGTGTTAATATATCATTCAAATTCCTTTCTCCTCTCTTTGCAGGTTGTCGGTACAGATTATTAGCTGGTAAACCAAAATATTTGTGGTGTCCAAAAATTCAGAAAGTCAACGTATTGCTGGCAGTTACAGTTTTTTAATCATCGTTTAAAGGAACTTCGGCAAGCCACAAGAGCAAATGTCTTGTATTTCCAGCACAGATAGACTTTCCAATGAATGCCATTCCTGCGAGCAGAACCATTCTAAAGCCGAAGATGATTGCATTTCATGTGACACTTGTATAATTAGTCAAAATGTAAAAAGTTCCAGTGCACAGATTCCCCCTCGTACCGAAGGAAAAAATTTTGAATGTAATTTACGTGAAGGAACATTTTCACTGCTGGCTGCTTTAAGTACACATCATTCGTACCATATTGATAATCATCTCTCTCCCCACACAGAAAAACCTTTCGCCTGCTCTGTATGTGGGAAAAGATTCTCTGAGCGGTATGCTTTAAAAAGACATCTCCGCATCCACACGGGAGAAAAACCTTTCGCCTGCACTGTATGTCATAAAAAATTTTTTGAACGGAGTAATTTAATTAAACATATCCTCATCCACACGGGAGAAAAACCTTTCGCCTGCACTGTATGTGAGAAAAAATTTTCTCAACAGGGTAGTTTAATAAGACATCTCCGCATCCACACGGGTGAGAAACCTTTCGAATGCACCGTGTGTGGGCAAACGTTTTCTGTACAGGGTCATTTAAAAACACATCTCCGCGCCCACACAGGAGAGAAACCTTTCGCATGTACTGTATGTGACAAAAGATTTTCTCAACAACATGTTTTAAATATACATCTCCGCGCCCACACAGGAGAGAAACTTTTCGCATGTACTGTATGTGAGAAAAAATTTTCTCGACAGAATCATTTAAAAATACATCTCCGCACCCACACAGGAGAGAAACCTTTCGTATGTACTGTATGTGAGAAAAGATTTTCTCGACAGGAGGATTTAAAAAAACATAACCGCACCCACACGGGAGAGAAACCTTTCGCCTGCACAGTATGTGGGAAAAGATTTTCACAACGGGGTCAGTTAACAGCACATCTCCGCGCCCACACAGGAGAGAAACCTTTCGCCTGCACTGAATGTGAGAAAAAATTTTCTCTACGGGGTAGTTTAATAACACATCTCCGCATCCACACGGGTGAGAAACCTTTCGCATGCACTGTATGTGAGAAAAGATTTTTTCGACAGGATGATTTAAAAATACATCTCCGCACCCACACAGGAGAGAAACCTTTCGTATGTACTGTATGTGAGAAAAGATTTTCTCGACGGGAGGATTTAAAAAGACATAACCGCACCCACACGGGAGAGAAACCTTTCGCCTGCACAGTATGTGGGAAAAGATTTTCACAACGGGGTCAGTTAACAGTACATCTCCGCACCCATACAGGAGAGAAACCTTTCGCCTGCACTGTATGTGAGAAAAAATTTTCTGTACAGGGTCTTTTAAAGAGACATCTCCTAGTCCACATAGGAGAGAAACCTTTTGCATGCAATGTATGTGAGAAAAGATTTTCTCGACATGGTCATTTAGAAAGACATCTCCGTACCCATACAAAAGAAAACCTTTCGATTGCGCTATAAGTGAGAAAAGATCTTCTGCAGACGGTCCGTTTGAAAACGCATCTCCTTATTCATGGAAGAGAGTCTTTGTCCGCATGATATGTGAGAAACGGTTTTCTGAACTTGATCATTTAAAAAACATTTTCGGGCCTACACAGAAAAGAAATCTTTCAACCTCTGTGTGAGAGAAAACTTTTCCTTGCAGCGGGCTATACAGCGTACTTGCAGCGTACTAAACGCATCTCCCTACCCATTTATGTTTGTAACCAACTCTATTGTGTGAAACAGGATATTTTGGCGTAAAGACAATCTTGTCGCAGAGTGGTGAAAATGGAATTCAAACTCAGGTTTGATTTTCTTTATTTAGAGGAGATATTGGACACAAGTATGTTTTGAAATTTAATGTTTTGTGACATTAGAATTTTTTAAATATATCAATGCGATGTCGGTTATCACCTACGATATCTGAGGAATACTTGACCCACAAAGTGATTGAAGTAAAAGATCACCTGTCATTATACCTGTTTATACTGGAGGCGAGAATTTTTTTTCTACATCTGTTGTGTTCTGTAAATGAAGAAATAAATATGAATAAGGATATATAAATAAATATTTTATGACTTCATATCGATAATGGATTAATTTTTGCTTTTGTCTCTCTTTTAATTATTTTAAATTAATTTCGTTATTATTATTTTATTAGAAGAGTTTTTGTAATGTGCAGATAAAATAATATATAATGCCTGTGTTTGGCCCATCAATAGCTCATTACTCTTTAACCCGTGCGCGACGCAACGATTCCACTGTTATCAGCCCAGCGTCTCGCATAGGCGAAGAACTGATCATCACGGGGAGCCCAGTGTCGCGTATGCGTAATTTGAAAATGGAACGATTTGTTTGAATTTTTTAAATGCTAGTAGATGGCGCTAAATGGTAACGGTGTTCACAACGGTCGAGTCATATGACCTTCATGTACGGGCATTAGTTTCTGTTTTTCTGTTCTGTGCTTCTGGATTTGATAGATTTATTGGTGTAAACAAACTGTGAATCACGGCTCTTTAAAGTGCACGTATGTGTTAAAGGGACGCCGGCGTTTTTATTTATTGCTTTGCTTTTTTCGTTAGGAGAATATGGTGAAGTGCATCTAATTGACTATTACAGGGTAGGAGAGAGAAGTATTTCTGGGTGTTTTTTGTAGATGTTTTTGATATTTTTTTTCTTTTTCTTTTTCTCGAACACGAAATCACTTTGTCGCTAGACAAAGTGATTTCGTATATACATCGCCTATATATATATCGTGAGACTGCTGGCCATTAATTTAAGGGGTGGGGTTATATTCAGTTTCATTCCGTTATCCATGGCTAAAAGACCGAGATACCTAACTAAGAGTGAAATATGTGTTGTAATCAAAATATGGGAGGTTTTGACACTGGCAATTCTATCATTAATCACTATCCAGCATTTAGAAAAACAGTGAAATGGCATAAAAAGCTGTTTTTTGGTTTGTTAGATATGGCGCTTCTGAATGCAAATGCAATATATTCGAAGGTAAAAGGAGAGAAAATACTTAAAAATTTGTCCAAAATCATCGGGTACTCAACCTTTCCGTTTATCTGGAAGACATTTTCCGAAAATTTAAATTGACGAAAAAGGTTATAAAGGTAGAAGGCGATGCGTTGTGTGCGCTAAAAACAAGGAAAAGCGAAAGAAAACATCGTATTATAAGTGCAAAATATGCAACGTAGGACTGTGTGTCGATCCTTGTTTTGAACTATTCCACGAGCAACAGAATATTTAAATTGGAATTTCATTATCAACAGATAATTATTGCTCAATTTTCTTTTTTTTAAATATCGTATTTGTAACTTTGGTTTCGTGTATACAGTATTTGTTTCCGTGTGTTTAAGTATAATTATAGTATTTTGCATGTTTCATTTATTTCTTTTAACGTTATATTCATTATATTAATACATATTAAGAAGTAGTATATTATATACATAATTTCTAAAATTGGAGTCATTATATTGAAATGCTGATTTTATATGAATTTTTTTGTAAAATTAGGCTTAACAGCTGAAAATGCGTCGGCCGGTGGCGACGCTGCATTTCGGAGCGTTCGGTCCCGTGACTGCGATTCGTTTTCCGCGCGCTGGTTCTCAAGGGGTTAAAAAATGGCTCAAAATTAATTAGGTGGACTGTATATGGGTTTTGTCGTAATTTTATTGTTTCATTTCTGAGCTACGCTCACTCCGTTCGCCACTCGGAGCTCGTCTCGTCTCCTCACCACACGTCACATAGTACATATACAGCGACAGCAGCGCCCTTTTTAAATGTGGCAGACGTTGCACTCAACATACCGCCCGCCTTGACAATTTTTTTAAAATTTTCAAAATATAAATCAAGCAAGTTACAAATACTAGGTGACACTCGTTACAATACACTGGAAACCATATTACACAATGAATTAACAATGAAAATGTGCTCAAATAATCAAATATTAAAAAAATACACTAAAATTATAAAACAATACAATTAAATTCATGCACAAACACATGTAAATGAAAATCATATACTTCAATTAGATTCAAAGGGTAATTTAACAACCTTATGAACAGGTCGCTTATAGATACCTTTACTTGTTTTAATGTAACTACTCTGGTTATATTATCCTTTCCTGGATGAACCTTAATTATTTTGGCAAGATTCCAGCTCAGTAACGTTGAATCATCATCTTTAACAAAAACTAATTCATTTTACTTAAACCATTTTTCTCTATACCATTTAGGTCGTGCTTGAAGACGATTTAAATAGTCTGAGGTCCATTTACTCCAAAATGTTTGAGATAATTTTTGCACTAACTCCCACCTACTGAGCTTATTCATTGGAATCTTCCTAAAATCTGGTTCAGCAAGGATGTTAACGATGAGCCAACTAAAAATTGAGCTGGAGTAAGAGCTAAATCATCATTGGGATCCTCAGAGAGAGGGCAAAGAGGTCGTGAGTTTAACACCGCCTCCACTTGTGTAACAAGTGTAAAAAATTCTTCATGAGTAAGGACCGTATTTCCCACAAACCTTTTAAGGTGGCCTTTCAAAGATTTAACCCCAGCCTCCCACAAACCTCCAAAGTGAGGTTTGGCAGGGGGATTAAAATGCCACTTAATGCTCTCAGAAACAAGAAAATCCTGAAATTTTTCTGTACTTTTCTTTTTAAACAGCCCCTTTAAAATTTTACGAAACTCATTGTTGGCTCCTACAAAGTTAGTTCCGTTATCACTAAAAATCTCACTAGGCCTACCTGTACGAGAAATAAATCTTTTCAAGGTACCAATAAAGGCTTCAGTACTTTAAACTATTTACAATTTCTAAGTGTATGGCTCTAACAACAAACATACAAAAATACAAATGTAACATATACTCTTTTCGCTCTACCTGGGATTAATTTGATACTAAAGGGACCACAGAAATATAGTCCTACTTTAGTGAACACTCTTGAAATGTTAACTCTTGCAGTAGGGAAATCCGCCATCATTTGGTTTTTACCTTTAGCATTAACCTTAAGGCATTTTAAACATTTCTTAATTACTCTTTTGACTATTGATCTGCCAGTAATTATCCAAAATTGTGTACGAATGTTGGCTAAAGTAGCCTCAGGTCCTGTAAGATAATAAAATACATGATAATGATTAATAACACAGGTCTACAAAAAAAAGTTTATTTTTCGGTGCCTGGGGTTTTAGAGCTGATTTTAGCTATATTTGGGGCGCTGAATCTAAATATGAAATCGGTTTTTCTCTATCAGCTCTACTTTTTTAGATACGGTAAAACCTCATTTATCCAGACTAACTGGGACCATGGGCATCCGGACAATCGAAAATCTGGATAATCCAGGTAATATGGGTAATAAGCAATACAAAATCCTTAACTATGAAGACTTACATTGTTTACAAGACATTAAAAAATATTAAAATAACTGTTTACATCATTTCTTAACAAGAATTGATAAGTCTAGTAAAGGTTTCTTAAACTCAACGAAAAGCATTTTATTACCATAATTTATTGTACAATATATGCAGGAACTGTACATTGAATCAAACTAAAAAGCGAATATTTGGCGTACTCGTAGTTACGTTCTTGCTATCATAGTTAAAAATTATTATCTAATGTGAACATTAAATAAAAATGATGTCTACAAATCTGATCCAGATTATCTGGAGATCCGGATAAACGAGGTTTTACTGTACATTTACTTATTTATCAGTGTTTTTTTCTATTCAGTACATTCAAATATGGGTGATTTGCCCTCCTGGGAAAAATGGGTCTACCTGAATATTTTCCAGATTATTGGCGCCTACGTGTTGTCAGCCCAAGTCGAAGTTTGAAATATGTCCTTCAACACAATGGAAACAAATATGGTTCAATACCAATTGCTCACTCAAAGAAAATGAAAGAAGAATATGACACCATAGCTTTGGTCTTGGAGAAGATAAAGTTTCATCAATGAGTGATTTGTATGGACTTAAAAATGGTAAACTTTCTCCTTGGACAGCAAAGTGACTACACCAAATATCCTTGCATCGTGTGCCTCTGGGATAGCAGAGACAAAACACACCACTGGGTTAGAAAAGAGTGGACTAAGCGAGAAAACATGGACGGTGGGGAAAGAATTGTCATTAACGACCCCATAATTGGACGAGAGAAAATCATCTTTTCTCCAGTGTATATCAATCTGGGCCTAATGAAACAGTTTGTAAAGGCGCTTGATAAGAACGGATCATGCTTTGCATATATAGGGAGGAAAATGTCTTCGTTTAGTAAGGAAAAAATTAAAGCAGGAATATTTGACGGCCCACAAGTAAAACAACTCATTAAGGATCCTGCCTTCGTAAATTCCGTGAATGAGGCTGAATGAAAAACCTGGACTTCATTTGTTACAGTTTTCGGAAATTTTCTGGGCAAATGCAAAGCTGAAAACTATATTGAACTGGTAAACGATATGCTAAAATTTCAGATCGTTTGGGTGTAACATGACCATTAAGGTGCACTATTCACACAGTCACTTAGACCATTTTCCTGAAAATTTAGGAGACACCAGTGAGGAACAAGGTGAAAGATTTCACAAGGATATTAAAACTATGGAAGACCGCTACCAAGGAAGTTGAGATACGAACATGATCGCAGATTACTGCTGGAGTTTAAAAAGGGAATGTCCCTAAATACATTTAAGAATGTCACGGAAAAGAATTTTCCGAAGTGTATAGTGACTGGTTGGTTTCATCGATGACTTTTTCCTCTTTCTTGCTCTTTGTACTTATAAGTACTATTGCAATATTCTCTATGAATTTTATGTTCCTTTAACATTTAAAAAAATATATTAATAATAATAAATTCCGTGTTTAGTTTTTTAATTTGTTTCATGGTTTTAACTTAAAATAGTGAAACGTATATTTCACAAAAATGTTATATCTTAGAAATTTGAGCTCCTATTTAAAAACTAATGCCATATTTAAATTCAGGAAATCAAATTCATATGAAATCAGCTCCAAATACCCCAAGACCAAAACCAATGTTGCCCTGTGAATCAAATCACAAATAGGATTGTTACTAGGAATTAACATAGGATGTTTTTGTTCTGCAGGTAGGTTAGAATGTCTCAGTCTACCTCCATCGCGAAGTATGTTCTTCTCGTCTAAAAACGGAGACAAATTCAATAAGTTACTGGAATTAGGTAACCGTTGTCCTCTTTGAATACACTGAATTTCCTTTCAAAAATATACAGATTGCACATTTCGCACTAAACAAAGCAAAGATGCGGATAATTGAGATGCAGTTAAACTGCCAGTGATTTTCGAGGATAGATTTCTTGCATTTTCTTCGAAACACACACACTATGCAATTATTCTTTGCAGTTTCGCTAATGAAGAACACTTATTAATGATGGGGAGTATCTCAAAATCTTGCTCCAAGAGACACACTGAATCCCCTTGATTATCCCTTAGCTCACTTTCGCATAATTCACTACTATGGATGTCTTTGCAATCACCAGGGAAGTTCACTAAGCGCTCTCTAAGAAAGGATGGCCCTAACCACCACATGCCACTTTGTGGAATATTTTCTGGATCAAGTCCTCTCCATATGATATCTGCAGGATTTTGTTCCGAGGGAACACGATGCCACTGATTCATCTCTGTAAACTCTTGGATAACCACCACTCGATTGGCTACAAACGTCTTTAAATCTCTGGGTTCCTTTTTCATCCACGATAGCACTATCGTAGAATCAGTCCAACAGAACGCTGACGTATTATCCATTTTTAATGCATTTTTCACTTTATGCATTAATTAGGTGGACTCTATATGGGTTTTCTCGTAATTTTATTGTTTCATCTCTGAGCTAAGCTCACTCCGTTCGTCACTCGGAGCTCGTCTCGTCTCATCACCACACGTCACATCGTACATATACAGCGACAGCAGCGCTCTTTTTAAATGCGGCAGGCGTTGCACTCAACAGCCTGAGGCATCTGATTATACTTTTATATTCTTTGTATTAGATATTGTCTCAAATTTTTATGTATAAATTATATAATTTTAATTTGGAACTCAGCTCTTAAAAAATGTTTAAAATTTATAAACTACACCAAGTCTTGTCTATCGAATAATGGACTCTTTACTGAGTCTAGCAATATAAAGGGTGTCTATAATTAAACTTCCCTACTTTAAATTTGTCTGCAGTTGAAACTATTGTTCAGAAAGTTATGAAATTTTTTGTTGGACATATTGAAGGGATGGGAATTTGTTTGAGCGAATAAAAAAATTTGTTCTAAATTTCACCACCAGAGGGCGTTTTTTGATGAATTACACATTTAGCCAACATTTACTATAGTTAAAAAAAATTATTACAACAAGACATGTTGAAAATGACGGTCATCATTTTCATCTACCATTTGAAATCGTAAGATAGCATGTTCCACAGTTGACCGCAGTGTGTCCGGGAAAATGCTGAGAACATGTCGTAAAATGCTGTCTTTCAGATCAGGTATAGTTCTTGGTTTATGAAGACTGACTAGATGTTTCACATGCCCCCAAAGCCAAAAGTCGCATGGGTTGAGGTCCGGGGATCGGGAAGGCCACACATTAGGAAAGTGGCGGCTAATGACACGTTCTTCCGTAATGTGATTTTTGAGAATGTTCTTAACACGAAGGCTAATGTGTTGAGGACCTCCATCTTGCATAAAAATTGTGCGTGAAAGGCACTTACGTGATTTCAGATCCGGAGCAGTTTTATTTAGTAACAAGGATGCATATCGCTCCCCGGTGACCGAGCATGTTACTGGACCTCTAGGACTTAATTCCTCTAAGAAATACGGGCCGAGAATAAAAAATGCATAAAATCCACACCACACGGTTACAGTAGGTGAATGCATCGGAACATCTAAGATTTAACTCTGATTTTCTGGTTCCTAAATTCGGCAGTTGTGAGTATTCACCGAACCGTCCAAATAAATGTGTGCTTCGTTTGTCCAGAGGATATTTCAAGGCCATTCTGCATCAACCTCAAAGCGAGGAAGAAACTGAAGTGAGAACCGCTTTCGAGTTTCGAAATCATGTATAAGGAAACTCTGCACAAATTGAAGCTTGTACGGATAATACCAGAGGATATTCCGCATGGCCTTCTGGACAGTTGAAAGGGACAGATCCAATGCTTCTGCCACACGACGGACACTGGTACTAGCCTATTCGTTGGAAGTTTTGTCTTTTTCCACCTGAAGCTCAACCTTCTCTACAGCTTCTGCGGAAACAGGTTTCCTTCCTCTTCCAGAACGAATTTGGCCTCCATTAATTGAAGGCTTTTAACAGTCAATGGACCTTATCGTATCCCCTTCAAACTCCGAAATTTTCGTAGAGCAACTAGTGCTGAATTATCGTTTTGGTAAAACAATTTTACTAACAATGCTCATTCTGGTAATCGTAACGTTGACATTCTGATTAGCAATACGCCATTGGAGTGGGACGCCATTTTCGGCTTTGGAGACCAAAACTAATCGCTCACATGTTAACGTCCATAGAGGAAAATTTCGAGGATTTTTTACTTCAAAGCCAATATTTGTTAACTCTTAAAACCTATTGAAATGTATACCGAAGAACGTCAACTTAATTTTAAAAATACTTTTAACCGCGTTCCAAACGCAATATTTAAAGGAAATTGAAAGGTTTCTTTGGAAATCGGTTGTTTTACGCTTTGTGCGCAAACATTTGGCACAGAGTTGGCTGATTTTCGCCAAGTACGAATGCTTTTGTACATTTCAGATTAATCTCTGGTTTGGCAATAAATATCTCACCAATATCTTTAGTTGCTACCAGAAGCATGCATGTGAGTATTTTTATTTCCCAGTAACTAAACAGCAAAGAAGAATGTTTGCTGATTTATGTCGGCTCTGCTCTTTCTCGTATTTGTGTTTTGCGTAGCACTTAATATAAATACCTGCTTGTCATAGCATTTCTATTTTAATATTTAATTATGAATAAACCCTTTGCAGTCCTTTTTTCAGTGTGACAAATGATAATAGAACTCTAGTTAAAGAAGGAAATCATTTACGTATAATTTATTATTTTTTAAATATTATGTAACATTTTTGTGCGATGATATTGTTTAAAAGTATTTGAACGCAAAAGATTCTAAACAATCAAATTTTAAAAAAATAATTTATTACAATTACATAATAATCACATTACATTACATTAAATAATTACATTATTATCCTACACAATCCAGTTATGTGGCAATGTTTAACTGGAGAGTTTGATTTTTTGGCGAAATGTTTTTTAATACATTTTTCTGCTCTCCCTGAAGTCAAAGAAAATATTGAAATGTCTTCCCTCTATTAAATCTGGATTGAAGGCCCAAGGTAGCTTAGTTGTAGCGCGTCGGCTTTCGGTACTGAAGGTGCTCGAATCGAATCTCGAGCGCCATTAAATACCTTCGCGTCTAGGCCGCATATGGGCACGTTACCTTCGTAGATCGGGAAGTCATTATATGAGGTCAAAGAGGGTGGGAGAAGGTACGATCCCCCAGATGTCACATCTGGGGATGCTCGGTCAAAACTTAGGTGAAACATGGCTAAGTTGGACTGGATGGAATACTATATTACGACGTACTATATTCAACAATCACTTTAAAAGAGTATAAATAAATATGTTTCTATAAAAATCAATAAATGAAACTTTTTTCAAATCTTTACCTCCATTTTCTGATTTTTGGTGAATTTTTAAAGATTAATTTTTAGAATTTAATTTATTAAATGCTGATCACGTGATTTCTTTTTCTGGTACTTTAAATTAATTTATCGTCACGTGCATAAGTACGAAATAGACGAAAAAATATTATTTTTTCTTGCTAAAAATCCAAAAAAATAACAAAATACAGTAAAAAATACAGTAAAAGATATGTTCCTCATAGTGTACTATATTAACTGTACTATATTCTTTAGTTTGTTCTATTAGATTTAATTTGAATATTTTCTCCTGCATTATTTTGTCTATAAAAATATCCGTTACGATTTTTTTAAAAATATATTTTTTCGTTTTTTTTGGCATCAATTGCATATATTGATCGTTGTATTTACTATAAATATATTTATACATATTTTTGGAATTAATTGCATACATTGCCCGTTGTATTTAATTTGAATGTACTCCGTAGCGAAGTACGGGTCTTCAGCTAGTGCTAAATAAAATCCCATTTTATTTCTTTTTTGATCTCCCCCCCCCCCCCAAGGGCACGTTTTCTTCCCTTTCTTTTTTTCTCTCTGTCTGTGTATTAAAAACATAAATTTAAATTTAAATTTAAATTCTATTAACTCAGCAATAATTATAGCTTAAAAACCTCTACTGACCAATTTCACGAGCACCCTTCCTCAAATTAATCATCAGTCATCATTGGATAAGCTTTACGCCCAGGTACTCCCAAAAGAGCCATAATGGCGGTAGTGAGTTTAAAACTTTTAATCTTTTCTTTCATAGTATCCAAACTTCAATTTTCACACTAAAACGAACTATCATTATCTACTTCGAAAGCCAACAGGAAAATTATTCAGAAGTAATTTTAAGTGTAGGAATTTGATATGTTTCAGTTATCAAAAGTCAGATTTATAACTGAAGTACTAGATAAATACTAGTCAATCAGAAGAGCATCTATTTTTTTCAATTCCTTCTATTAGTTCACACTCTCTCTATATTTATATATCTTGTTCAAATTTTCAATCGTTAATAAAATACTTTTTATTCATCCAATCAAGTTGAAATACATTTTTTTAAACTTGTAGTGGATGACAGTTGATGTTAATACAGTTTTTTCAAATATTAATTCATTAATTAGATCAAATTAATTAATTTTAGTTTTATATGGGAGAAAATAATTTCTCGGCAATAATGGTGTTCACAGAATCGAGCCAATATCAGTGCAATTCCCCGCCAAAATGTAACTAAAATAAAATTTTTCTTTGTTAACCAAAGTAGGAATTGACTTCAAAAAATTTTTTTTATATTACTTGTTTAAATAGGCAAAAGGATATTTGAGAGAAAAGAAACACAAATTAAACTTACTTCAAAATTGTAAGTATTATTTTTCATTAATGGATATTCAAATACACGTATAATACCACACGGATCGTAATAAAACGAAAGAAAAAGGATGATGCTTTGAAGTGGGAAGACTTGAAAGCATCTTGCCATCGTTTTATTAAATTAAAATTCCCGCTGAAAAAAGAACAAATATTGTATGTTTGTCGTCATTGCACACGGCTAACAGACACCGGAAATGAATTAATCTAAACAATTTCTAAATCAAAGATGCCAAATCCTTTTGGATTTGGCATCTTAATTTAGAAGGTTACCATAGAAGGGTTATCATAATTTTCTATTTCAATACGCTTATCGCTTACTAGGCAGCGTTTGGCAAAGTGAAATTCGAAAGTGAATAATATTTATTGTTTTTCTCATTAAAAACGGCGTGTCCAGGTGTAATTTTTATCCCAAATCGCAGATATTAAATAAACTAAGGTTTATATAGTAGGAATTTCTGCTTGCTGCTGCTAAGTATGGATAGGTTTCGAGCAAGAGTCTCCGCAAAAAGGAAGTAATGCTAAACTCCAAAGGGTTTCCTAGTTTTGTTCTCCAAAGGTCTCCAACATGGCCGCCTCACTCCTATGTCGTATAGGATGCACGCTGAAAACAATATCACCATGAAAGTTTCTAGGTTTTATAACAGCTGTTCTACAACGGCAAAAATTAATTTGCATATTTGCTTCTTCTTTGTTCCTTCAAATCTTTTGTCCGAAAATTAATGATCGAAAAGTTTCCGATCGACTTTGCAATCTCTTTAAAGATTAAAATTTAATATGGGTGAGTTATTGTGTTAGGGTGATCAATGGATAAAAAGACGGCGAAATCTTGTAAAGGACGAGTCTTAAATGTATAATTCATTAAAAAACGCCCTCTGGTAGTTAAGTTTTAAACTATTTTTTTTATTTCCTCGAACAAATTCATACCCCTTCAATATGTCCTACGCAAAATTTCATAACTTTCTGGTCAGTAGTTTCGACTGTAGACAAGTTTAAAGTAGGGAAGTTTAATTATGGACACCCTGTATTTGGACAGGACCTATGATCATCTGCTCTGACTCTCAGTGGTAGCGGTAATCAGAGAAGCTAATATATGCGATAAATTTTGTGTCTTATTCAGATTAAATTTAATCTCGTACGCAAAAGCACGAGTGTATCTAAAAATCATAAGAACGTGGAGGCATCAGTTAGAAAATTTTTTTAAGGAAAATGCTGCTCTCTCCTTTGGAGAAATTTCTAAACTTTAAGAATATAATTTCGAACTTACAGTTACACACGCTTGAGGATAAAACTTCTGGGTTTGTAAAAGATTTAAATGATATTTTTTAACGCAACCCATTCAAACAAAATGGGGATATTCGGTATAAAAAAAGAAATTGATGAAATGATACATTTAGGTGAACTTAAACGCGAGATTCATTAATAGAACTTGAATCTCAGAAAGTGTGACGGTTTTTTTTTTTCTATTTTTAAACCCAAGGATTTTTTTAAATAAGATTTAACTTTTTGGATTTCCTCCCATCTCATAGTTACTGGGTAGGGATACTGACAGGTTTGAAAGGGGTCGATCCCTATTACGCCATGCAGACAATGCGGCGCTCGTCTCTTGTGAAGTATGGAAAAATTATGCTTGACGGATAAAAGTTAATCAGCATCACCGAAAAAATGAAATGAAAAGTTTTTTATAGTCTAATGCGGAGGCACTTGTAATTAGACATTCACCTTAGTTATTCACCGCAATTTACTGGCTATTTTATTATAGGAGAACCATATAGGTGAGCCAGCATTGCTCCCTATCAGGGTTCGACATGGAAACAACCAAGCCTTGTTCGGGATGTGAACCCAAGCCCAGTGAGTGCAGCTCAGAACGCTAACCCCTACACCACGTTGGCGGCATGGACTGAAAATTAATTGTGGAGAACACTGACACTTACATAGAGAATCAAAGTAAACGCTTACAAATGTGCCGCCGTGTATTTCGCAGGTAGTTCTATCCCACCAGATGATAACTTCCTTCTCTATCAAGAGCGGATTCCCTGGGTTGACTCTTAGAAATACCTAGGTGTCACCTAGACTCGAAACTAACCTGGCGTCTAGAGATGGATGACCTGGTTCAGAAATCTAAAGCTTCACATGGTTCCCTTAGCTATCTATCAACATGGAAAAGTCGCCTGTCAATTAAAACAAGTTTCTTCTTTACAATGCCTTCGTTAGACCGGTCATGACTTATGTGTCCATTGTTTGGGTCACCGCTGCAATAACTCATCTCCAGAAATTACAAGTAATTCAAAATAGAATCCTACGCAATTGCGTCTTTGCGGAGTGGGTGAGTATTGCCTCCCTTAATAATGACCTCAAGATTAGGCCCTTGTTACCCGAAATTAAGAAACTTGCTTTGTTTCACAGAGGTATTAATTCTATTGAGAACCCTGTACTTCATTTGATACCGGCGTACGAAGCGAGTATCCCGTCATCGGCAAAGCAACCCGGGTTCTGCCTTTACCGGCCGAATAATGTTTCCCCCCCCCCCCCCAGTGCCCGACTTTGACCCAATGGGGCCCTGGGCAAAGCCGACTTTGGGGGCCCCATCAAAGGACAGATCACGGGGGGGGGGAGGAAACACGTGCCCTCCAGGAGCAGATTTTCACATGAACATGTCAGACACTCACCCAGACCCCCCATAAATTGGGACCAGAAATTCAAAAGAATTTTCGATCAAGTCAAAAATTTAAAAATAATAATAATAAGTGCTAGTTAATTTACTTTTTAATGTTAATAAATAAATTCATGAAATTTTCTTTTGAAATTCACAATAGATGACAGTGGAGTTTTTACAGGCCTCCCCGCCAAATAAATAAATAAAATAAAATAAGCCAGAAAAGCTTACAGGTGTAAGTATGCTTTCACTATAGTGGGTGCAACTTGCCCCACCCAAGATTTTTTCTGTATCTGCCACTGTCCCCCTTTACTGTATTAACCAAAGTCAAAGTCAAGCTCATAGCCAGAATGTTTTTTCCAAAACTGATGGTAGAGGGTGCAATGTGTAGACTGGAAGAGAGGCTTTTTTAAATATAAAAACAGAAAGCAGAAGTAACATTTTACCACACATAAATGATAAAGAAAATATTGGAAACATCCAAATACAGGTAAAGGGTAACCCTCCTACAACACGGTAGATAGGTTCCTAGAAACCATTTTGTGAAACCGTTTTATATGATACCCAGAGACAGTTAAAAAAGAGAGCTTATGTTCTGAAAACTTATTGAAAACAAACATCTTTTTTAAATTCCATATAAGCAACTTAATTCTTATAAAAATATAAATGTATGTATAACACAAAACGAAAAGACACAAAAAATATTATTTTCATTTAATGCGACATTAATTTAATAAATTTCTTCCTCATCACTGCTCAATACAGGCAAACGAGAACGTTTTTTCGATTGAACGATATCACCTTCACTTTTAGAAACTTTTTCTTCATTTAGATTTTTTGCTCCTTCTATCCTCTTTAAAAATATCTGTAATTTTGGTTTGTTTGCTAGCTCTTACAAGGTCATTGCAGATTCACGATATGGAGATAGACAATTTTGCAGCTCCCTTTTGAATTTTCGGCTTCTTTCAGCGGAAGGGTCTGCATTCAGGAAAAATGATTCAAGATTTTCAGATAAGCTTAAGCCTACTTGTAATTTTATAGAGTTATAAATGAATAAATTATAATTTGTTTATAAATTTTCATGTAAAGCCACTATAGTTCATTATTCTTTCCTGTCATTATTTTAAGGTAATTTAGTTTTTAAATGTGTTAAGCAAAAATCATGTTATCTAGTGCTGTAATTTTTTTTATAGTGTTAGAGCAAAACCGTGTTACAGGTTGCAGTGTTACGAGCGTTCCCGCAATTTATCTTATCTTGTTAGAACGAAACCATGTTGTAAGATGCCGTGCTATAGGAGGGCAACCTGTACTGGACTTTTTCCTCTTTTCACATCACATCGCATCACACCATTTTTTTGTGTGTGCAACTCAATTTGAAAAAAACATCTATAAACAAACTTTGGAAGTGATGATAACAATCAAATGATCAGTATTTGAATCCTTCTCAGCCTTCATGTTGCTAAAAAAATTATCTAATATTGTTAAAAGTAATGGAAATATATTTTGCAAGAGTAGTCAAATAAAATCAAAACTTTTATAATTAGATAGGTCAAAATCTTTGACTGTTTCCATCATTATACTCTCAACCACATTAATGTGGATATAAATTTTTGATAAAACTATACTTACTTTTTTTTAATTACGCCCAGTGATGACTCTAAAACACACAACTCCCTCGACACTGGGGAGGAGGGAAAGTTGAGCACGTCTCTGGTAAAGAACTTAAAAACCAGGATTGTCCATGCCCTTGGAAGGACAGTTTTTAAAAACCTTCATGGGAGTCTCCAAATAAAGCTATGAGACTGCAAGAATACAGCCCCCCCCCCCCAAAAAAAAAAAGGAGATAGATGAAACAATATAACTCATAACTATCTAAATATATATTTTCTTACACATTTTTAAATTTACAAAATCATGAATTACATCATCAAACTCAAGTTTCACTGTTATTTCAAATTCAATATGTAATAAAGCAAGTGATGAAAGTTTTTTTTGCAGAAGACTGTTTCGAACTGCCGATTTTATCCTCTTCAAAACAGAAAACGATCTCTCTCCTGAACAGTTTGTCACGGGTATAGTTAAAAAAAATCTTAAAGCAGTTTCAACATTTGGAAATGTTTCTTCAAATTTCTTAGCTTTATTTAACATATGCAACAAAGTATCATTTTCTTGTATTACTGATGAAAATTGTAGCAATTCATCAGAAAAAGTGTCTGCTAAGTCAGATGCATAGCATTTTTCTAAAGAGGCTGATTCTTCAAGTAGATTTGAAGAGCATTTTAAATTGATTAAACAAGCAAATTTTTGAGTTACTATTTCATATACCTCTTTCCGTTCATAAAGATGCGATACTAGAGAGTCACACAAAGCATAGTGGCACATAGATATATATTGTTCTCGTGCTGTTAATTGCACTTCAGGTGCATTAAGTGCACAAAGATCTTTACTCGGTGGTGATTTCTTTTTTCGAAAGTTTTCATAATTGTGATTTTCACCACATAGTTCCTCTGCTAATTTTTCATATATAATAAAATTGTCACGGACAGTTTGTGTAAAATCAATCAATGATTGATATAAAGGGTCTACTTCAGATAAATTGAGATTTACTTTTTGAAGCTCAATACTTGTTTGATTTAGCCGTTGTAACACAGTATCCCATACAATTATATTCAATGCTGTTTCAATTTTTTTTACATAAAGCTGCAGCTTCTGATTTCGTGGAAGCATTTTCTTCCTGACTAGTGAATAACATGTCCAGAACATGTATTAAACTTCTGTAATTTTTCTTCAAAGACATGACTGCTGAAGCATCGGCACTCCATTGTGTAGAGCAGCAGCTTTTTATTGAAAAGTTTCCATCATCATTTTCTATTTGTTCTTTCAGTTTCTGCCAACGATGTGTGGAAACTGAAAAGAAATTATAAATATTCTGTACCAAGGAAAAAAACTTATAACGGTACTACAAGACTGTACTGCATTGGCACCAACTAAATTTAAAGAATGTGCTGAACAGGGTACAAACTCAGCCAGTGGATTTATAGCTTTTATTCGGGCTTGAAGCCCAGAATACTTTCCTGACATTCGCAGCATTGTCATAAGTTTCGCCACGACAGTCTTGAATGTCAATACCCAGTTCTTTAAGATTTATTAGTAATGTTTCAGCTAAAGCTTCTGATCTATGGCGATGGATTGGAAAAAAATTCAAAAAACGTTCCACTGGTTTCCCATCAATCACATACCGTAAAATAAAGCATAACTGATCAATATGGGTAATATCTGGTGTTGAATCGACAATTATTGAAAAGTACTTGGATGTTAAAACTTCACTAACAATATGCTTTAATACCCTTTTTGACATTGTTGTTATAAACTCATTAATAACAGTTCATGATAAATAACTCACTTTTCCTGATCCTGGATTTCCATATTTTTCAAGATGGCTAGATAAAAATGAATCAAATTGAGCTATAAGCTCCATACATCCTAAGAAATTACCATTTAACATAGAACCAATTGTTTCATTGCTTCCAAAAAATGGCAAACCACGCTGTGATAAAAACTTTACAACAGCAACAACTCTTTTTAGAACAGCTTTCCAGTAATTTGACTCTTCATTACACTGATCCATCAATGATGAGTCAATTCTAGAGACTACATCCATGCGTTGTGACATCTGAAGAACAGCTTGTCTATGATGAATGGAGTTCTTGTGCTCAGAGAGTGTTGTAGACGCATACTTCCAGTCATTAAAGCCAGTTATTAACTGATTTGAAGAACCGTTTTTCATCATCAATTTGCACACCCAACAATATAAATTTTTTGTTGATGGTGACAAAACCAACCACTTTCGGAGAACTTTTTCAGAGTTTTGTTTTATGCGGTAAAAATGTCCTTCTGTCAATTATCTTTTAACATTGCCAAATTGCCCTCAGTCTCTGGCAGAATGTGTAAATTTTGATTTGGAGGCTTAGCAAGAAAGAAGTCAATCATTTTTTCATCTATTTTCAACCATAGTGCAGGATCTCCGCCATAACAAATATGATCTTCTTCAATATTTCTGTCATTCTGCACAAAAATTTCAGATGTGGGATTATCACAGGGGACAGAGCCATCCTGGGAAACATTAGAATGAATGTTGCTGTCATCGTTATTCTTCGATAATGATGAGGATGATGCACAATTACTTTCAAAATACTTTGAAATAGATCCAGCAAATTTTTTTGCTGTTCTTCTCTTTGTTTTCTAAGTTTTCGTTTAACAGAGCCACATAAATAATTCCTAACAGACATTCTGAAATTTCTGAATCTCTACAAAAACGCTAGAAAATTACTGCATCTAACATTAACTAAAATCACATGGTAATCTTCAAGATAAAACATATAAGCATTGCCATATTCTTCTAATCCATGTTTTTCACTAGTATTAAAAACCATGGAGATAACACAACACTCAAGTCCACTGCTGTAAAAGTTAACCAATCAGAAAGAAATATTCAAATTCAGAGGGTGGAGTTTCAAATTGCATATTTGATTGGGAAAAAAAGGAAGTTTAGATGTGACCAAACCTCTGAGACGTCACATACGCAACTATTAATGACGTCCTTGAGACAGAAATTACGGAAACCGTTTTTAATTTGAGTACGTATAAGAAATTTTCAAAAATATGTACAACTTAATACTAAATTAGGGGGCCCCAAAATTTTGGGGGCCCTGGGCAAGTGCCCCACTTGCCCATGCGGAAATCTGGGCCTGTCCCCCCCCCCTCCAAAATTACAATATTGGAAAATATAAATTTATAAAAAAGCTCCTCAGAATTCAGCTAGATATAGCCTTTTATCATTGAAGCAAAAAAATTTGAAACGTTAAGCATAAAATATAAACGTTTATAATAAACCTCTAAAAGCTGAAAAGGAAAAATGTCAAATTGTCTTTTGGAAAGTAAAGAATTTTGTAATTTAAAGCTGAGAAGTAAAAATGTGAAATAGTTCACTGTTTGTTAACCAAAAACAATTTAAAAACTAAACACAGTATAAATAACATATAAAACAAAGCAAGTGAAGTGTTATAGACATCTCAGAATTTGGGTAGATTCAGCCTTTCATCATTTTACCACTAAAACATGACAAGAAAAAATCTCAATTGCGTTAACCAAAATCAATTTAAAAACTAAACACAGTATAAATAACATAAATAAATAACAACCGTATAAATAAAAACTAAAGAATGTATCGCTTCAATTGAATTTAAGTAAAATGTAAATAATTCAACAACAAAAAATTGTGGCGCAATCTGGCAGATGTTTGCGCAAATAGAAACAAATATTGCATAAAAAATTAAATAAAAAATTTTCTTGGATAAAATTTAAAAGTCGGGCTTCGAGGTTCAAGTACTCATTGTGTGCTCTATCTGTGTGCCAAATTTCATGGCTATAAGTACCATAAATTCATCTGGAGGCCGCACACAGACAGAGAAACACTTCCTTTTATTAGTGTATACAGATGGTTATCAAAATACTGGAAACACTAAGAAACATGAAAATATTTATTGGTACGGCGCAGGATCACCTTTGTATGTAATACTACTTGATTCACCTTGGAATTGGATTATGCAAGTCATAAAGAGTGATTAAGAATATATTATACCATTCTTCAAGGAAAAATAATGAAAGTTGCTGTAGAGATGCTGTGGTGAATATGGATACCTGGCTCTATCTGCTTATACAGATCACGGTGGTTGGATGTTATATATTCGGTGGATTGTACAGGGCAAGATAAGATATTTAACTTTTTCATGCTCTTCAAAACAATAATTGATAGAATTGGCTGTATGTATAGGGAGATCATTATTCTGGAGAACTGCATCTCCTGCAAGAAACAATGTTTGCACCATAGGATGGACTAGTGAGCTAAAATTTTGACATAATTCGTCCCATTCAATCTCCCTTTTAGGGTTACAATAGGGCCTGAAGAAAAACCTTGAGATGCCATCCGAAAACCTGATAGATCTACCTCCATGATTGACAGTTGCAATGAGACAGCTAGAATCTTACGCTTGTGTTCTCCAGATATACGCACGTCCTGTTGCGAGGAAGAATGTGAACAATAATTCGACGTACCAAATGCCGTTTTTCGACGTATTACTCTACCACGATTTGTGCTCGTGGCACCATTGGGGACGATATTTTGTAATAGCATCTATTACAAGTGAGTTGGAAATGTTGACTTTGAGCATCCGTAGTTGTAGTCAAACATGACGATTTCAGCCAGGATTCCTTATTTCTCCTCGCGATTCATCGTAGAAATATCACTCAGGGTCCTTAGTGTGTTTACGAAAGGTGGAATACCAGGCGTTGGGACAGAATAGAAGTTGGTAGGAATGCTCTCGGAGAGAGTAATCGGACACTTGTCCGCACACTTCGCCATCTTGGATGGGAAAAAGAACTGGTAAACTCTATAAATCTAGTGACTATTACTTTACAGCAGATAACAGTGATTATTCACATGTAACTGACTTTCATTATTTATTGGTTTAATGGCAACGGTATCTCTTAGGCACTTGTTTTATGTTGTTTATTGTATCAACTGTCATCAATATTAGAAATTTAATGTAAATATTTCAGGTAGTCTCTTGTAACGAAACTACCGGGGTTTATTAACGTAGGAATACTTATCGTTACTTACTTCTTTTTTTGACGCATTTTAGTACTTTTCTCTTTAACAGTTTACTGCCACTGGGTTTGGCGTGCTGCGAAAATTGTAACTCGCAACGCAGGTCGGACAATTTTTTTTTTTTTCTCTCAGGAGGACTGTTATTCAGGAACTTAATGCTACTATAAAAGTGGTGCCCTTGGTAATAAACTTTCGCAGCTTTCCGGATGGATCATGGACTAAAATAACACTACAGATGATACTAGGAGAATAAATAGCTGTTAAAGTAGGTTTAATTTACATGTATTTTTTTCTGTGTTGTATGACAACTGTTTTGTTATGATGTTGGAAATGAAATATATGATTTCTACATTCTATGCCTTTTTTTTATGTTTGTTGTTGTGAGTGAAGCTAAATTCTAGTACAATTCGTATAACTATTAAACTGTTAAAAACTGTACGTTCATGCATGGTTTGTTGTTTTCAGCAAATAAATAGATTACCAAAACTTTTTAGGCTATTTTTTTCGTGCTATTTAAATATACACTCCATGATTTCAATAGATTTCTTAAAATGTCCAGTCTGATAATCTTATTTACATTTTTTATCTGCAATTTATAAGTGTATTATACATGTCAGACATAATGTATGTAGCAACTTTGCTGGTTATTAGTTATACAAATGATTTTGAATTGTTAATAATCACTGTAAAAGATAAAATATATGGGGAAGAGTTCTATATCCCGTGCCATTGAGCTAAAAGTTGTCAAACTCTACCAAGTGGAGTTCTCCTACTGAGAAATTTGTGAAAATACCATTTCACACTTTTAAAACTTTTAACGGAACAGATGTAGTATACACAACGGGCCATAGCCAGTTTGGCGAAAAGTTGTTGCCAAAATCCCGTTCGGAGACCTGTTAGGCTTAATCTGCGAAATGTAAACAATAAATTGGAAAAAAAATTACTGCTGGCTTTATGAAAATCGTAGGTGCACATGGGATCTGTGCTTCGCTCAGATACCCTTGCTTCACGCCGCTACGCTCTGTTACGCATCCGTCCAAAAACATTACAGAAAATCCCCAGCCCGGTGGCTTCGCTACATACCGCTGGCTGTAGTACAGTAAAAAAAAAAAACTTCCGCTGGCTGTAGCGGTCAGTAAAACAAAGCTCATTCCAAAAAAATTCAAAAAATATCATCCGATCTTAAAATTCTCCCTGCCAGAATATAAAAACCGCCAAACAGCCATCAGTTTTGGCAAAAAATTGCCCCTTGTCGTTCATTGCGTATACTACATCTGTACCATGTAGGACTTCCGCTGGCTGTAGCGGTCAGTAAAACAAAGCTTATCGCACAAAAATTTAAAAAATATCGTCTGATCTTAAAATCAGAAAATAAAAACCACCAAACAACCATCAGATCTAGCGATATTAGTAGTGATTTTTAGAACACAAATTTAAATTAAAAGTATTTACAAAGTATAAAAATCAATTTATTAAATTAAGAACAAAATTGAAATATGTCAGCAAGGGGTACAAAATTTACTAAAAACATAAATTGTAAATCTTCATTTGAAGAATTAGATTTTAAAAACACTGACAAAGGCAAACTGTTGTACTAAATGCACTCAGACCTGGAGTAAGACCTATGAGATTTGAATAACTAAAGTTCTGATCTTCCCGATGGTATTCCTTGAAAAGACAGAAAATAAAAATTTTCTAAAAGGAATTCAAGATATTTTCATTGCCTGAAGCTATTCATTATCTGAAGCTAATTTCAAATTTCAGTGGCCAAAAACATCTAAGTGATCATCATTAAAATTCAATTAGTTGAAACTGAAAAAACAACATGTGACATTTCTAATAAATGTAATATCTGACGTTTGATGATATAAGAGCAGAGCTTAACTGCATCAGGTTTGCATCCTATCTATATATATAAAAACAATTGTGTGACCGAGTGACTGACAGATAACATAGAGACCAAGCCACTGGACCTAAAGGGCTGACATTTTGCATGCTGATTCTTCTTATAGTGTAGGGGCTCAAAAATTAAGATTTTTGAAAAGAATTTCTTAGATTTTTTTAAACTAAATTTTAAGTTGTTTTTGTAACATTTTTTTAAGTTTGCATTTAAAATAATAATCTGAGGGTTATAAATTTGATATCACTAGAAAGATCATAAAAGTTCCTTTAAAATGTAATCTTTTTCGAATCATTTCCTTCATTGTCTGAATGCTGATCATGTGGTTACTTTTCTTTTTATGATACTTTAAATGAATTTTGCGTCACGTGGATAACAACAAAATAAATTGACAAATAAAATATTAAAATACAGAAAAAGATAAAATTTAATCTCTAGACTAATCGAGATGGAAGTTTTTTAAGAATTTAATTCAAATTAGCATGTTTTATGGATATTAAGCATACAAATTGATTGCATACAGTGACTGTTGTATTTAATTTCAATATTTTCTTCAACATTATTTTGTCTATAAAAATATCCGTTATGATTTTTTTTATGAATATATAAATATTTTTTGGGCATTAATTGCATCCATTGGCCGTTGTAAATACCATAAAACCAAATAATGAAAAAATTTAATACAAAAATTATAACACAAGAGCAACAGAACACAAACAAAGTATATACAGTGGATGCTCATTAATTCAAACTCAAATTTTCTCAGAAAAAAATTTGAATTATCTGATGCTAAGAGAAAATATATAACTTTAAAAGTCTATCACTGAAAAAGAAAAATCTCCTAGTATGTATATCACCAAAAAATATATTGTACTAAGTTATCTAAAAGTAAACATATTAAAAAGCAATACAGATTTACCTTAATCATAAAATGAAGCAGAAGATATGCAGCAGAAAGTAAACTATAATTTCAAATATGAATTACACTTTGGGGAAAAACTGTAAAATGGATGTTTGGTTTTGTTTATGATGTTTACATTGTTCAGCCAGCTTCTTGATTTGAAGTAAACATTTCAATTCATTTTCAGAGGAATGTTCCATCTGAATAAATGCTTTCAGACTTTTAATAGAGTTCATTATGACTTGATCATTAGGATGCTTAACAGTCTCTGCATTCTCATCTGATTTCGATAAGGTCTCTTCTATTTCATCTTCTCGGATAGTTTTTATTACATCATCATCACTCAGTTTTCCATAGACTTCCACGTCTTCATCTACCCTTACATATTCAGAAAAAGTAACGTTATCACCGTTAAATTTTTTTAATTCAGATCTTCTTTTTCAAATCTGTATCAATATTATCACATTCTTCGATATGATTGTTCTTTTCGGCGTGCATGAATTTACCATAATGAAAGCAATTACTAATTGTGCTTTCTTTAACATCATTGCATGCGGCATATAGATCATTTATAGCTTTCAGCATAGTTATGTCGTAATTTTCACCACAATCTAAACAAAAATATAATAGCCACCAACATTTAGCGGAAATGCAATAGTCTAGGAATGCAGGCATGTGCCTCTTTACACAGAAAAGAAATACAGATGATTTTGACACACAAAATAATAAATACAGCGTGCATTTTCTCCTTAAGCGAGGAAAAAGAAATTTAATTTGTCAAATTTTTAGTTCGAATTAACTGAAGTGATAAAAATTTAGTTTGAATTAATGAGATATTCTTAACATTAATCCCAATACAAGTTTTTGGGGAGCCTTTGGATTAGTTCGAATTAACCGAAGTGATAAAAATTTTGTTCGAATTAATGAGATATTTTAAACATTAATCCCAATACAAGTTTTTTGGGGACCTTTGGATTAGTTCAAATTAAACATAAGTTCGATTTAACCAAGTTCGAATTAATGAGCATCCACTGTACTTATATAATCACCAACTTTGAGGCCATAAAAAAAATCCAGCACTTTTTATAACACTCATGTGTTTGGTGATTTTTAAATTTAATTTCATGCTTAAAATACTATAATATTGTCAAATCATCTTAAGCTAATTGATTTTAAGAAACTATCTTTTATGTGCTATAAATTTTTTAAACTATATTAAAATCTATATACACTGTTAATTTCATGCAAAACTTATAGAATACAACTAATTTAATAATTAAATTTTCTATGTAAATGATGAACTATCACTTGGTGAGTTTTTCCAGCTTGGTACCATGAGCAGCAATCTGCAGTTTAGCCATTCCTTTTTCATATCATTCTTCTATCACAGAACTTTTTATTTATAATTGCATTTGAAATAATTTTTTTACTAGTTATTTGTTTCTGTAATCATTCAGTGTTAAAATTTTTCATAACAACATTTTGTTCAAAAATTTTAATTCTCATCTTTTATTACAACAAGGTTAACGGCAATAGCATTAGATGCAATACTCCTAAATATTCATCATTTTAGGTACATCATTCATTATAATATACTTGTTTAAATTTTAAATACTTGTATCTCAAAGAGGATAGTTGAAAGTAATACTTGATATTTAAAATTGAAATTGTTTTTGAAGAAAAATTAAATTATTTAATACTTCAATACTCTACACAATTATTAGTATATTATTTATCAACGGCGGGCAAATGCAGCTCCGAGAGCCGCATGTGGCTGTTCATTGAGTCAACTGTGGCTTCCATTAAAAGTTTAGTTCTATTTTTTCCCCTGAACCATTTGTAGTATGCGTGTGCACTAACTGTATTAGCCACTCTGCATGTTGAAAGGGGTAGTAGCGGTAGTTGGAATTTAACACTCTTTCATATGATAGGATGCATGTACTACACCTATTTACACTGCTAGCGCGAAATTGTACATCAGCCGACTTGTGTAATACCAACCTGTATAGATATTTCGACTTTGTGGATGGTCGTGTATGTCAATTTTATTATTTAAATAAAGTAAATAAATTTTTTATCATACTTTTAAGATTATGTACGAGTATAATTTTTCCTGAGCCGCAAATTAATTATTTTGTTTCAATTTCAGATTTTGGAATGAAATTTATTTCAATTTTTTAATAACATGGCTATGGAAAATATAAGAAAATATAAAATATCAGAAAATTTTATTAATAAAATTTTGAAATTATTCTCTTTTTCATAACTCTATTTTTTACATGTGCTCTTATATGTGATTTGAAAAAATATGCAATTATATTAAATAAAAAATTTTGAATTTGTGTATTTACGTGTGGCTCATTATAAAATGTAAAAAACTGGATTGCGGCTGTCTTTGGTCTCATATGTGCTCACCACAGATATATATATATAAATATTTAATTTTCTCTGCACCATGTATTCTAAAGATTTCAAGAATCATAAAATCTGTATTGTCTGGTATTTCTGACTGCCTTGATATGATATTTTATAATTTTTTAGAGTAAAACTAATACTTCAGTGAGTTTAGAAGATTTAAATTATCTGCTGTCTTTGCATAGTCTTTATACTGAATAGATATTTTGTATTGCCAAAATTTATAACTACATTCTCGGTGTTCATGTCTGGGATAATTTTTAATACTTACAGTTTCGGTTCTTAAGATCAGTGTTAGTCAAATTGATGTTTGTTGTGTTAGTGTTTATGTTTCCTACCTCCTCCTCTCTCCTAGGGATGAAAAATATTCATTGAATAGAAAGCCACTGCAGTTAAAGTGTAAAAAGTACGGTTTTTAAAATTTGAGTGCTCTATTTTCCTCAGTGCTCCAGAAATGTGTTCTATAATTATGCTGTGATGGAATATGCATGAAATGATTTATATTGCTTGATGGGCAAAAGTTAAAACATGCATTCGAGGATTATATCAAACCATTTATGTAGATATTATTATTCATTGGCCATATTATTCATTGGCCAGGTGTTTTTTTCCTTTATAGTCATATACCTAGCATTGCATTTCATGTTGTACTTTCTTACTATCTATCTGTTTTCGTGACAGTTAGTTTACATATAACTTTGATTAAAACAGAGTATGACAGTTAACTACTTTGCACTGGAAAATTTGACTTCCAAGTTTTTGTCATTCAGGCCTTTGATCAGGGCCAGCCTTTGTCCTTGTGGGGCTAAATTGTAGAAATTTTTGTGGGGTCCTTTAAAATTCTGATATACATTAAATGCTAAATATTTAATGTGAAGAATTAAAGGTGAATTTTAGGATGATGTTCATATTTTGATTTTATGTACATTTATAAGAAAAGGAAAACTAAAAAGTAGCTAGACTACATATATTTTATTTTCAGAACAAAATTATTTACAATTAAATTTTGCTAGATTTTTTTATCAACAATATCATTTATAAATTGATGAAATTTTAATTTTCTAGTTTCTACATGCTCTATAGTCTCTTGCAAGACAGTTGAGTCTCTTATGCGATATTGTTGACCTCAGGTATGTTTTAAGTAAATTTAATCTTGTAAATATTCTTTTTCCCAGTACTACAGTTTTATGAATTGTTAAAAATTTCCTTAAGGGTATAAAAGCATTTGAGTAGCCGGTAGATGTCTTTTTTAGGAATTGTAGAATTTTAAAGGGTTTCCTAAAATAATAGGTCTAATATTTCCATTTCTTTGACGAGCATATAGCTATTTACGTCTACATCTTTTATAGATTTTGTCTGGTCATTGTTCTGAATTATTTTTACATCTGTCAAGACAATTTTTAGTACCGATTCATGTTCCTGGTGTTCTTTTAAAACCTTTTTGAAATCACCTCGTTCTACTTCTGTGAATGGGAATGTGTTATACAATTCCACTGCATCGTCACCCACATAATTAAGTAGAATAGCTACTGGTATGTCATCTTGCTTTTTCTGAATGGCGACCAGGTTTTAAAAATATTTCAAAGTTCTGATGAAATTTATGCCATTCTTCAGCCACATTTCCGTTAAGGCAAAGCGGTTTGGGAGCTTTTATAGATGCCTCCATATTCTGGAAGTCATAAATCCTTTTCTACTTTTACTCGCTTAGTGGTTCGATTTGACTATGCCATGTGTTATACAAGTGCTTTTGTTAACAACAATTACAGTTACAGGACAGCTTATATAGTACAGTTACGAAACACAGATATAGCTAGGGAACACAAAATAGTTAACAGTAAAATCTTATATAAAACATAATTAAAACACATATAAAACAAATAGAAAGTAACTGTAGTTAAAGTGTCAAAAGTACAGTTTTTAAAATTCTGGTGCTCTATTTTCCTCAGTGCTCAAGAAATGTGTTCTATAATTATGCTGTGATGGAATATGCATGAAATGAATTATTTTTTTCTTCATGGGCAAAATTTAAAACATGCATTTGAGGATTTTATTAAATCATTTATATAAAAGATAACTGTACCCAAAACATGAAAATTTAAGGTAGTAAGTTTTCATTTTGCATTCATTTTGCATTTTATTTTGAGGGAAATGTGCATGAGCATTCTATACAAGTTCTTTTACAAAAACTGTTTAAAAAATTTTCTAATTAAAAGTCAATCATTTGCCAGTTTCTTCTTTCATTTGTAGTTATACACATTAGCTTTACATTTCATGTTGTACTTTCTTACTCACTATCTGTTTTCATGTCAGTTAGTTTACATATAACTTTGATTTAAATATAATTTATAGAAAATCTGATAAATAAAAAAATTGAAGATTTTATATAATTTCTACATTTTAATATTTAAAAATTAGAAAATTTCTGTATTAATATATTAAAGTAACAGAGTCTAACAGTTAATTACTTTGCACTGGAAAATTTGACATCCGAGTTCTTGTCATTCAAGCCTTTGATTAGGGCTAGCCTTTGTCCTCGTGGGGCCAAATTGCAGAAATTTCAACAAGGTCCTTCAAAATTCTGATTTACATTAAATGCTTAACATTTAATGAGAAGCATAAAAGACAAAATTTAAGAAGGTGGTCATATTTCCTTTCTTATGTACATTTATAAGAAAAGAAAACTAAGAGGTAGCCGGACTACATATATTATATTCCCAAATCAAAATTATTTACAATTAAATTTTGCTAGATTTTTTTATCAACAAGATCATTTATAAATTGTTGAAATTTTAATTTTCTAGTTTCTACATGCTCTATAGACTATTGCAAGACAGTTGAGTCTCTTCTGCGGTATTGTTGACCTCAGGTATGTTTTAATTAAATTTAATCTTGAAAATATTCTTTTTCTCAATGCTACAGTTTCATGAATTGTTGAAAATATCCTTAAAGGTATAAAAGCATTTGAAAATCCAGTAGCTGTCTTTTGTAGCAATTGTAGAATTTTAAAGGGTTTCCTGAAATGATAGGTCTTAATACTTCTATTTCTTTGACCAGCATATAGCTATCTATGTCTACATCTTTTATAGACTTTGTCTGGTCATTATTTTGAATCATTTTTACATTTGTCAAGACAATTTCTAGTACTGATGCATTTTCCTGATGTTAATTCTGTATTCTGTTCTGTATTATATCGTCTCGAATTAACTTGTCTAGCTTTATACAGTATTTGTTAAAAACAATGCACCTAAAAATTTCTTTCTAGTTCCTTATTGATTCATCTGCATACTCATAATTAAACATCCTTTTTCATTTTTGTAAATGTTTTTCCCAAAATTCTGTAGTGACTTCTAAGTCAGTCACAAACTCTGTGGCTCCAACTAATACTTGTTTAAAATCAGAGTGGCTTTAGTTTTTCAGGCATTCTAAAAGATTTCTAAATGATCACAGTACTTCCTTTCAGACATTTTAAATTTTTCTTTCTGTGGGGCTCTGTACTAGTACAGGGCCGAATGCTTCCAATAAATCCAATTGTATTAAAGCAAGTCCTGCTAAAACTAATTCTTTACAGATTTTCTATCCTTTTATGCATAGTATTCTTCAGGTTGTCTTATGATTCATATAATTTTTATTCTGTTGTGAACTGTGCGGAGTTTGGTTTCACAGACTTTTTAAAATTTTATGAAGACAGCCCTGACTAGTAGCCAATATTTCTTGGTACGATATAGACAAATAAATCTACTTAGGGCAGAAAAATTCTAAATGATCACAGTACTTCCTTTGAAACATTTTAAATTTTTCTTTCTGTGGGGCTCTGTACTAGCACAGGGCCTAATGCTTCCAATATATCCAATTGTATTATAGCAAGCCCTGCTTTAAAACAATTGTGGTTATTTCGCATTGCTGGTTATTGTGGTTATTTCGTATCTTTTACATTGCATATTATCTCATTCAATCATCATTTAGTAAGTCAAGTTTCTGGAGGTATTTAGCTCTACTAAACCCTTCAACTGTATAAAGAAGTTTTTCGGAGACTATCAAAATTTGCAAGCCTATATAATTCTAATTCTTAAGTTCATTAGATTTGTATCAAAACTGTTTTAATATTGTCAACAAGTTTAAAGAGTGTTTAAAGATAATATAAATCTCCAGTTCACATTTGTAGCCCCAAAGTACATTTTTCTAGACATGCTTATTTATTTCTAGTGCCTTTATTATGTAGTATTCTCCTTTGTACTAACATTGCTTGCTGACTAGATGTATGCAAAGAAGAATTGAAAAAATATCTGCAGAAAAGAATCATTATTACAAATGTATTTTAATTTAGAAGCTTAATTAAATTTGAATATCCATGCCTCAAAATAGAGAAAATTTTTAAAAATGACAAATGAGAAAGGCATGCCAAAATCAGGATAACTAAAAAATTGTTTGTAATGGTTTTGAAAAATACAAAAATGCAAAAACAACTTTTTTTAGAAAAATTAAACTTTAATTAAAAACATTACATAAATTTAAACATTCCCCTCCATGCCCACCCCAAAAATAATAATTTTTTTACAAAAAATTGATAGTAAAAATAACAAATATGATAAACTTAGAATACACCTATATTTTTTAAATATAGCATTACCAAAAATACCATTTTTTTTCAAAAATATCTTTAATAATATTAAACTTTCATTAGCAGCAATCACCCAGCACTCCCTTTTGAAATTTTTTTTGATTCTGAAAAGTACCATTTACAATAGGAAATGATCTTTGAAATGTAGAAACAAAGCGTTAAAACAATTGTTATCAATTCAATAGTAATTTTTTTTTTTGAGCGGTAAAGACAACATTTAAGTACGAAAACATCTTGTTCATAAACAAACACCTTCCCGCACGTCTTGAAATGAGCAAGCACGGTTACCGCAGAGAAACTTTTATTGTTCCACTTTCCTCATCGGTTTGACTATCGTACTTCACCCAAAATTTTAATTAGAAAGACTGCAATATAATTATTTTTCTACTGAACTGTATGTGTATGTAATTTTTCTTTCTTTTTAAGGCTTGAAAGTTCTGTTTCTTTATCAAATTAGCATGTGACTGTTTGAGTCTAAAGTCACACCTCACATTTGGTATATTTTGTTTACAACCCGGAGAAAATTTACAAATATGAATTGTGTGAGAGATAACTAGGGTAAAACTTGTTTAAGCAGTTCTGAATTAGTTTTTTCTAAATATGAAAATTTAAAATCGATTTTATAAATCATTTTAAAGGAGTATCGCATGATAGCCGTGTAGATTTTTTTGGTTTAAAATTGTTATTACGTGTTTGTAATCTCGCAATACAATATTTAAAAGGTGTTGGTCTGAAAAAGACCTTATCAGCCGTGTATACCTGACGTATATCACATAGACTGCAGGAGGTCCACATAAAGCTGTTTTGAAATGTTTGAAAATGTGAAGCATCACATAGAAGTACTGTTGTACAGTGAATGAACGTTACGAAATTTCAAGAATTTATACTTTTGCCAAATTTTATGTATTATATACACAACATTCATATTAAAATATGGAGCGACCGAGGTGTAAATTACCTGTAGCCAACGAACTACAGTCCAAACAAATACTCCTAAACAAACAGAAGCCGCATAGTCTTTGTTATTTCCTGTAATAATTTTATACATTTTATGACATTTATAAACTTTTTAATCTGATGGTAACCGAGCTTTTTCATCAGATGTTCGTCTCTGGAATTTCTTGAAGCATTGAACTAAATAATTAATGATGACAATTTTTAATTGTGATTGAGTAAAATGAATATAAAGGGAAAAAATATTAACATTTTTTATACGTTATAGATCGGACCGATATCCGTATTGTTTAGATCCCTTCAAATCGGAACATATATGAAATCTCTGCGCGTCCTTATGATCTACCAGAACAAAAACAGTAAGAATTACTAAGGAACCTTGTACCTTAATTACAATAAATTTAAAATGCTCGGTAGTTTAATTAATCCAGAACGTAATAAATAACATCTTAGTTTACAGATATCTCATTTCCTAGCACAAACTAACTTATATATTGCTTTTCATTTCACGTGAAAAATAAGAAGAAAAGGCGTGATGGTACAGTGTTAATATATCATTCAAATTCCTTTCTCCTCTCTTTGCAGGTTGTCGGTACAGATTATTAGCTGTTAAACCAAAATATTTGTGGTGTCCAAAAATTCAGAAAGTCAACGTATTGCTGGCAGTTACATTTTTTAATCATCGTTTAAAGGAACTTCGGCAAGCCACCAGAGCAAATGTCTTGTATTTCCAGTACAGATAGACTTTCCAATGAATGCCGTTCCTGCGGGCACAACCATATTGAAGCCGAAGATGATTGCATTTCATGTGACACTTGTATAATTAGTCAAAATGTAAAAAGTTCCAGTGCACAGATTCTCCCTCGCACCGAAGGAAACAATTTTGAATGTAATTTACGTGAAGGAACATTTTCACTGTTGGCTGCTCTAAATACACATCATTCGTACCATATTGATAATCATCTCTCTACCCACACAGAAAAACCTTTCGCCTGCTCTGTATGTGGGAAAAGGTTTTCTGAGCGGTATGCTTTAAAAAGACATCTCCGCATCCACACGGGAGAAAAACCTTTCGCCTGCACTGTATGTGATAAAAAATTTTTTGAACGGAGTAATTTAATTAAACATATCCTCATCCACACGGGAGAAAAACCTTTCTCCTGCACTGTATGTGAGAAAAATTTTTCTCAACAGGGTAGTTTAATAAGACATCTCCGCATCCACACGGGTGAGAAACCTTTCTCATGCACTATGTGTGGGCAAACGTTTTCTGTACAGAGTCATTTAAAAACACATCTCCGCGCCCACACGGGAGAGAAACCTTTCGCATGTACTGTATGTGAGAAAAGATTTTCTCAACAACATGATTTAAAAAGACATCTCCGCGCCCACACAGGAGAGAAACATTTCGCATGTACTGTATGTGAGAAAAGATTTTCTCGACAGAATCATTTAAAAATACATCTCCGCACCCACACAGGAGAGAAACCTTTCGTATGTACTGTATGTGAGAAAAGATTTTCTCGACGTGAGGATTTAAAAATACATAACCGCACCCATACGGGAGAGAAACCTTTCGCCTGCACAGTATGTGGGAAAAGATTTTCTGAACGGGGTCAGTTAAGAGCACATCTCCCCGCCCACACAGGAGAGAAACCTTTCACCTGCACTGTATGTGAGAAAAAACTTTCTCGACGGGGTAGTTTAATAACACATCTCCGCATCCACACGGGTGAGAAACCTTTCGCATGCACTGTATGTGAGAAAAGATTTTTTCGACAGGATGAATTAAAAATACATCTCCGCACCCACACAGGAGAGAAACCTTTCGTATGTACTGTATGTGAGAAAAGATTTTCTCGACGGGAGGATTTAAAAAAACATAACCGCACCCACACGGGAGAGAAACCTTTCGCCTGCACAGTATGTGGGAAAAGATTTTCTGAACGGGGACAGTTAACAGTACATCTCCGCACCCATACAGGTGAGAAACCTTTCGCTTGCACTGTATGTGAGAAAAAATTTTCTGTACATGGTCTTTTAAAGAGACATCTCCTAGTCCACACAGGAGAGAAGCCTTTCGCATGCAATGTATGTGAGAAAAGATTTTCTCGACATGGTCATTTAGAAAGACATCTCCGTACCCATACAAAAAAAACCTTTCGAATGCGCAATAAGTGAGAAAAGATCTGCAGACGGTCCGTTTGAAAACGTATCTTCTTATTCATGGAGGAGAGTCTTTGTACGCATGATATGTGAGAAACGGTTTTCTGAACTTGATCAATTAAAAAACATTTTCGGGCCTACACAGAAAAGAAATCTTTCAACCTCTGTGTGAGAGAAAAATTTTCCTTGCAGCTGGCTTTACAGTGTACTTGCAGCGTACTAAACGCATCTCCCTACCCATTTAGGGTTGTAACCAACTCTATCGTGTGAAACGGGATATTTTGGAGTAAAGACAATTTTGTCCCAGAGTGGAAAATGGAATTCAAACTCAGGTTTGGGGTCTTTATTTAGAGGAGATATTGGACAAAAGTATGTTTTGAAATTTAATGTTTTGTGACATTAGAATTTTTTAAATATATCAATGCGATGTCGGTTATCACCTACGATATCTGAGGGATACTTGACCCACCAAAGTGATTGAAGTAAAAGATCACCTGTCATTATACCTGTTTATACTGGAGGCGAGAATTTTTTTCTACATCTGTTGTGTTCTGTAAATGAAGAAATAAATATGAATAAGGATATATAAATAAATATTTTATGATTTCATATCGATAATGGATTAATTTTTGCTTTTGTCTCTCTTTTAATTATTTTAAATTAATTTCGTTATTATTATTTTATTAGAAGAGTTTTTGTAATGTGCAGATAAAATAATATTTATTGCCTGTGTTTGGCCCATCGATAGCTCATTACTCTTTAAAAAATAACTCAAAATTAATTAGGTGGACTGTATATGGGTTTTCTCGTAATTTTATTGTTTCATTTCTGAGCTACGCTCACTCCGTTCGCCACTCGGAGCTCGTCTCGTCTCCTCACCACACGTCACATAGTACATATACAGCGACAGCAGCGTCCTTTTTAAATGCGGCAGGCGTTGCACTCAACATACCGCCAGCCTTGACAAATTTTTTAAAATTTTCAACATATAAATTAAGCAAGTTACAAATACTAGATGACAATCGTTACAATACACTGGAAACCATAGTACACAATGAATTAACAATAAAAATGTGCTAAAATAATCAAATATTTAAAAAAAATACACTAAAATTGTAAAACAATACAATTAAATTCATGCACAAACACATATAAATCAAAATGATATACTTCAATTAGATTTAAAGGGTAATTTAACAACCTTATGAACAGGTCGCTTATAGATACCTTTACTTGTTTTAATGTAACTACTCTGGTTATATTATTCTTTCCTTGATGAACCTTAACTATTTTGGCAAGATTCCAGCTCAGTAACTTTGAATCATCATCTTTAACCAAAACTACTTCATTTTCCTTAAACTCTTTTTCTTCTTTATACCATTTAGGTCGTGCTTGAAGACGATTTAAATAGTCTGAGGTCCATTTACTCCAAAATGTTTCAGATAATTTTTGCACTAACTCCCACCTACTGAGCTTATTCATTGGAATCTTCCTAAAATCTGGTTCAGGCAAGGATGTTAACGATGAGCCAACTAAAAAATGAGCTGGAGTAAGAGCAAAATCATCATTGGGATCCTCAGAGAGAGGGCAAAGAGGTCGTGAGTTTAATACCGCCTCCACTTGTGTAACAAGTGTAAAAAATTCTTCATGAGTAAGGACCGTATTTCCCACAAACCTTTTAAGGTGGCCTTTCAAAGATTTAACCCCAGCCTCCCACAAACCTCCAAAGTGAGGTGTGGCAGGGGGATTAAAATGCCACTGAATGCTCTCAGAAACAAGAAAATCCTCAAATTTTTCTGTACTTTCCTTTTTAAACAGCCCCTTTAAAATTTTACGAAACTCATTGTTGTCTCCTACAAAGTTAGTTCCGTTATCACTAAAAATCTCACTAGGCCTACCTGTACGAGAAATAAATCTTTTCAAGGCACCAATAAAGGCTTCAGTACTTTAAACTATTTACAATTTCTAAGTGTATGGCTCTAACAACAAACATACAAAAATACAAATGTACTTTATACTCTTTTCGCTCTACCTGGGATTAATTTGATACTAATGGGACCACAGAAATCCAATCCTACTTTAGTGAATACTCTTGAATGTTAACTCTTGCACTAGGGAAATCCGCCATCATTTGGTTTTTACCTTTAGCACTTACCTTAAGGTATTTTAAACATTTCTTAATTACTCTTTTGACTGTTGATCTGCCATTAATTATCCAAAATTGTGTACGAATGTTGGCTAAAGTAGCCTCAGGTCCTGTATGAAAATAAAAGACATGATAGTGATTAATAACACAGGTCTACAAAAAAAAATTTTTTTTCGGTGCCTAGGATTTTAGAGCCTAGATGTCCTTACAATCACCAGGGAAGTTCACTAAGCGCTGTCTAAGAAAGAATGGCCCTAACCACAACATGTCACTTTGTTGAATTTTCTCTGGATCAATAGCTCTATCGTAGAATCAGTCCAATAGAACACTGATGTAATATCCATTTTTAATGCATTTTTCACTTTATGCATTAATTAGGTGGACTGTATATGGGTTTTCTCGTAATTTTATTGTTTCATATCTGAGCTACGCTCACTCCGTTCGCCACTCGGAGCTCGTCTCGTCTCCTCACCACGCGTCACATAGTACATATACAGCGACAGCAGCGCTCTTTTTAAATGCGGCAGTCGTTGCACTCAACAGCCTGGGGCATGTGATTATACTTTTATATTCTTTGTATTAGATATTGTCTCAAATTTTTATGTATAAATTATATAATTTTAATTTTGAAATCAGCTCTTAAAAAATGTTTAAAATTTATAAACTACACCAAGTCTTGTCTATCGAATAATGGACTCTTTACTGAGACTAGCAATATACAGGGTGTCCATAATTAAACTTCCCTTCTCTTAAATTTGTCTGCAGTCAAAACTATTGTTCAGAAAGTCATGAAATTTTTTGTCGGACATATTGAAGGGATGTTAATTTGTTTGAGCGAATAAAAAAATTTGTTCTAAATTTCACCACCAGAGGGCGTTTTTTGATGAATTACACATTTAGCCAACATTTACTATAGTTAAAAAAATTTATTACAGCAAGATGTTGAAAATGACGGTCATCATTTTCATCTACCATTTGAAATCGTAAGATAGCATGTTCCACAGTTGACCGCAGTGTGTCCGGGAAAATGCTGAGAACATGTCGTAAAATGCTGTCTTTCAGATCAGGTATAGTTCTTGGTTTATGAAGACTGACTAGATGTTTCACATGGCCCCAAAGCCAAAAGTCGCATGGGTGAGGTCTGGGGATCGGGAAGGCCACACATTAGGAAAGTGGCGGCTAATGACACGTTCTTCCGTAATGTGATTTTTGAGAATGTTCTTAAAACGAAGGCTAATGTGTGGAGGACCTCCATCTTGCATAAAAATTGTGCGTGAAAGGCACTAACGTGATTTCAAATCCGGAGCAGTTTTATTTAGTAACAAGGATGCATATCGCTCCCCGGTGACCGAGCATGTTACTGGACCTCTAGGACTTAATTCCTCTAAGAAATACGGACCGAGAATAAAAAATGCAGAAAATCCACACCACACGGTTACAGTAGGTGAATGCATCGGAACATCTAAGATTTAACTCTGATTTTCTGGTTCCTAAATTCGGCAGTTGTGAGTATTCACCGAACCGCCCAAATAAATGTGTGCTTCGTTTGTCTAGAGGATATTTCAGGCCATTCTGCATCAACCTCAAAGCGAGGAAGAAATTGAAGTGAGAACCGCTGTCGAGTCTCGAAATCGTGTATAAGCAAACTCTGCAAAAATTGAAGCTTGTACGGATAATACCAGAGGATATTCCGCATGACCTTCAGGACAGTTGAACGGGGCAGATCCAATGCTTCTGCCACACGACTGACACTGGTACTAGCCTATTCGTTGGAAGCTTTGTCTTTTTTCACCTGAAGCGCAACCTTCTCTACAGCTTCTGCGGAAACAGGTTTCCTTCCTCTTCCAGAACGAATGTTAAAAGAACCAGTTTCTTCAAATTTGGCCTCCATTAATTGAAGGCCTTTAACAGTCAATGGACCTTTTCGTATCCCCTTCAAACTCCGAAATTTTCGTAGAGCAACTAGTGCTGAATTATCGTTTTGGTAAAACAATTTTACTAACAATGCTCATTCTGGTAATCGTAACGTTGACATTCTGATTAGCAATACGCCATCGGAGTGAGACGCCATTTTCGGCTTTGGAGACCAAAACTAATCGCTCCCATGTTAACGTCCATAGAGGAAAATTTCGAGGATTTTTTACTTCAAAGCCAATATTTGTTAACTCTTAAAACCTATTGAAATGTATACCGAAGAACGTCAACTTAATTTTAAAAATACTTTTAACCGCGTTCCAAACGCAATATTTAAAGGAAATTGAAAGGTTTCTTTGGAAATCGGCTGTTTTACGCTTTGTGCGCAAACATTTGGCACAGAGTTGGCTGATTTTCGCCAAGTACGAATGCTTTTGTACATTTCAGATTAATCTCTGGTTTGGCAATAAATATCTCACCAATATCTTTAGTTGCTACCGGAAGCATGCATGTGAATATTTTTATTTCCCACTAACTAAACAGCAAATAAAAAGGTTTGCTGATTTATGTCAGCTCTGCTCTTTCTCGTATTTGTGTTTTGCGTAGCACTTAATATAAATACCTGCTTGTCATAGCGTTTCTATTTTAATATTTAATTATGAATAAACCCTTTGCAGTCCTATTTTCAGTGTGACAAACGATAATGGAACTCTAGTTAAAAAAAGAAATCATTTACGTACAATTTATAATTTTTTAACTATTATGTAACATTTTTGTGCGATGATATTCTTTAAAAGTATTTGAACGCAAAAGATTCTAAACAATCAAATTTAAAAAAAATAATTTATTACAATTACATAATAATCACATTACATTGCATTGAATAATTACATTATTATGCTCCTCAATCCAGTTATGTGTGAATGTTTAACTGGAGAGTTTGATTTTTTGGCGAAATGTTTTTTAATACATTTTTCTGCTATCCCTGAAGTCAAAGAAAATATTTAAATGTCTTTCCTCTATTAAATCTGGATTGAAGGCCCAAGGTAGCTTAGTTGTAGCGCGTCGGCTTTCGGTACTGAAGGTGCTCGAATCGAATCCCGAGCGCCATTAAATACCTTCGTGTCTAGGCCGGATATGGGCACGTTACGTTCGTAGTCCGGGAAGTCATTCTATGAGGTCAAAGAGGGTGGGAGAAGGTACGATCCCCCAGATGTTACATCTGGGGATGCTCGGTCAAAATTTAGGTGAAACATGGATAAGTTGGACTGGCTGAAGAAAATTAGAATTTTCAGTTAGAAAATTTATTTAAGGAAAATGCTGCTATCTCCTTTGGAGAAATTTCCAAACTTTAAGAATATAATTTCGAATTTACAGTTGCACACGTTTGAGGATAAAACTTCTGGGTTTGAAAAAGATTTAAATGATATTTTTTAAAACAACCCATTCAAAAAAAATGTCAATAAGAGGTGGATATTCGATAAAAAAGAAACTGATGAAATTATACGTTTAGGTGAACTAGAGCAGGATTCGTTAATAGAACTTGAATCTCGCAATTTGTGACGGTTTTTCTTTCTTTTTTCATCAAAAAAAAATGTCAATAAGAGGTGGATATTCGGTACAAAAAGAAACTGATGAAATTATACATTTAGGTGAACTAGAGCAGGATTCATTAATAGAACTTGAATCTCGCAAATTGTGACGGTTTTTCTTTCTTTTTTCATCAAAAAAATGTCAATAAGGGGTGGATATTCGGTACAAAAAGAAACTGATGAAATTATACATTTAGGTGAACTAGAGCAGGATTCATTAATAGAACTTGAATCTCGCAATTTGTGACGGTTTTTCTTTCTTTTTTCATCAAAAAAATGTCAATAAGAGGTGGATATTCGGTACAAAAAGAAACTGATGAAATTATACATTTAGGTGAACTAGAGCAGGATTCATTAATAGAACTTGAATCTCGCAATTTGTGACGGTTTTTCTTTCTTTTTTCATAAAAAAAAAATGTCAATAAGAGGTGGATATTCGGTACAAAAAGAAACTGATGAAATTATACATTTAGGTGAACTAGAGCAGGATTCATTAATAGAACTTGAATCTCGCAATTTGTGACGGTTTTTCTTTCTTTTTTCATCAAAAAAAATGTCAATAAGAGGTGGATATTCGGTACAAAAAGAAACTGATGAAATTATACATTTAGGTGAACTAGAGCAGGATTCATTAATAGAACTTGAATCTCGCAATTTGTGACGGTTTTTCTTTCTTTTTTCAAGCCAAAGATTTTTTAAAAACTTCATTAAGGTAAGATTTCACTTTTTGAGATTCCCTCCCATCGCATGGTTTCGTGGTAGGGACACTGACAGGTTAGAAGGGGGGGGGGGGGGCGATCCCTATTACGCCATGCAGACAATGCGGCGCTCTTCTCTTGTGAAGTACGGAAAAAATATGCTTGAAGGATAAAAGTAAAAGAGCATCACCTGGAAAATCAAATGAAATGAAAAGTTTTTTTAAGTCTAATGCACTTGTCGTTAGACATTCACCTTTGTTATTCACCGCAATTAACTGGCTACTTTATAATGGGAGCACCGTATATGTGAGCCATCATCGCTTCGTATAAGGGGGTCCAAGCCTTATTCGGGATTTGAACCCAAGCCCAGTATGTGGTAGCTCAGAACGCTAACCGCTACACCACGCTGGCGACATAACATGAAAATTAAACGTGGAGAACACTCTGAATCTTACATGGAGAATCAAAGTAAATGCTGACAAATGTGCCGCCGTGTATTTGACGGGTATTTCTATCCCACGAGATGATAACTTCCTACTCTATCAAGAGCAGATTCCCTGGGTTGACTCTTACAAATACCTAGGTGTCACCTAGACTCGAAACTTACCTGGCTTCTACAGATGGGATGACCTGGTTCGGAAATCTAAGGCTGCACATGGTTCCCTTAGCGATCTATCGACATGGAAAAGTCGCCTGTCAATTAAAACCAAGTTTCTTCTTTACAAAGCCTTCGTTACCGGTTGTAGCGGTGCCCAAAACAATAGACCGGTCATGACCCATGGGTCTATTGTTTTGGGCACCGCTACAAGAACTCATCTCAAGAAATTTCAAGTAATTCAAAACAGAATCCTACTCAATTGCGTGTCTGCGGAGTAGGTGAGTATTGCTTACTGTAAATTTTATTTCTTCCAAATTTGAGCTTCCGTGCGAAGATGGTAGTGAAAGGTTCACTTACCTGATATATGTTGATACATGGAGTTCTTGGATCAGAGAAATGTTCCTTATAGTATCGAATGCCGGTGAGACTAACTGAGTAGTCAAATTAAAACCATCGTTAAATTTTAAATGACTTTAATATACATAAACAAAACTTATATAATTACTCCTACGGACGACATTAATATAACTAGTTACTACAGATAAGAAGTAAGGAAGGGCGTGTGAACCTAAAACAGACACAGCCACACAGAGCCTATTGTCAGTGCCATCTGGTGGTTGCTAGGAAATTGTTAGATTACGTATAGAACAGAAATTTATGATTCCCAACATTGCTACCCTTAATAATGACCTCAAGATTAGACCCTTTTTACCCGAAATTAATAAACTTACTTTGAAGTTTCACAGAGGTATTAATTCTATTGAGAAACCTGTACTTCATTTGATACCAGCGTACGACCTGAGTCTCCCGTCGTCGGCAAAGCAACCCAGGTTCTTGCTTCGCCGGCCGGATAATGCTCTCCCCTCCCCCCTCCAAAATGAGGAGAAAGAGATAACTGTTGTTGGGGTTCTTGATTCTCTAGAACAGAAATTTATGATTCCCAACATCCCCCCTTAAGGGGACTGGGACGTCAAATACCTTCAAAAAATTTATTTTTGAATTTGTGGCTTAAAAAATAGAGCAGATTCTACAGATTACAAAAATATATAATTTATGTACTTTTTGACACTCTAACAACAATTATTAGCAACTTAAAAATGTAAACATACATTTAAATCCCATATAATGGGAAAGTGTTTTTTGCGTTTTTCTCAAAATATGATTTTTTCATGTAATGGTACACTTTCTTCAAAATCTGTTGCAAGTACATCTCTGAAATTTTAAAAGTCAATAGAATAAGTGCTGTTGTATCAATATGACCTATTTTTTATTTTTAAACCTTAAGATATTTTTGTAAATGGTGAAAATGTATGACAAAAATATGCAAATTTCTGATAAGTGAAATTTAAAATTTTTTAAAATTTTTTAAAAAAGTGTAACAAAGACTTAAATGGGTTCACTATATAAAATAAACTGTGTATAATCATCACACAAGATTTCAAGGTAAGATTTTCACTAAATTTTTGAAAAAGTGTTACAAAGTGAATACCTGAAAAATTTCAGGGGGAAAAGTATTTTTGTTTATATTGTTATTTTAAATTTACTTTTCAATCCAAAAATAAATTTTTTTTTATCTTAAAATATTCATAAAGGTCTTACTAAATTAACATAAAAAAATCATAATGATACATGCATATTTGTATAAGATATGGGCTTTAAAAGAATAGCCCAAATTTCCAACTTCTTAGTTGTCGAAGACGTCCCAGTCCCCTTAATCTAGTAATTTTGGGAACAAATTAAATTTAGCTTATCCCTTATCCCTTATTTTCATAAATTGGGGTCTGGGAAGAGGCTTTGTCATCATATCGGCTGTCATGTCTTTGCTGCCGCAAAAATCTACCTGCAAGACATTCTGCTCTTGTAAATGTCTAATACAGTGGTCTTTCACATCTATATGTTTGGTTCTTGAATTGTTCCTTGCAGATTGTGTCATCACAATACAGGATTTGTTGTCTTCAAACAGTTTAATTGGTAGGCATTGTTCAAGATCTAAGTCTTTGAGTAGATTCAGTATCCACTGAAGTTCCTGTAACGCGTTTGCTGCAGCGATGTATTCCGATTCTGTTGTTGATAGTGCAATGCAGTTCTGTCGTTTGGAGAACCATGATATTATGAAGAATAGAAATGTCTGATATACAAAGGCTGTTCGCACATTTTTTAGACGATTTTGGTAAGCGGTAATAAAAAATCGTTTGCTGCAAAAGAAATAATTGCAATTGTACTATGTTTTAAAAAGTCAAAATTATCGTCTGCGGCTTGAAAGTTTCGTTTTTATTCAAAATGGCGTTTTTAACAAAGCAGTGGTTCGAAGGCTACATTTATGCTCTTTCCGAAGAGAAATATGCATACTCCGTTATCCAAAAACGATGTGAGAGTCATGGTTTTGTGATATCTAAAGCGTCGATAGGTAGTATCGTCAACAAGAAAGGAAAAAAACGTCAAACTGGAGCCTCAAGTGGGACAAAAATTCCAAACAAGTATCCAAGGAAAAAACGGACATCTTCGACTATTGCAAAGGTACGTTGTTTAACCCTTTCACCGGCTCAATTCTAAACTCTAATTCACCTATCCTGGCTTCTGAAACTTGTACAGTTCTACCCTTCAAGCAGCCCGATTCCCCGGAAAAAAGTTTGTTTTCACTGCAAAGTACTTCTTTCCCCCTTTTCGGAAGTATCTTTTGCTTGCCACCGCAACCCTCCACAGTAATAAAATTTACCACCTCGCTAGTGTCTCCCCCAAATTTGCTCCCCCAGCGAGAAAGCGAAATTTTTCTAGGAAACGGTACGTGTGTGTGTGTGTGTGTGTGGGGCTTATTCCACCCTCTGCAGCCGTAGGCTAGACCAGAGGAAAAGGGGGACAGCTTCTGAGGGTCGTGTATAAGAGACGTGTATAAGAGATTTCCGTTCCTCAGAAAGACTCCTCCGTGATTTCGTAGCGGTTGATGATAACGTTAAAATGCTATGAAAATTTGGCAAAAATATTATATTCAATTTCTTCCAAACTTCAGATATTTTCAAAACAAAGCATTCGAAAATATAAATTAAACATTAAATATTTCATATTTTAAACCATCTTTTATAATTTTAAGTTAATAAAAAATTCTAGAGAATTCCATTAAATATTTCATCTCACTAGCATAATATTTTTCACACGTTTCCCCATAACATTTCCATGATATGCGAATGCCTGATAATAATCATCTCCTACTTCAAGATATTTATATTTTGTGCACAACGCCATACAAACTTAATTCTTAACCCATTCTAAACAAAAAGAAAATCAATCATATTGAGGTGGTATATAAATTTTATTACTTCACTAGGTGAAGTACCCGGCGTTGCCCGGAATTTTAAGAAGGTTTGTTAACCAAAATCAATTTAAAAACTTAACACAGTATAAATTACATAGCCAAAAAAAAAGCATGTGAAATGTTATATATATCTCAGTATTTTGGTAAATGCAGTCTTTCATCATTGTACCACTAAAAGCTGTAAAGTAAAAATGTCAAATTCTGGAATGTTTGTTAACCAAAATCAATTTTAAAACTTAACACAGTATAAATTGCATAGCAAAAAAAAAAAAAAACAGCATGTGAAATGTTATGCATATCACAGTATTTTGGTAGATGCAGTCTTTCATCATTGTACCACTAAAAGCTGTAAAGTAAAAATATCAAATTGTGGAATGTTTGTTAACCTAAATCAATTTAAAATCTAAACAATTTAGCAAGATATAACCTTCAATCTTTGGAGCAAAAGAAGCTGATAAGTAAAACATAAAATATACATACATTTATAATAAACCACTAAAAGCTGAAAAGGAAAAATGTCAAATTGTGTTTTGGAAAGTAAAGCTGAAAAGTAAAAATGTAAATTTGTCGAATGTTTGTTAACCAAAATCAATTTAAAAACTAAACACAGTATAAATAACATAGAAAAATAAGCAAGTGAAATGTTATACACCCAAATAATTAAAAAAAAACCAATATAAAAATATATAAATTTATAATTAACTCCTTAGAATTCATCTAGATATAACCTTTCATCTTTGGAGCAAAAGAAGCTGAAAAGTAAAACATAAAATATATACATTTATAATAAACCACTAAAAGCTGAAAAGGAAAAAATGTCAAATTGTCTCTTGGAAAGTTAAGAGTTTTAAAAAGTAAAGATGTCATTTTGTCGAATGTTTGTTAAACAAAATTGATTAAAAAAGTATACACAGCATAAATAACATTTAAAAAAACATGTGAAATGTTATACACATCTCAGAATTTTAGTAGATTCAGCCTTTCATTTTTCAAGTTTAAATTAAAAATGTCATTGTCTAATGTTTGTTAACAAAAATTAATTTGAAAACTAAACACAGTATAAATAACATAGATTTAATAACAGTATAAATATCATAAAATATATACATTTATAATAAATCACTAAAAGCTTAAAAGTAAAAACGTCAAATTGTCCATATAAATACCTCCATAAATGCAGGATTCTGTAGCCAAAAAAATATATAAATAAAGTATTAAAGTATTGGTTAAAGGCACTGACTGATGAAAAAATGAACAGAAATCTGCAATTTGGGCTACACGCACCATACATGCAAGATTCTGTACAGTAATAGAAACATCCTGTCCTTATTAAACTCCATATAAATCTCTGTTCAATTAAACTGATCCAAATATTATCTCAAGTACCTTCATAAACTATGTTTCTCGTTTCTTGATTCGGGGTTCAATATGAATGTTTCTTAACAAAAGTCAACTTAAAAACTAAACACAGTATAAATAACATAGGAAAAAAACATGTGAAATGTTATACACATCTCAGAATTTAGATAGATTCAGCCTTTCATCACTAAAAGCTGAAAAGTAAAAATGTCAAATTGTCTTTTGCCTTGTGAACTCTGCATGAAAAATTAAACACAGTATAAATAACATATTATAAAAAAGGGATGGGAAATGTCATACACATCAATACTAAAAAACAACGAATAAATTTTGGTTCTAATTTGACCCTTAGTGTGCTTCACTCTTGAAAATAGTTGTTCACAGATGTACGTGCTTCCAAACGTTCATGACCAGAATAACGCTTAACTATGCAGTGAAGAATATTTATATCTGGGCAGGTATGATTTATGAGTACAACAAAGAGACTCGATTGAATTTCTCTTTAAGTTAGATGTCAGATTGCAACTCTATGCATTCCATTTGACAATTTGCTAGCATTATATCTATATCGACTGTAAATAGAGTAGAAAACATGCAAAAAAAAATTGTTTATTTTCCCCAAAGTCCTCAAATCAATTTTAAATTCTTGTACTAAATCGGAAAGTAGGGCTGCGTATTTTGTAACATTTTTAGAATTGTGCTTGGTCTGCGTCTCGAAACGCAAAAAATTTTTAACATTTAATTTGGCTTGCCATAATTTCAACTTCATGTATTTTGCTCTGAAGTAAAATCCATGAAGTGAGGGTGTTTAAGTCATTTAAATGGGCATTCAGATCTATCAAAATCTGCTAAATCTGCAAGCCAGTTATCATAAAGTTCTGGCACAGATTACTTTTCAATGTCATAAACAATTTGATATCATCAAGTAGGCTATAAAACCTTTTTAATATTTTCTCCACTGAGCTACCTTATTTCTTAAAAGTATTGCCATATTCAGCATCCAAGCTTTTAAGAAATTCCTGAAACTGGCTATGAATAAATCCCCAATCCTTCATAAAATTCACCATTTTGAAGATGATTTGCATAACATGGTCCATTTTTTTTCTTTTCCGCATTATTTTTTATATCAAGGCAGGCTATTAAAATTTTTTTTCGCTTTGAGCTCTCTCACTAACACTTGCTTTGGGCCGTATGCGGCCTGCGGGCTGGACACCCCTGTATTAAAATATAGGTAAAAGACCCTGACAAACGTAAAAATTATTAAAAATCTGCAATTAGGGCTCCACACACCATAAATGCAAGATTCTGTAGCAATAAACATCTCCATAGTTAATATCTGCGTAATAAATGTCTCCATAAATGCAAGATTTTGTAGCAAAAATATTAAAGTATAGCTAGAAGGCATTGACAAACAAAAAAATTAATAGAAATCTGCAATTAAGAGTTCCATGCACCATAAATGCAAGATTCTTTAGAAAAGAAATAAAATAAAGTATAGGTAGAAGCCACTGACAAACGTAAAAATTAATAGAAATCTGCAATTAGGGCTCCACGCACCATAAATGCAAGATCAGTTGTTTTCAAACAACTAATATAACCAATATATATATATATATATATATATATATATATATATATATATATATATATATATATATATATAAATATGGTAAGCAAAATTTTTCAGTTTGTTTATTCTATTCTCTGCTTTTTTGAGGGGAAGATGCATTAATTTTAAATGTAATCAACTTGAATTTAAGTAAATGAAAAGTGAAACTAATAATATAAAAAATTAGACTATATTTAGTTACATTAAAATGAAATATGTTAATCATTTGACAATATTAAACCAGTTAGGTATATTATAATGTAAAAAAATAGTTATTACATATTAAATATTATTTCCAGGAGGGTGGATATTGTTCCACCCTCCTGGAGGGTGGATATTGTCCTTTTGAGTTCAAGACATTTACTGCAAAAAGCTATAGTACCAATAATGCATAACGAAATCTATAAGTTGGACACATTTCTAAAGAATTGGAACCATGAGGAGAATCTAACTTAAAAGAATTCGAATGTAAACATATTAATATTTTGAAAAATATATTTCCTTTGAAGCATTCAGCTTTTAACATATTTTTTTAACAAAAAGGACTAAAATAATACAAAAAATATATTTTTATTTTACGGGGCAAAACATATATTTATCTATATAAATAAAGCAAAGTGTCTATTAAATATTATTTCCAGGAGGGTGGATATTGTTCCACCCTCCTGGAGGGTGGATATAGTCCTTTTGAGTTCAAGACATTTACTGCAAAAAGCTATAGTACCAATAATGCATAACGAAATCTATAAGTTGGACACATTTCTAAAGAATTGGAACCATGAGGAGAATCTAACTTAAAAGGATTCGAATGTAAACATATTAATATTTTGAAAAATATATTTCCTTTGAAGCATTCAGCTTTTAACATATTTTTTTAACAAAAAGGACTAAAATAATACGTAAAATAAAAATATATTTTTATTTTACGGGGCAAAACATATATCTATCTATATAAATAAAGCAAAGTGTCTATGTACGTATGTAACGTATACAAATCTACATTTCTTGACGAATCTGGTTTAAACTTGGTATAATTATGTTTTGAAGCCTTAAGATAATTCTAAGATAAGTTTGAAAGCTTTAAAATAATTCTAAATAAATACAGTTTTTAAATAATATTTCATCTCCAGACGATGGAATCAATTATTCATAAGAACTGCGCATGCGCACCCACTATATGTTAATTCTAGATGTCCAAGGTAAGTGAATGCATGGATTTGTTATTTCGTAGTTATTTAAAGTTAATTTTCTAATATTACTCCTTCAGTTTTCTTTTTTTCATTAATCCTTTTCTACTGGGTTAATTCCCAATATACGGATTACTGTTAAAACTGTGGAATATTTCTGTGATAGTCCCATACTGTTTTCACTTTTGTTTGTTTTTGTATTGCTAAGGAAATTGTGTTATAATTGGAGAAAATTTTCATATTAAAAATCGGAGAAAATTTTCATATTAGAACATAAAATTGCGTGTATTATTTTTGCATTTTAAAATTTTCTCTTAGATTGTAGGCCATTTTGAAGATAACTGTCATATGTATCATGTGTGCGAAGAAAATTAAAATATTAGCATTAGGATTTTGTGGACAGTGATAGGCGTTTTAGCTAAATTTCAGATTAATATTCTGCGTTTGGAGTCAATTTTTCAAAAAAAGAAAATTTTTAAAAGATTTTCTTGGTCTTTTATGGTAAAATAGCACTACTTTATTTGAATATTCTTTCTCGGGGAAAATTTTCATATTAGAACATAAAATTGCATGTAGTATTTTTGCATTTTAAAATTTTCTCTTAGATTGTAGGCCATTTTGAAGATAACTGTCATATGTATCATGTGTGAGAAGGAAATTAAAATATTAGCATTAGGATTTTGTGGAGAGTGATAGGCGTTTTAGCTAAATTTCAATAAAAATTACTTCGAATTGACCAATTTATAAAAAAAGTATGCTATTTACAGGTAAGTTTTTGTTCCTTTTTTAATTTTTAAGTTCTATTTCACCATAAAGCACCAAAAAAACCTTTAAAAAACCATTTTTTAAAACAAACAAATGGAATAGCTAAACACAAACATAGTTAACCGTAAATAAATCGCAAAACTGTGCTTAAGTTTAGACCGATTATTTTTAGTTAAGATATACTAATTTTTAAGCTTTTAACAGTACATCGTGAATTGTAAAATTAAGAACAATATAAAATACAGTATACTAAACATTCTGAAGTACAAACACAATATGTAAAATACCTAATAACCAAATTTCAGAAAGTAAATAATCGCAAGTCACATAGGGGTTTCAACAGTAAAGAGTTCAACGGTAATCCGTATATTGAAAATTAGCCAAGTAAAAAAGGATTAATGAAAATAAAATAAAAGGAGTAATGTAAGAAAAATTAACTTTAAATAACACCAAACAACTACTAATTAACAATATTCAATGCGTTTATTTACCTTGTAACATCCAGCTGCGCATGCGCAGTTTTTATGAATGATTGATTCCAACAGCTTGAGATGAAATATTATTTAAAAACTGTATTTATATATAAGCACTTTAAAGCTTCCAAACTTATATTAGAATTATCTCCAGGCTTCAAAACATAAGTATACGAAGTTTCAATTAGATTCGTCAAGAAATGTAGATTTGTATACGTTACATACATACATACATACATAGAGACACTCTGCTTTATTTATATAGATACAGGTGGTTATAAAAATAATGGAAACACATATCAATATTAGTGGTGTTTATGAAAGGGCTTCGTATTCCTTAAAAAAAAGTCAAAGGACCAGTATTTTTTATAGAATATAGTGTATACATTATTCTACTCTAAGGTGGCAGTAATGAAACTACGGGAACAGGGTTCTTTGGGGGATAGCGTAAGATGTCAACCTTATAGACCATGCAGGGGGGGGGGCAAATTGTTGAAGCGCGTCTAATTGGAGTATCTGTTACAACATCCCATGGTTTTGGGTGTTTACAGAGCTATGGTATCGGAAGTAATGACAGCATACAGAATGCACGGAAAGACATCCTCTGTGAAACAGAATAGTGGTTGAAAGGGAAAGCTAAGTGAAAGAGACTGACGGGTGTTGAAGCGGATTGCGACTTAAAGAAAGAAGACAACTGCAGCCAAACGACCGTAGAGCTCCATCTGAATCTGCAGGTTCCAGTATCAGTCATTACAGGTAAGAGAAATCTTCACAAATAAAACATTTACGGCAGAGTAGAAATTCCCAAGCCACTTGTAACAGATGTTAATACAAAAGTCCTCTACAGTGGTGCCACGAGCACGAATCCTGGTCGAGTGATACGTCAAAATATGACATTTGGTTAGACGAATCATTGTTCACTTTGTTCCCCGCAACAGGACGTACATATGTCTGAATAACACATACACAAGCAATTTATCATGCATGTCTCGTGCCAGCTGTCAAACATGGAGGGAAATTTCTCAAGGTTTCGGCGGCCATCTCATGGTTTTCAAAAGGGATCTATTGTAACCCTGAAAGGAAGATTGACTGGGATGGAGTATGTTGAACTTTTAGCTGACCAGATCCATCCTATGGTGCAAAAATTGCTTCCTGAAGGAGACGGCGTTCTCCATGATGATAATGCTGCGATCCATACAGCTATACGTGTCAGGTTGTGGATGAGGAACATAAAGACTAAGTCAAACATATTATCAGGCCCGCACAGTCCCTAAACTTCAATATCATTGAACTGCTGTGGTCTGCATTAGAGATTAGAGTCAGGAATCGATATCCACCAACAGCATCTTTACAGGAACATTGACGATTTATCCATAAAGCACATTATATGGAAATAATTTAAACAAGCTACAAATTCCAATTCAAGCATAATTTATTTGTTAATCACTGGCTAGCGATGTAAAGAAAATTGTTCGATGTGGGCTCCCTCATTAGTATGTAAGATGTGCAGGCGATGAACAGCGTGTTCAACGGCGGACCACAGCTGATCGCTAGTAATCTGTCGAACATGTAATGTTATGCGGTCCTTCAGGTCAGCCAAAGTTGTAACATTCCCCCTATAAACAACTCTCTTTAAATGGCTCCATAAACAAAAATCACACGGAGTGAGATCGGGAGAACCGACCAGCCAAGGAGTAGGAAACGATCGGCTAATCACCCTGTCATCCGTAAAATATTGTCGCAAAAACCTCCGCACACAGAGTCCATTATGTGGAGGGGCACCATCTAGCATAAAAGTAATAGACTCAAAGCATTGTCGCTGCTGAAGTTGAGGTAAAACGAAACTGCTGAGCATGTCACGATATCTGAGGGCTGTTACAGAACATGTGACAGAGCCATTATCTTTAAGTTCTTCGAAAAAGAATGGTCCAAGGATAAATTGGGAAGTGAATCCACGCCAGACGGTTACTTTAGGCGAGTGTTGCGGAATTGTGTAGAAGGCACGTGGATTTTCCAAGGCCCAAATTCGACAATTCTGGGTGTTCACTGTTCCGTTCAGATAAAAATTTGCCTCGTCACTCCAGAGAATGTTCCACGGCCAGGAGTCATCGACTTCCATTCGAGCAAGAAAAGTCAAGGCAATAGATAAACGACGGTAATTGTCGGTAAGAAGCAGTTGCTGGTTGTGGCTGATCTTATACGGATAAAATTTCACTGTTTTTCTCAGTATCTTCTGCACTGCGCTGCACGGTACGTCTAATTGTCGTGACACTGCACATGCACTGCTGACTCCATGATCATTTGTCAGTGACTGCTCGACAACGGCCGTTGCTACTTCTTAAATGACTTCTTCGCTGATAGGCTTTCGACCTTTGCCACGTTGAACGCTTAAACACCCAGTGTTTTCAAATCGAGATATCATGTTTCTCACACCTTGTGGAGACATTGGACCCCGATGCAATTTCTTTTGACGTCGAAATTCGCGAAGAGCTGCAATAGCATTTCCCTTGTTTTGATAAAAAAGTTTTACGATTAACGCACGTTCTTTTAATTTAATTGCCATCGTAACTGAAAGAATGATACTCATTCGATCTCATCCTTTTTATACACAGAATTCACTTTAAATTCGTATGCTTAAGCAAATCAGATTGTTTTCTTCTTCACTTGCAGAGCCACATTTTTCAACTTTTGTACCGTCATAATGCTTCAAAATGTAAAAATAACAGTTTTAAACATCATAATAATGGAGAATGTAAAAATGAAAGTTTTAAATGCCTTTTTTACTGTGCACAGTCATTTATTCCATCACTTTTCAAGCATTTAGGCTGTAATGCGCTCCCTAGCAGGTATTTTTAATTTTTTTTTTCTTGCAATCTTTCAGCGCATCCTTTGAATTGCTTATCTGCAAAATTTCAGCTCAATCCCACTTTTAGTTATAGCTACAGAGGGCTCTGAATAGGCCAAGTTTAATTATGATCACCTGGTATAATAGTTTATATCACATAAAATTGAAATTAAAAAAATCGTTATTAAAATTTTTTTTAAATCTCATTTAAATAAAAAAAATCCAATTTTTTAAATTAAAAAAAAGTCATGAATTTTATATACCTTGATAAGTACAGTTAGGGTTAGGTTTGGAGAACAACGGTCAACTTTTTGCTACACGTGGGTTAATTAGACCGAGACTTACAGTTTAAAGCCGATTCCGAACGGCTACAAACATCCATGCCAACAGTGGGATTCGAACCCACAGGATCTGAACCGAATGTTAGTGCCCTAGCCATTCGGCCATCCCCTGGCAAGTACAGTTAGGGAATTTCAGTTAGTGTAATGGTAAAAATTTCTGACATCTATATGCATATAATTGTGTGTAAATGAAAATAATTAGCATATTTTATACATGTAAAGTAATTAATCATTACAGATCTTGAAAAAAGATTAATAAATCATCACTAAATAAAACCACAAAATAGAAAACGTCACATGCAATTAACCGAAGAGTAATTAATAGTCTCTCTTCTACAGGTGCTGAGAACCTGTAATTTGTGTCTATTTTCCTTATTTTATGTACAATTAGTTCTGTCAATTTTTTGAAAGTATCCGGAAACATGTGGTAGAAAGATTGAAACTTCGACGGATCGTCTTTTAGATCTGTCGTTGTAGCGAAAGTTCCTCAAGATGGCTGCTGCAAATTTAATGGATGCGCCCAGTGTATTCGTCGTCTTTTTCGTTTTCTATTTTGATTCAAGTGATGGATCAGTATTAATTCGATGTCTTCCTCCGAAGACGAATCTTTGAACTCAGGCCATCCAGACATCGTGTTCTCCGCAATTAAATATGGCGCTATCATGCTTGCGCTAGCGCGTTTGTTTACCTTGCAAGGCTCATGCGTGTGTAAGCAGTCCCTTTCTTCTATGTGCGGATACTTTCGATATTTGACTGACGTTTCGCTTTGCTGTCGCTTGTAGAGGAAGGAACGAGCGACTCTCTGACACATTTGTTTTCCCGGTGTGAGGCCTGTCTAAGAGTGTAAGTAATATAAATTTTTCAAAGGTTGATTTTCAAATATCTTTTATTCATGTAATCAACAGAAATATCTGACACTGATTGAAAATTATTTACGTTATAAACAGGTTTTGAAGTGTTATTGCAGTATGTTGAAAATCCACAATTGTTTAGAGAATCTCTCTATACTAAAAAAAAAAGCAACTGGCGCCACCGTCGCCGCCGCTGTCAAAATCTTGTCACGCTATCTCCTCCGAAACCGTTGGGGGTATGGGGTCGAGACCGATACCAATAGATCCAGAAAAATGCGGGGAAGAAAGTAAGACATGTCCCATCTTCGTCGGACTTTAAGGGTTTTTTTTATTTTATATTTTGTAGAAAAATATTGACTTTTTCATGTTCAGATTACGATAGCTCGCCAAAAATTGATAGTAGAATTTTGATCTTTTTACAATCTAAGACTACAGACATTTCTCCTTCAAACAAGACCTCATTTGTTTAAAAATAATTTAAAACAGACTAATATTTTCATCAAAATATTAGACCCACTTTTTCGCGAAATATCGTCACATATGTGGATGTAATATCGATGCTCCACGAGTTTTTGTCTTACAAAGAAAATATTTACATCAGCTGGAAGCAGAAAGCTTTCTTATCCATATAAACCTCATTTCAAGTCTATATCTTAAATTTTCGATTTTTTAATTGAATTTTAAAGCTGAAAACAGTGATACCCCTCCGCAGTGATTCCCCTTCAACAGTAAATGGATGGAAACTGTTACATTGCCCTTGAATCACCCCTATGTATATAGCTATTAGCAACTTATTCCTTCAACTTGTTGTGCCATGATTGGCGCTGTGCTTGAGCGCGCTGTTCGTATGATCGGTTCGATCCCGGTGGACGCTCATTTTTACTAATTATTCTAAATATTTGAATTTTATTCTTTTAATTCATATTATATTTTTTATTTTACTTATCTGAAGAGGGCTTCATTTTTATTTTACTGCTGAGCACATATTTTCTGATGTACATATCTCGCTACTGGAGGTAAAGTCGTAAGACCATCGCATTCCAACAAATTCAATATACCTTGACCTTGACCCTAACGGAGGAGCGAGTGTAGCGAGTCTAGGGGCAAAGCCCCTAGTTTAATATATTTTAAAAATGTTGTTAACTTTTTAGAAATCAGATTGAAGTCAATTCAAACTTTTGAAAATTGGATCATAATTCTGATATCATGGCAGAACCTTCCAGAAAGAGCAAGAAGCATAATTATATAGATTTTGATGTTTGATGCTTATGTTAGAATGAGGAAATAATGTAATTATATATTTTAGTCGTGATATATGGGACACACTATCGAGTTTTACTAATACTTGAGAGACGTTAACAACGAATAAAAATACGGAAAATATGACATTTAAATTTACTCTCAATTTTCAAACAGCCCAAGCTAGATAATTTCAACAATCAATAAATTAATTATGAACTTAAAACGGAAAACGTTAATTTTATACACAAAGCAAAATTACCAGAATATAGTGAAGAAACTCTGACATAATGCAGTCCACTTTTTCTTTACTGTAAAACATTCTATGGGAAATGGAAAAATTAGTAGTTTAAATTCTGATGACTGCTAGCAGTCAAAAGCAAAACTGAGCATTATTAAAGTAAAGTGAGAGATAACAAATTCAATTTTGTAATGCATGGGGAAATAATACTTCTAGATACACGTTGCATATAAAAATAAGTAATTTTTTAAAACGAATGATTTCGATAATTGCAAAGGAAGATTTCTAAACCAGAAACAAAAATATCTCATCAAAATTATGGCTTCTGCCCGACACGTGAAAATAACATTGCTTTAGCACGGTATTGATCGCCAAAACAGAGATAAACCTGTAATGCAAAGCATGCACTTGGCGGCAATCAGCCAACTCTGCGTCAAATGTTCGTGCAGAAAGCGGAAAACAGCCTATTTCCAAAGAAACATTTCAATTTTAATTAAATATTGCGTTTGGATCAAGGTTAAAAGTATTTCTTAAATTAAGTTGACGCTATTTGGTATACATTTGAACGCGTTTCAAGAGATAAAAACTATGGAATTTTAAATAGAAAATCATGGAAGTTTCTCTCTATGGACGATAGCATAGAGAACTGTCTTTTCTGGTCTCCAAGTCTGAAAGTGACGTCACATTCCGATGGCGCTCTAATTGGGAGGTGACAGAAAAATCACTGCTGCTACTTAATCACAGTATAGGACCAAATATGAAATAACATGACAACATTTTAAGTTGCATCAAAGTGTGCGTTTTTCAAGTATAAATCTGTAAGTTGACATTGACAGTGACATAAAAAGCTATTGAGGCTTCTCGTAGCTGGAACTCCTTATCCTCGGTATGCATAGTGGAAAAATCTATAAGTTTAATCGTCAACACTGCCAGTATTTGGAGCGGTTCACAAACTAAAACAGTGTGAAACTGTTGGAAGACAGGAGCATTTTTGATATATTGAACAGGTATCATCTCACTACTGACCAAATTCCGATAAATTCTTGTCCAACGGAACAGACTAGTGATGTACGTATATCGTGGTTAAATATTATATTAAGAATTTTCTAAAGAGTGATATCAATTTAGTTATTTAAGTTTTCTATGCCTATTATACTGTGTGTATGTTTTATTATAAATATCCCGTTAAATGCTAATGTGTTGCTTGTGATTGTTAAACTGTGATTACTAGACTGTTTTCAGTTCAGTTTGTTGAATGATTGCTTAATTTTTAAGGGAAATTTTGTTTGAGGAACTCTTTTTTTTGTGTTAACTTTTCTGATTTTATATATCAAAGTTATACTTTTAGTATCTTTGTTGATCTTTTGCAGTAAACCTGTTTTTTTTTTTTTTGTTATTTCATATTAGCTGATAACAACCATTTCAAAGCTGGGAACAGGTTCCCTATCTGGGCGCCAGCTTGCCAATCCATATTTTTTGCACCAACCTTGACTCTGGTTTTGTTCAACCCAGCCCTCTATATTGCAAATGCTTAGGACTGGATCTCAAACCCCACCCTTACCGCTAATCGCTACTTATCGCTGATAACATGCAACACAGCTATTTATTTACTTTTTTCCAATAAAATCAGAGTATAAAGAAATTTATTAATAAATAAAACTTACTTGTAAATTATCCAGTGATGATTTTTAAATATAAAATCAACATTTATTATTGAAAAATAGCATTCAAGTAAATAAAATTGGAAATTTTTTTTTTATGTAGTTATGGTCTCAGATACATGTTGGAAATGTTGTTTCCATATTTTTGTCGATCATTCACTGATTTAAAAACTATACTTAGAACTGAAGGAGGCTGCCTTGATTTTGCAATATAACTTGGACAGTGTAACTAATGCAGTCTTATGCTTAGAAAAAAATATTGCTAATGGACAACATAAATATAATGGACAACATAAATAAAGTATATAAATTAAAGAAATTCAGGTTAAAAAATTTTCGACACATGCAAAATATTTAAGCAATCTATTTCAATTTAATAAAATTAATTTTAATTTTATATACTATATATATATGTATAAATATAGTATATTGCTCAAGTAAAATATACAAACTAAAGAGAATCAGATTAGAAAATCATATAATTACCAAGAACATGTACAAAAATTCGAAATGAAAAAAAATCAAAGAACTAACAAGTGGTCACCTATACTGTGGGAAAAAATCTATGTATTGACAGGTGACTTTTCTGAACTGACCGCTTACTATTACACCAACCCTTGTGACATAGATCATTGAGGCGGCTTTCCTGATTGGAAACGAACAAGCTGCGCCACAAGGATTGGTGATAAATGACTCACAAAAGGAATCTTAGCCAAAAGGTGATTCTATGAGTAATATCACATAATTGAGAATTCTTATTATTATTATTGAATAATGGTTCAAAAGATTAAATTTTGCAAAAAAATTAATTATAAATTTTTGTCATTGTTGATATTTTAGATTGTAGTGTTACAAAAAGTATTTATAAGAATGTTATGGTCATTTGTCTTTCTCTTATTATATAACATAAATAACTTTCAAAATGTTTTACTTCAGTTAGCTAGTATTTATTATATATATATATATATATATATATATATATATATATATATATATATATATATATATATATATATTTAAATATTAACTGCAAGAAAATGTCACTCATAAAATATTGATTCTTTAAGTTTTTTTTAATCACCTGTTGTATTTTTGAGTTTATAATGTTGTATTGTACATTATATCAAGCTTGTTATGCCTTACAGTTTATTAAAAGAAAGAATATAGGTATTTTTGACCTGTTATAATGAAGTAAAATTTAGATAAATGATTTATGTAGAAAATTGGGACAAAATTTAAAAAACTTAAATTTATTGATCTTGTTTTAAAATATGTCTTATTTTGAGTTTTTAAAATTAACTTCTGCTATTTATAATTTGACTCCAAATTTTAAAGATAAGAAGGCAACTGAATATCCTTTAAAAAGATATCTGTAACTCTTCTCATATGGATGGAAAATAGATATGTGATTTTAACTAGTTAATACAATGTTCCATATATGACTGGATACTTTTGATGTTCGTTTGTTAGCATTTGAATGTGTTAAGAGGTATAAAAATTGTTTTGCGGAACAATATTTTTTGGATATAATATGTAGCATTGTGGATGTATAATAGAACATTACTATATTCATATTTGCAATGTTGTCAGGATTAGTCAACCCCTCTGACATTATTATTGAAGTCATAGGTGTTTTTTGATATGAATTTCTTTCAACTAAGCAATGATGTAGACCTCTCTTAATGGTTTTATGTCCTAATGACCATTTTAAGTTTACCAAAAGTTATACTGAAATGTAGTTTAATAATTTATGTATTAATTACTCAAATAAAATTAATAAGAGGCACACAAAACCAGAATAGGTTTTAAGAAAGTGTTTTAAAATATTAAATGCCTGACAAACTATTATTGAAGATATTTCCATATTGCTATTTGATTGGCGTCCTCACTTGCAATTTTCTTCGCTTTTATAATTGGTTATGTGATTTATTCTTAACAATATTTGCAGTGTAGGAGTAGGATTTTGTTTGTTTCCTTTTAGACTGGACTGGCCGCCTGGTGTAGGGTAGGTTTATTTTTAAAAAATGCTTGTCCTATGAATGACGCAGCTGGTGCTCATTAGCAAACGGTTTGTAGATTGATGCCTACATTCAGTATCGGTGATACAGAACTGGTGGGATCGACTGAATCCCACCATTGCTTATAACTAGTGCTAGATTTCTAGAAATAGAGGTGCCGGAACGGTAACCTTCCGGGGTGTGTGTTTGTGTGTGGTGGGGATTCCAAATTATTGATAAAGAGAGGTACCGGAGCGCCTTTCTGGAGCATTCTGCCTCAAATCTAGTCCAGCCTATAACCCTAGAGGTGTCAATTTCCTGAGAGCGATCTTTGCCACTGATGTCTCTATGCTACCAATCTTAAGGTTTAAATGATCTCTTGCAATCTTTTTCTGTTACTTTGTTCTATTTATAGAAATATAATGTTTTATAAGAAAGATTTTAATGGAAAAGACTAATTTCATCACTGCTATAAATATCCCTGTTGATATGCCCTTAAACCTTATAGAGAATGATAATTGAAATTCTAGATAAATTCCTTTTTATCATTTATTTTTTTTTAAATCCAGCTTCTTCACTTTGAGAAGAGTCACTTGTCATTGTAATTTATAGGATTCATTATCATCATTTATATACATACATGCAACATTAGTGATTTAATAACGGTTTGTCAATAGGTATTAAGCTATTGACACATAATTTACCACCCACTATATTGGCATACCGTGGATGTATTTTTTTAGATCTTTAGTGAAGTTCCAGTTATTATTTCTTAGAGGATGAAATTCCAGAATATTAGGCAAGTTTAAATATGGGACTACACATGTCAATGACAATTACTATAAAATAGTAGTATATCAGTGGCTATAAAAGTCATGTAGTTGGTGGTTTGTATCTTTAATGATTTACCTCCTGTGGGATATAATTCTATTGATATCAGGCACATTCAGCAGAAACTATTAAGGTATTCGAATCTAAAGTAGTCACTAAAAATAGTGTCTGCAATGCAAGGGATATTTAAAATACATTGTTGCTCATTTATTTCTTGTGGGATAATTTTATGGGTTGTTAAAAGAGTGTTGTCTGTAAGGAGAAGTTCATTAAATACTTCATTCAATAATGTTCATTGTTTTAAGTTTTTGTAAAACTGTCTACTACTGTCATATAATGCTGCACATTAATAAAGTCATTATAAGTTTCACTTTCACTTCTCTGTAAGTGGTAAGAGATGATTGTAGTTAGTAAGATTTTGTTTTTGTTTTTGTTATGAGAATTGAGTACTGACCTTTAAGTTCCTAATAGATTTTAAAATTCATTTTCCTCCTGTTTATAAACATCAGCTCTATAAAAAAGATTCATAAGTTCTTAGCACTACTGCCTCATTTTGCTGTTAGATATATTTTTGAACAATATTTCAAAATTGTTGTTACTTTTCCAAGTACTGACAACATTTCAAAATTCAGTATGTAAAATGTGTTTCTCTTGAAAATTTTAATAGTGTATCTTAGGTTTGAAGAGGACTTAACCCCTTATCCAGAGGGAATAACATGGATTGTCCTATATAAACGGACTGGGACTCGTATAAATGTCAGTTAATTAGAAGTGTCTGTTAAGGGAGGTACCACTGTATTTCATTTAGCTACATAATAACAGTGCAAACTCGATACATAAATTAAAATTCAATAAATTTTAATATTCATGAATCAGAACAAAATTAAATTAAAATAAGGACTCAATTTTTTTGTAATAAAAAAAAATTTTAATTTGCAAAATCAATACATATTTCAGAAACAATAAATAAAAAAAAAAATTTCACCTCAGCTTATCTTTAAATTTTTTTTCAGTGTTCGACTTTAATACACTTAAAAAAAGGCACGTATAGCTATTAGCAAAGCATTGATTTTTTACATCAGATTAAAAATATTTTACAATATATATCTCTTAGATAATTAATGATAAGAATAGGAAAAGTGAAAGTTCGAATTGTACCTTAGAGGGGAAAAAAAATTAAATAAAAATTTTTAAAAAAACAAGGAAAAGGCAATAAAAAATTTTCATGGTTTTATTTACGAGAGTTCTGGATTAAGAAATATATACAAAAGGTAAAACAAAAAATGAAACATATTTACAGGATAGGTTGATTGTCTGTACTGTAACTACTATTTTAAACTCCCTAACTATGACAGAAAATTTAAGTTCAGAATACAAAAGGAACAAATAATATATGAAAATATATAATACTCGATTCTGGTTATGAAATGAATTTATTATGTTGGGTTTAAATTAGTAAATGACTAGACACATCTATGAAGAGTAGAGTGCAGAAAAGAATGTATCTCATATATATATATATATATATATATATATATATATATAGACTGTTTTTTTTAACGCCATGCTGTATAAACGTCAGGAATAAAAGTTATGAATGTATAAGTTAATGAATTTTGTTTTAACCCTTTTATGCCTAAATTTTTTTTAACAATTTTATTCATTTATGATCTGATTAGACATTACTAGGAATGTTTTAAATACATTTTAGGTGTGAAATGGACCACCGTTGCCATATTTATTAAGTTATTTAACGTCCTGTTTATGGGACAATGGGCATACATGTGAGCAAAACGCGGTTGTACTTGAAATTTTAAGAAGTGCAAATTTTTAATAATTTCTAATGATTCAATTAAATAAAATGGACATATTTATTAAAAATGGATATAATATTTCAAATTTTATCATTTTTACATAATATATATTGAGTAATAATAAAATTTATAAAGTAGGAACAGTTATTTTGCATGTAGTTTGTTTGTTTGTAGGTTGTAGATTGTTTCGTAGTTTTGTGTATTTATCTCCTTTGTCGATTTGATTATTGTCAGAGAAAGGAAGACACTTCATTATTTCTTCAAACTTGTTTCTTCTCATTGCATTAGCGACAGCAATATTTTTAGTGTCATCACTATTCTCCCAGAACATTCTTCGGCGGGGAACTGCAACATACCCACTTAGAATCAAAATCTCTCATTTCTTCTGACGTAACATCAAACAAGTGGTTGCCTTTCTGCCTAGAATACAACTTTGTATGGAAAACAATATAATGAACAGCATCGCCATCAAAAAATGATTCAAAAAGGCTGCATAGTCTCAGATGATGGAATTTTCATTACTCGATTCCAGTCTTCATTCCATTCCCATTTATCTTTTTGAGACTCAGTCAAGTCACTCTTTGTCCATTTTTTTTCCTGAATGAATTTTTTCTTCTTCGGTGGTGGAGCGTTATCTTCATTGATGCTATTATCATTCTCAATATCATTACTATCCAGAACTACATTTGATTTGCTGAGAAATCTTATTTCTGCATTTGCCCGTAACTGATTGCCAATGAGATTGTTCACAGTGACACAGTCTTCTTCACCACTGTCCTCATCACTGTTTTCAGCAACGTTAGTGCCGGTGCACACTTGCGGCCAAAGTACTCTGGACGCTGCCTTATTTTCACTCTGCGTGGAACGCCGTTCCAGTGCACACTTTCACGGTGATAGGCGTAAGCGGTAGTCTCTCGTTTGCCACCAACCGAGATGGATCGTACGCGCGCCCAATTATTTTTTTTAAAAAGTTGTATTTTCTTACTTAGTCTACAAGCATGTTCATCGTGAAAATAGAATTAGAAAAAAGAAGCACTGGATCCATCCATACAACAGCGAGAGACAGGCCCTGATTTTCCATTAGGCCAGGTAGGCCGAGCCCCAAAATTTTTATTTTAATAGAAAACAAAGAAAAAATTCCCAATTCAATTTTTTTTTAATTTTACCTTTTTTAATAGCATTTTTTTTTATACATCCTCTCAAATTTTATTGATTGGTTCATTATATGTATAGTTATATGTATAGTTCATCATATGTATGTTATAGTGTATATAAGGGATTAATAAGTTTTTCTGATTGCATTGTATTGGTGTTTTAATGATGAAGTTAATATGTTGTATTACTTTTTGTTATTTGATAATGTTCTAGGCTTCTACGCTTCAAATAGCCTATTCTTGGTAAAATGGTACTTTCATAATGATTTATGATTATTTCTTTTGTGTGTCAATTTTGGAAAGTTTACGCCCATATCAGTGTTAGGGGGCCCCCATCCCGAGTTGTGCCTATAGTCCAGAATTTTCTAAACCGGGCCCTGGCGAGAGGTACTTGGAAGGGAGCGTTTAATGTATGCTTGGTGGATCTCAGGGAAGATGGTGAAAAGTTTTTTAATTATTTTCGGACGACCCACTTAAAATAAACTTAAATACTTGACCATCTAAAAGTTTTTTTTTTTTATCTAATGTACTTATTTTAATAAAAGTTGTAAAAAATTATACTTACTGGTTGTATTTTTTTCATTCTCCGTTTTTTGGCTTAAGTTCTCAATAATGGTTTCACAGAGATTTTCCCAAGCAGACTGTTTCTGTATTCGGTCTTTATAGTCCTCATGACTAACATCCCAAATTATCGGGCGAGATTTTACTTCGTCGATGAAAAGTTCGACATCCACATTTTCATCAGACATCGTGTAAAGAGACTTCACGAGCTCGATAGGAGATAAAACGCGCGGCAGATGTGCACTGCCCAGCAGACAAATGAGTACTACCAGCTATCGCGTTACAGGAATGTGCCGCGCGTTCCACAGGAACTTGCGGCGACCTGGGAGTGGCGCCGGCGTCCATCTGCCGCCGGCGGCACGTGTGAATCCCAACATCAGTTTCTCTGCATTTCTTCTTATCGGAGTGAAAATAACTCAGCGTCCAGAGTACTTTTGCCGCAAGTGTGCACCGGCACTTAGGTGGCTCCATAAACACGTCTGCTCCATCAAAGTCATCATCATAATTTTCTTCCAGTTCATGTAACAAGGCGATAGCTTCATTTAAGGTTAGGTATCTAAAAAGCGATAAAAATTTCCAATGAATCACAATTAGAATTCATTTATATGCAGAAAGTAATATAAATCAAATTTTATTTTTAATAAGATACATAATTTTAAAAAAAATTGCATATCTAGTGAAACTAATACTTTATTAATACTGAATCAAATTTATTTTGTCAACTTTCCGGATATACTTGTGTACATAATTTTTTTTAACATATATTGTGCATTTGAAATAAATATTATACAATAACAGTAATAAGAAAGAAACGCATTTTGAGATTTTGTCACATAAAACAAGCATATTTCAAATGAAAATGCTCGTTGATAATTCCCAAGACTGCTAAAAATGTTTTAGGCTTAATGTACACACGAGTTCCCAGTGTCCCATAAACAGGACGCCATAGATTAACCATGATTGTAGAACAATGATATTGTTCTTTTTGAAAAAGAACTTTGTAGAAGACTTCTAAGATGTATTTTAAAGATATCATTTTAAATTAGATTAATTTTATGAATAAGAATTTCTCATAAGACACTTACATTTTGCGGCTACCCATGGTGTGAGAACGCTTGTATCACTTGTCTGAAAATAACTTGAAATAATTTATTTCCAATGTCCGTCTAGTGGCTCCATCTGGTTTTGAGAAGAAGCACAACTCTTAAGCTTACGAAAATCAGCTTTAGGGAAAGGATATATGCCTTACAGGCTTTCCTCTGCAATATCTAACAAGCGTCCTATATTTTAGCTACTGGGCATAAATGAGTGAATCAAATATTCATGTTATCTATAATACTGATTAAGATTAAAAACATTATTTTATTTTTCGGTGAATGTCGAATGCTATCTTAAGCTTGTTAACATATGAGTATACAATAGAATGTCAGTTATACATTTCTGGTTTATATGTTTTTCTGGGGTACAAGTAAATTTCCTAATATCCGAAACTCTGGAATTAAAATAAAGCTAGATAACTTCAGTTACTATATAATAGTGATTAAATTTATTTTGACTATATTTCCATATTTTAAGCTTTTAGGGGCAAACTTTCCCCTTAACCACAGTGTTTAAATTTCAAACTTTTTCTTTTGTACCCAAATAGAACCAGAAAAACTATCGAGAGAAACCGTTTTCGAAAAAAAAGTTGTTTTTTTTTTAGACACTCTAACCCTCTAATGTATGTGTGTATGTATGTTCCAGTATCACTCTGGAACGCCTAAAACAATTTCAACCAAACTTGGTTCACATATCACTTACAATCTAGAAAGAAACACTAGGGGAGGGGGAGACACCCCAGCATCCGCAGGGGGCACATTTTAAAGTAATCGAAAACGACTGATATTAGTATCGAATCCATAGTTTAAGGGGTCGCTGAGATTAATAGTGACACTCCCGATACCGTTTAAGTGCAAGCTCAGCCCCCATCAGTATTGAGGGGGAGAGGTGAAGAAGAGGCAAATATAAAATGTTCAAAATACCGAGAGTAGTATCGATTCCATAGTTTTCGGGGTCACTGAGACGAATATTGACACTTCCGATACCATTTAAGTGCAAGTTCAGCTCCCCAATCAGTATTTGGGGGGAGACGAGGGGGGAATATAAAATGTCCAAAATGACCGATTGTAGTGTCGAATCCATAGTTTTCGGGGTCGCTGAGAGGAATATTGAAACTTCCGATACCGTTCAAGTGCAAGTTCAGCCATCCAATCAGTATTTGGGGGGGAGGAATATAAAATGTTGTAAATGACCGAGAGTAATGTCGAATCCATAAGTTTCGGGTTCGCTGCGACGAACAGTGGAACTCCCGATGCCATTTAAGCATAAGTTATACCTCCCATCATCATTGGGAGAGGGAGGGAAGAAGGGGGAAAAAAAATGTTCAAAATGACAAGAGTAGTGTCGAATCAATAGTTTTTCGAGGTCGTTGAGATGAATAGTGACACTCCCGATGCCGTTTAAGTGCAAGTTCGGTCCCCATCAGCATTGAGGGGGGGGGGGGAAGAAGGTGTGAAAAATAAAATGTCCAAAATAACCGAGAGTAGTGTCGAATCGAGTTTTCGGGGTCGCTGTGATGAATAAGGGAAACTAAGAATGTTGTTCCAGTTTTGAGTTAAATTAATATTATAGTGAATTTGTAATTTTACTTTATAATTTGTATACTGTATATATACTTTTAAATACCTGTAAATAAAATTACTTAGATTTTACACTATAAGTAGAATTCCTTCCTTTTCCTGTGTAATAAAAAGTTGGGATAAATAAATACCCGGGCAAAGCTGGTTAAACAGGTAGTATATATATATATATATATATATATATATATATATATATATATATATATATATATATATATATATACACACACACACACACTACCCTACAATAATGGACCAGACGCCATCGGATTTGCATAAAATCCGACTACATGTTGGATTTTATGCAAATCGAGTGCTCGCACGTGGCCTGTTAAGGTTAAATACGATGCGAAGTGGTAACGTCATTAGTTCTCTGTGAAATTGTGACAGTTTGTCGAAACGAAAGGAACTTAGTGACTTTCAAAGATGTGTTATAGTTGGTTGTCACATTAGTGGCAAGTCTAGTCGCTGAATTCCGGTAGAATTATCACAGCCACTGTAAACTGTTGGTGATGTCGTGAAGAAGTGGAAGACTACGGGAATTGGGAAGCGAACTGCACACGTTGGTCGTCCCCGCAAACTGACCGAACGGGATCGGCGTGTCCTGAAGCGTGAGGTTCGTAAGAACTGTCAGAAACCACTCCAAATAATCAACAGTGAGTTTCAACATGCAGCAGGGCTTACTGTGCACCCAAATGCTTTGCGGAAAGAACTGCACGCCCTCAATATCCATGGGTGTGTTGCCGCACACAAACCAAGCATCACCCCATCCAACAAAGCCGGGAGACTCGCTTGGTGTGTGTAACGTCGCAGCTGGACTGTGGACCACTGGGAAACTGTTATAAGGAGCGACGAGCCACGCTACACGCTCTTCCAGTCGGATGCGCGTGCTTGGGTTTGGCGAATGCCAGGCAAACGTCTGTTACCCGAGGGCATCGTTCCAACTCTCAAGTTCGGTAGTGGTGGTGTACTTCTTTGGGGGGGGGATTTTCGTGGTATGGCCTGGTACCTTTGCATGTTGTTCCTGGTAAATTGAACGCTGTCTCGTACATGAACATTTTGGACAATCAGTTTCTTCCTACGCTCTGGCAATTTTATGGAATGGACGAATGTTACTTCCAGGACGACAACGCTCCATGTCATATTGCAGCTTCTATCAAGCAGTGGTATCAAGATATGGATGTAAAACGTCTTACCTGGCCTGTCCAGAGTCCCGACGTAAACCCCATAGAACATTTGTGGGACGAGTTACAGCGACGCTTATCGACCAGGGACCCGCGTTAGAAATCTACAGCTGAGTTGGCGACATTCTTGCTGCAGGAATGGACACAAATACGCATAGCTGTGTATCAAAACCTTGCTAAAAGTATGCCCAGAAGGGGTGCTAGTGTAATTGCAGCACGTGGGGAACCATCCCCCTATTAAAGCGTGTATTCTTAACCTTATACCAGTGGTCTTCAAATTTTGTTCCACGGAACCCTTGGGTTCCGCGAACCTACATAATATATTTATCAAAATGATGAAAATAATAAAAATGAAAAATAAAGCATTTTGAATTGACTCGCTCAAATTCAAGAATATTTTGCCTTTTGTTAGGTATAAAAAGATATTTTCAATTTCTTACCTGTTAAAGATTATATATATATATATATATATATATATATATATATATATACCGGGTGGCCATAATTAAACTGACAGTGCGCACAGTGTTCTGTAGCGCGATCTATTTGCGAGAATGACGCCACATTTTGTAGGGAGATTAAACAAGACGGGGGACGAAGGATTCCGAGAAAAAATAAATTAGTTCCAAAAGTCACCACTAGGGGAATATTTGGCGCTGTGTAATAGAAAATAGAGTGTTAACAAATGCAAATCAATGCGGAAATTACCTTTTATTTTGCATTCAAATGAGGTTCAATGTGGCTGCCGTTGTTGTGGACCACATATTGCATTCTGTGCACAGTATGCACAACAGCAGAAAGTAACATGTCTGCAGGAATCTCCCGTACAGTCCGTGATATGTTATCCTTCAACGTAGCCAGGTCCTGGACCACTCCTTGATAGACCTTGGACTTAAGGTAACCCCATAGCCAGAAATCGCATGGGGTAAGATCAGGCGACCAAGGTGGCCATGCAGTTGGAAAGTAGCGGCTAATGACTCTTTCTGTTGTGAATTTCTGTCGTAGAAGCTGTTGCACCCGTACAGCAACGTGTGGAGGGGCTCCATCTTGCATGAAAATGATTTCCTTCAGGCATTGTCTTTGCTGAAGTGCCGGAATGACAAAGCTGTTCAACATGTGGCGATATTTCTCTCCGGTAACAGAACAGGTTTCCGGTCCTGTCGGGGTAATGTTCTCATAGAAGAATGGACCTACGATAAATTCCGCTGTGAACCCACACCAAACAGTTACCTTTAGTGAATGTAAGGGAATTTCTGTGACTGCATGTGGTGGTTTGTCATCCCAAATTCTGGGTATTCACAGTTCCATGCAGGTAAAAGTGGGCCTCGTCTCCTCATAAGATTTTCCACGGCCAAGCATCATCCACCTCCATTCTGGCAAGAAAGGTGAGAGCAAAAGTCAATCGCTTATCATGGTCGGGGTACAGTAACTCCTGTACACGGCTGATCTTGTACGGATAGAAGTTGATAATCTTTCGTAAGATTTTCCATACCGTACTGTAAGGCATATCCATATTCCGAGCTAATCCACGAGCTCTAGAGGTGGCAGCAATATTGTCTGGTCCTCTGTCGACAATCGCCGTGGCAACTGCTTCGATTGTATCCTGTGGTACAGGTTTTCGTCCTCTGCCTGACTGAACCTTCAGAGAACCTGTTTTCTCAAACGTCGCAACCATTGCTTTTAGCCCATTAACTGACACAGGACCGTTACCTTTACGCATTTTTTTGTGCGTTCTAAAAGCACGAAGAGCGGCTGACGCGTTGCACTGGTTGAGGTAAAAGAATTTGACCAGTAACGCACGCTCGACTAAAGAAGGAGACATTGCACATAAACTTTCAATCCGATTGATTCGAAACGTAACACATTGCCTTTTAAAACCCAAGCAGCTGGCACTGTGCCAATGGATGTAACGTGAAATTTGAATAAAGAACTTCTGCTCACCGTACGTGATATTGCAGATCACGAGACTTTATCGGTGTTTATGTAGATTTTACGCTTTTTTAAAAGTGTTGCCATATTGCACTTGAACTAAAATAAAATGTGCATAATAAAAGGTAATTCCGTATTAATTTGCATTTGTTAACACTCTATTTTCTATTACACAGCGCCAAATATTCCCCTAGCGGTGACTTTTGGAACTAATTTATTTTTTTGCGAAATCCTTCGTCCCCCGTCTTGTTTAATCTTCCTACAAAATGTGGCGTCATTCTCGCAAATAGATCGCGCTACAAAACACTGTGAGCACTGTCAGTTTAATTATGGCCACCCGGTATATATTTATATATATATATATATATATATATATATATATATATATATATATATATATATACAGGGCTAGATTTGAGGCGGAACGCGCCGGAATACCCCCCCCCCCCCCACACACACACCGGAAGGTTACCGTTCCGGCACCTCTATTTCTAGAAATCTAGCACTGTGTATATATATATATATATATATATATATATATATATATATATATATATATATATATTATATATATATATATGTGTGTGTGTGTGTGTGTGTGTATTGTTGTGTCCACTATTTTGTTGATCTGTGTTCATATTTATTACCCATAAAAAATCGTTAGCTATTGCAGAATGGACGACATGAAGTTAAGGAAGTTAGTATAGAAAAGTTGGAAAATTCCAAGCAACACACTATCGTTAGCAGGGTTGAGTAACTCATCTCTTCATCACACCCAGCAACCAAATACTGAAAATCTTCCAGAGTGCAAGGTTCCTTCTGTTGCGGACTGGACTGACGTAGAATTGTAATGACCTATATAAGTCCAGTCAATGAATGCATTGTAGAGTGCATGGAATATGCGAAAATTTTTGATTTCAGGACTTTGTTAGGAGTAGTTAGTAGGTAAACATACTAAAAGTCCCCGCCCCTGGGAGGTGAGCTAAAGCCGGGAGGGGGATGGAAAGGTCCCATTTTTTGGTTTTTCGCTTATATCTCGGAAACGGTGCACTGTAGAAAAAATTTTCCAATAAAAATGAAAGCTAATTAAAATTCCTATAAAATTGTCTATATACATATTTGTCGAATTTCCAACGGTTTTCTAGTTATACGTTATTGAAAATCGATACTTATCGAAAAAATCATTTTTACCTCACCTTTTTAGTCAAACATTTGCTTCTAGTGCCCCCCACGATCGTTTCTCAGAAAATTTTTTAGAGACGAAGTTGTAGATCATTGAATTTCCTTCAATTTGATATGTACATTTGCCACTTTATCTTCAACCAATCATAAGTTATAGAATTTCTAACATGCATGTTTAATTTCGATGTTCCTCTAGAAATGAGTATGTTGAGAGCCTGTTGCGTTTTAACTGCTGTAACTTGCTATACTCGGGGCAAATCCAACCTGAGAGCACTAAACATACTACAACGGCCAATTTACACCTGCAACGGAAATAACTCCCCGCCGCTACAAAATTCGGATTGCCATATTTGGCCTTTTAACGCCCATTAAGAAAATTATGAAGGTTTTAAATATTTAGGTTTTAAGAAAACAATCACATTTCTATACCGCTGGCCACTGTAAATGCAACACCCTGAAGGAAACATGCAAATAATATGAAAATTACAACATGCATTAGCGGAGGTGAGATATGTAAATGATTAGAATTTCAGCGCAGACGCACATCACGCGCGCCTGTGGCGCCACTTCAAAGCGCTATTTAAGGCTTGGAGATTTCGACGATTTCAAGTTCGGCAATTGTGTTTTTCTTGTGGTTTTTTCCAAAAAACGATCAATTATGCCTCGTGGAAAACAGCGATCATCTTTTGATCAAGTATCCGAGTTCGACAGAGGAAGGATAGTGGCATACTGAGATTGTGGATTATCTTTCAGGTAAATCGGTAGTCGTGTTGGACGAAACCAAACAAATGTAATGCGGATATGTGATCGGTGGATTCAGGAGGGTACAACGGACCGGCGTGTTCGATCGCATCCACCTCCGCGCACCACTTCACGTGATGACAGGCAAATTGTGCGCATGGCAGTGACGGATCGCTCAGTCACATCACGAACCATAGCACAGTACATGCAGTCTGTAACGCATCATCTAGTGTCTGCGCGTACCATTCGATGCCGTTTACAGCAGAGTGGTCTGTCCGCAAGACGTCCATTGCTTTGTCTACCCTTGACGCAGAACCACAGACGTCTCCGTCGCCAATGGTGCGATGACAGAAGGATGTGGACAGCAGAATGGAATGAAATTGTCTTTACTGACGAGTCACGCTTCTGTCTGCAACACCACGATGGTCGCATTCGAGTCTGGAGACACTGTGAAGAGAGGATGCTGAACAGCTGCATTATGCACCGCCACACTGGTCCTGCACCGGGTATTATGGTATGGGGCGGTATTGGATATCACTCTCCCACACCTCTAGTACGCATTGCCGGTACTTTAAACAGCCAGCGCTACATCTCCGAGGTGTTGCAGCCAGTTGTCCTTCCTTACCTTCAGGGCTTGCTCACAGCCATATTTCAACAGGATATTGCGCGACCACACGTGGCACGCATTGTCGAACGGTTCTCCGTCAATCGCCAGATTGAATTGCTTCCCTGGCCGCCTCGCTCTCCGGATCTTTCGCCGATAGAAAACATGTGGTCCATGGTTGCTCTACGATTAACCCAGATTCCATCCCCAGCTGCCACAGCAGATCAACTTTGGCAACGTGTAGAAGCTGCTTGGTCTGCTGTACCCCAAGAACTCATCCAAAGTCTCTTTGAATATATGCCGAGGCGTGTGGCAGCGGTGATCTGCACCAATGGCGGCTACTCTGGCTACTGATTTTGGCAGGAACCACACTTCACAGAAGTCTATAAATTTAATCATTTGATACTTGGTCAACATGTTATCTACAAAATAAATTTTGTTGTGATATCTCTTGTCTTTCTTGGTGTTGCAATTTAGGTGGCCAGCAGTGTATTTTCATGTAATCAATATATTTTGAAACTTTTAACCATGCATCGTTCTTGTTACTATTTCCCGAAGTAATGTGGGAATTTCAGAAATCCTCAATAAAATTTTGAGTCCTGTTTATGTGTATAAATACGGGATCATACAAAAATTTATCCTTATAGATGCAGATTACTGGGTATTTCGGTTTTGAAATTTTTAGTTTTTTCTTTCGCTATAGGGGATGCGATAAGTTTCGGTAATTTTGGTTTCATTTAAAATAAGTGTGGCCAGTTATATTAACAATTGATGCAAATATAAAACAAATGGGCTTTCAGAAACCGATGACAGCACGAATAAATAATAAAAATGACACTACTGAAGTGTGGTTTTCAACTATAGATTTTTTTTTCATTGCATGTATTGTACAGATTATTATCAGAGTTTCGGCAAATTCAGTTTATGGATTTATGTAAGGCATTTCTTACATATCCTATTTTTTACAGAATTTTGTGATTATTTCGGATATAAGCGGTTAGTTCTAGAAATGAGAGATTAAACATAAAACGATTATATAAGACCTTAAGTTATGGAAAAAGTATTTAAGCCAGATTTTATTTACAGAACAAAAATATCTGCAAATAAATATTTCTAGATTTTTTTAACAGTAAAATCTTTTATGATTTGATCAAATTTTAATATCCTCATGCTCTATAGAAAGTATTGCAAGACTGTTTAGTGTCTACTGCGATATTGTTGGTCTCAGGTATGTTTTAATTAATTCTAATCTAGAAACGCTTCTGTTCCCGGTCCTTATTCGTAAAGCCTTCAGCTCTATCATTCGTAGCGAGGAATTTTAGAATTTTTATGGGTTTCAGAAATATTAAGATAAAAGAATGCTTCCATTTCTTCAACCAGCATATTGAGTTATACATATGCATGTTTTACACACTTCGTTTAGTCGTTATTCTGAATATTTTTTACATCTGTTTACTCAATTTCCTTTCAAACATTTTTAAAAAAATTTCCTAATCTACACTGCTGGCCTCGCAAATTGCAACACCAAGAAAGACAAGAGATATCACAACAAAATTTATTTTGTAGATAACATGTTGACCAAGTATCAAATGATTAAATTTATAGACTTCTGTGAAGTGTGGTTCCTGCCAAAATCAGTAGCCAGAGTAGCCGCCATTGTTGGAGATCACCGCTGCCACACGCCTCGGCATTGATTCAAAGAGACTTTGGATGAGTTCTTGGAGTACAGCAGACCAAGCAGCTTCCACATGTTGCCAAAGTTGATCTGCTGTGGCAGCTGGGGATGGAATCTGGGTCAATCGTAGAGCAACCATGGACCACTTGTTTTCCATCGGCGAAAGATCCGGAGAGCGAGGCGGCCAGGGAAGCAATTTAATCTGGCGATTGACGAAGAACCGTTGGACAATGCGTGCCACGTGTGGTCGCGCATTATCCTGTTGAAATATGGCTGTGGGCAAGCCCTGAAGGTAAGGAAGGACAACTGGCTCCAACACCTCGGAGATGTAGCGCTGGCTGTTTAAAGTACCGGCAATGCGTACTAGAGGTGTGCGAGAGTGATATCCAATACCGCCCCATACCATAATACCTGGTGCAGGACCAGTGTGGCGGTGCATAAAGCAGCTGTTTAGCATCCTCTCTTCACGGTGTCTCCAGACTCGAATGTGATCATCGTGGTGATGCAGACAGAAGCGTGACTCGTCAGTAAAGACAATTTCATTCCATTCTGCGATCCACATCCTTCTGTCATCCCACCATTGGCGGCGGAGACGTCTGTGGTTCTGCGTCAAGGGTAGACAAAGCAATGGACGTCTTGCGGACAGACCACTCTGCTGTAAATGGCGTCGAATGGTACGCGCAGACACTGGATGATGCGTTACAGACTGCATGTGCTGTGCTATGGTTCTTGATGTGACTGAGCTATCCGTCACTGCCATGCGCACAATTTGCATGTCATCACGTGAAGTGGTGCGCTGAGGTGGATGCGATCGAACACGCCGGTCCGTCGTGCCCTCCTGCATCCAACGATCACATATCCGCATTACAGTTGTTTGGTTTCGTCCAACACGACTGCCGATTTCCCTGAAAGATAATCCACAATCTCGGTAGGCCACTATCCTTCCTCTGTCGAACTCGGATACTTGATCAAAAGATGATCGCTGTTTTCGACGAGGCATAATTGATCGTTTTTTGAAAAAACCACAAGAAAAACACAATTGCCGAACTTGAAATCGTCGAAATCTCCAAGCCTTAAATAGCGCTTTGAAGTGGCGCCACAGGCGCGCGTGATGTGCGTCTGCGCTGAAATTCTAATCATTTGCATATCTCACCTCCGCTAATGCATGTTGTAAATTTCATGTTATTTGCATGTTTCCTTCAGGGTGTTGCATTTATAGTGGCCAGCAGTGTAATTGGTCAAATCGGCTTAAACTCGGTCCTGCCCTTTAAAGTGTTGTGATGACTACACTTATGACCTCTTCCAATGAAAAATCACATGCATTTAATTTTTGTCAATACTTTATAAAAATATCCCATTTTTCTGAATTTAACTAGGGGAATATTTCGTCAAACTCACATTTCATCCTTTCTGAAATATCTTCTCATAACTTGGTTTTTGTTAGCCATATTTTTGCCCAGTTAAAAAATTAAATGAAAGCATGAAAGATTTTTTGCTTAGTTTCAAGTTTATAACATGGAAAATAGTTTAAGAAATCAGCGTTTAAACATTTCAGATTGTACAGCAAATCACGGCAGTTAATATTCCAATAGGTGTAGTGTTGAAAATTTCCTTTCTGTTGTTAACTGCAGATGAGTATTTCTCCCCACTTGTATCTCTTGTAAACACTGCCTTTTCTTCCATTACCCATCGGCAGGAAATAACAGACCTGGGGTTACTAAATTCCACATCCACATTGAACGCCAGATACTCCCGCCAAGGAAACGAAGCCTTGTGAATGGTCAGATTATTCTATGACGTTGCATTCTCTCTCGTATGCTGTATTGCGCATTATTTACTAAATACACGAACCACCACATTTTTGTTGCCCAAATATGTGTACGGTTTATCAGTAAAATCATTATTTTAATGATTTATGTCTGAAATGTACCTTTAATCAACTCTGTCAATAGGAAAAAGTGCGAACTATATCGCAATCGCGGAATCATGCTGCTCTAGCGTTCCACCTGTATTCAGGTTAGGTATGCCCCGAGTATATCATGATGAATAACAACACTTCAGCAATGGAAATAAGGTAATTGCAATTGAAACACAACACTTTTTTATAATTATAGCTTTTATTATATTATTATGAATGATATAATGAAAGTATTTACATGGTTTGATAGTAATTCTCAAATGAAAAAAATGTGCATTCAATGCAACATCTTGATTTTCTTGAGGCAGAAGGGTCGAAGGTCATTCATCTTCGTCAGCAGTGGAGACGTCGTCCAAAGAAATTGGTAGAGTATGGATGCCGTTGTCTTGATGTTCTTCCTGAATTGATATTGCGACTCCGTTGTTGCAATTGCCCTTGCAATTCGGGCATGTGACAGAGCAGTTTAACAATGCTTTTCTACAACCACACCTGCCACTATCACAACCTTTCGTGCATCGGCAAAAAATCATCTTCGAGGTTTCGTCAGGGGCAGCATCCAACTCTGACAGTTTCGAGACTAGTTTGTCATTCCTCCTCTCTCAACCCCAATTCGGCACCCCACCATTAGGTTTCTCCCCTAACCACAGGTGTAATTGGTGGTACGTCCTGAATGCATGCTGCTTAACAGCTCCTTCAGTTGGAGCGAGAGTTGAGGGATCATGCTTCATGTTTGCAGCTGCTTTGATAAATGATTTGTAGCGGAAATGATTGAGGGATTTTTCTGCGACTGGAGCGTCATACCATTAGAGAGTACTCATGATCCCAGCTGTCTCAATGGAGTCAGATGAAGAGGAACAGCTGGCAAATACCTCAGCTGTACGCTGCATGATTTTGGACTTCTGGTACATTTTGACAAAACCCACTTTATTCTTGCGATACGCTGCGATTGTTGTGTCACAACCTGTGAATGTATGTAAGAATAACAAATGGGCATTTTCTTTCATTTTCAACTCCTGCTCCAGCTGTTGTGAGGAATATACACTCGTCTTGACCTTTCCTCTTCCAGGTTTTACTAGCAGAATGGCGCGATCAGTTGGGGTTTTGGCTACCAAGAGAACAGCGAAATCGACTTCCATTCCAATAACAGCAACCGAGGAATTTTGATATTTGTTTATAGCTGTCTTTACAATATCAGCGTCAGCATCACCTTGGAGCGTATTTATCCCATTTTTCTGCAGCTGCATCATCAGCAAGTTTATCAGCTGACTCTTCTTATGAAAGTTAGAAAGGAAATCCTCTTGTTTGACTTTAATTTCACTTTCCAAATTGACATTGATGTCCACACATCTCCTGAGTCAATATCGTCGACACTGTTCAGCTGCTTGTGTGCTCTCCGATGTGTCAGTTTTCCTATTAAAGACTACTGTACAACCTCTCCCATGGTAATGGGTCTTCAGAAATCTAACATAACCATCACAAATGGTTGATACAGTTGTCTCTTTTTTCCAAACAACTTTGTGAACTAGGAATCTCGCATCAACTACAAATTCAAAGGTAGTTAAATGAACATTCTTATCAATTTGCTTAAACAGTGTGTATAGTGCTGATTTTCTGCACTTCCTCATTCCACTTTCGTTGAAGAATGCCAGGGGGTCGGGAGCCAGTTCATACTGCATATAATTCTTCAAATCCTCGTCCGATTTCTTGGTAATGGAGAGTCGCTGAAAAAGCAAGAATGGATCCACAAGAAATTTTTCATTGTCAATCTTGATTGCCGAATTCATTGAGGAAAGAGGAAGTGCACGATCTTTCCGTAACAGTTTGATATATGTGAACGGCAAGTTTTCCATTTTTGCTATTTCTGGTTTGCCAATTGTAACTGCATCATGGCATAAGATTGTATCATCTCCCACGACCCCTGTGGCTATTGACATGATTTTCTCGGTCCGCAGAAAAGGAGGGTGATTATCAAACCCTTGTGTAAGCTTGCCAATGTCACTTGCGTCTCGACTTTGGCGAGCTTCTCCAAATTCCTTGTGCTGCTCACTTGATGAAAAGAAAACACCACAATATTCTTCGAGTGAAGCACATATGTTTTGAGTTGAAGTCATCCCAATTACCCATTTACTAAGAGTACTATCGGTCATGCCTCTATCACGGGTCATGCCACCTCGGCTTGAGGATGATCGCATCAAGGTTGTCTCGATGGTCATGTCTTACCACATGCCGCACCAGAACAGGTCATTCCATCTCATAGTGAAGTAGACTTTGTACACGAACTTTTCGTACTCCTCTGGTGTCAATAGAGTAGAGAGGCTTTCCATATCCTGTACATATAAGTGGCAAGACTTGGCATACGGGAAGAGTCCAGCAGCGTGAAAATAGGGTATCATTCGCTTATAGCAGTTCAGGTGAGCAATGAAATCGCCAGACCTCTCTGCATATATGCACTCCTTTATCAAATTCACCATTTTGAAGTATTGGATAAGAACTTAATAGAAGAAGGATGGAACATTCTAGCCTATCGGCGCCTTTTTGATATCGAGGATGAAGGCTGGAAGATTCTCGAACGTTCTACCCCTACCACCATTAGTTGTTATTAATCAACTTCACCCGACAAAAACATTACAATAACAAAAGCTATAATTATAAAAAAGTGTTGTGTTTCAATAGCAATTACCTTATTTCTATCGCTAAAGTGTTGTTATTCATCATGATAGCAAGTTACAGCAGTTAAAACGCAACAGGCTCTCAACATACTCATTTCTAGAGGAACATCGAAATTAAGCGTACATATTAGAAATTCTATAACTTTTGATTGGTTGAAGATAAAGCGGCAAATGTGCATATCAAATTGAAGGAAATTCAATGATCTACAACTTCGTGTCAGACAATTTTTCTGAGAAACGATCGTGGGGGGCACTAGAAGCAAATGTTTGACAAAAAGAGTGAGGTAAAAATGGTATTTTCGAAAATTATCGATTTTCAATAACGTATATCTCGAAAACCGTTGGAAATTCGACAAATATGTATATAGACAATTTTATAGGAATTTTAATTAGCTTTCATTTTTATACCGAACATTTTTTTCTACAGTGCACCATTTCCCAGTTTTAAGCGAAAAACCAAAAAAAGGGAACCTTCCCCCCCCCCCCCCTCCCGGCTTTAGCTCACCTCTCAGGGGCGGGGACTTTTAGTATGTTTACCTACTAACTACTCCTAACAAAGTCCTAAAGTCAAAAATTATGGCATATTCCATGCACTCTACACCCCTCTTTTGAGCACTCATTGACTGGACTAATAAGACAGTTTAAAAAATTCTTTTTGAATTCTGTCAGCGTCCGGGTTATTTGCTTTGTCAACAGTGCGATACTTACAAATTTATGTTGAAGACGAAAGTTAACATAACGTCTGAGTAGCCCCCCCCCCTCCCTTGCACTTGTAACACTCTCTGAAGATTTCTATTATTTTGGCACCTTATTCCATTGTTAATGTCCTCGTTGAAGAAACTTTTGTGTATGTCTAAGGTCCCAGTAATGCCTGTCTTTTGAGAAAGTAGAATGACTTTCGTTATTATCCTACTTGAATTTGCTGTCAGTAAAAATTAATGGAAACGTAGTTCCATAATTGCAGTTGAAGGAACCAGAGCAAATACGTCTGGTATTCGAAAATTACAGAGACCACAGCTTTCGCTTATACGCTTTGTCAAATTGTCGACTGGACGCTACGCAGGAATTCCTATATACGCAGCCGACGATTGATTTCCCAAGATCGGTGACATTTTTCATTATTGAGGGCCTGGGCGCCAGATGGACAGTACGGATCTGCCATTCAATTGAGGCAACCCCGGGCACCGAATTCGTCTGTATCAAGCATTTGAAAGAAATGCTCGTTGGGAAAGCAAATTGTTAACTCCTTCGTCGAAGAAGCTTTTATGTTTGTTAAGGTCCGAGTATCACTTGTCTTTAGAAGAATTTGAATGACTTTTATAATCTGGCAGATCTAGAGAATGCGCCTAGTGACAATAAGCTGTTTGGTGGAAACTTATATGAACTTACTTACTTAGGTTTTATTTTTTTCAAGACACATTATATGTATATTTTAAGAGTGCACGATTCTGTAACAAATATCTTATTTAGTTTTTTAACACTTTAATTTTCTTTCGTCCTTTGTAGGTGTTCAAGAATACTGTCGTAAGACGTGCCAGTGGATAATTTCATTCCAGATTACGATCTTAAAATTTGATAAGGTTGAATTTACGAGAAGAGAAGTCTTGTTAAAGAGCAATGTTTCAGCTTGAATATGGAACTCAGCATTAATTGTTCACAGTAGGTCGCAAGTGCAGATGCATATATAAACCTGCTTGTTTTCGATGAAATATCACTTCGTTTTGATTCCGTTAATTGTCAGTGAGTTGCTGTTTCCCCATTTTATAAGAGAGCAACGTAACTCTAGCGCCTCATGCCAAGAAAAGACCATGATGAGTAGAAACCTTTTGTGAGCCTTACTTGCGAAATACTAATTTCTCTGTAAAATTTGTTGAACAGACATCTTAGAACGAACCATTTCAAAACAAAAAGCCCAAGTATGATAAAAGTTGCTTAGTAACGTGAGAGACCAGAAAAAAATTGATATTGCTTGTAAAACAAGCTGATTTTCCTAGATGTACCGAAGAGAAAACCTCTGTGCGCTGCGAACTAACAAAGGATTTTCTGATTAGGTTAGTTTAAAAAAATTAGAAAGGCTTTGTGGCCACACGGCACTAAATTTGTATGTTTAAATTGTATGTGGAAAAATATTTCATAGTGACAAATTATTAGCACATCCGTATCCATGCCAGAGAAAAATCTTTCATCACTGAGTATGAATACAATTTTTTTAGGTCAGCCATTTGAAAGACCATCACCGCAAGCATAACGGAAATAAACTATTCGTTTGTAACTTCTGTGAATTTTTTTTAAATCTGCAGATCACTATGACGACAAATTTCCCTATCCACATCGAAGGTTTTCCACAAAACAGCAATTTGGAAATGCATCTCCGAATGCATACTGAAGAAAAGCCTTTTGTCTGCAGTGTATGTAAGAAAGGATTTTCTAGGAATGGTAGCTTAAAAGTACATATCCGTACGCATACTGGAGAGAAGCCTTTTGTCTGCTCCGTGTGTAACAAAGGATTTTCTGAAAACAAAAACTTGAAAATACATCTCCGTACGCATACTGGAGAAAAGCCTTTCGTCTGCAGTGTATGTCAAAAAAGATTTTCTGATGATAGTAGCTTAAAAAGACATCTCCGAACGCATACTGGGGAAAAGCCTTTCGTCTGCTCCGTATGTAACACAGGATTTTCTGTTTATGGACAGTTGAAAATACATCTCCGTACGCATACTGGAGAAAAGCCTTATGTCTGCTCCGTATGTAACAAAGGATTTTCTCAAAGCGAAAACTTAAAAATACATCTCCGTACGCATACTGGAGAAAAGCCTTTCGTCTGCTCCGTATGTAACAAAGGATTTTCTGTTATTGGTCACTTCAATATACATCTCCGTACGCATACTGGAGAGAAGCCTTTTGTCTGCTCCGTGTGTAACAAAGGATTTTCTAAGAACGGTAACTTAAAAATACATCTCCGTACGCATACTGGAGAAAAGCCTTTCGTCTGCAGTGTATGTCGAAAAAGATTTTCTTATAATAGTAACTTAAAGAGTCATCTCCGAACGCATACTGGAGAAAAGCCTTTCGTCTGCAGTGTGTGAACAAAGGATTTTCTCAAGACACTCATTTAAAAATACATTTTCTAAGAAGGATAACTTAAAAAGACATCTCTACGCATAATGGAGAGTTTCGACTCCAGTGTATGTAAGAAATGATTTTTTGATAACAGTAGCTTAAAAAAATATCTGCATACGCATAGTGGAGAAAAGCCTTTCGTCTACAGTGTATGCGATTAAGGATTTTCTCGAGAGACTAACTTAAAAATACTTCTCCGTTCGCATACTGGAGAGAAGCCTTTCGATTGCATTGTAAGTCAGAAAGAATTTTCTGAGCATGGTAGCTTAAAAAGACATCTCCGTGTGCATACTGGAGAAAAGCCTTTCATATGCATTTTATGTAACAAAGGATTTTTTTATAACAGTAGAATAAAAAGACATATGCATACTGGAGAAAAGCCTTTCGTCTGCAGTGTTTGTAACAAAAAATTTTCTCAATAGACTAAATTAAAAATCTCCATACACATAGTACAGAATATCCTTTCGAGTTTAGTGTATGTAAGAAAGTATTTTCTGATTATGCTAACTTAAAAAGACATCTCTCTAGTCATACTAGAGAAAAGCATTTTGTCTGCAGTGTACGCAGGAGATGATTTTCCCGACAGAGTAATTTTAAAACGCACCTCTGTGCGCATACTGGATAATAGCTTTTTCTCTGCAGTGAGTGTATGTAAGAATGGATTTTAACGTAGGATTACGTTCCTCCGTAACGGTCCGCGGTAAAAGAAAATTTCAGAGATCTGTCGTCGCGAGTTATAATTTTGGTAGCACGCCAAACCCAGTCTGTATCGCTTGGGCAAGCAGTAAACAGTTAAACTGAAATGTACAAAATACATAAAAAGAGAGCTAAGCAACGATAAATAATCCTACGTTAATAACCCGCAGTAGTCTCGTTAGAAGAGACTACCTGAATTTTTTTTTTTTTTGATAATAGTAACTTAAAAAAACATCTCCGTACACATACCGGAGGAAAGCCTCTCGCCTGCACTGTACGTCAGGAAGGATTTTTTATAAATGATTTCTTAAAAAGACATCTCCTTACGCATACTGTAGAAAATCCTAAACATCTTCATACGCATAATGGAGAGAAACCTTTCGTCTGCAGTTTATGTAAAAAAGGATTTTCTCAATAAGGTCTTTGAAAATGACATCTCGAAATGCATATGGAAATAATAATTTTTTGCTGGTTGTGTTTGTAAGACAGGATTTTCTAATACGAGAGGTTCAAAAACATATGTTTACAGGTAAAGGAGAAAAATTGTTCATCTGCTGTGTATGCGAGAGTATTTTCACTAAAGTCTAGTTTAAAAACACATTTGACAGGAAAACTTTGGACATAAATACCAAGACTTAATATTCTTGGTATTCATGTTATCGTTGCATATAGTCGATTCGGCGCTTTAGAGTATAGAAATGATTTGTTTAGCCTTGTACATGGGGCATAATTTCATATTGATTCAGCACGTGGAAAAGCATTGATGATCTTTCTCGTGATATAAATTTTATAACCCACAGATTATTGCTTTAAATGCAAACTTGAAAAATGTTACAAAAGAAAAACAGCTTTAAAAATTTAATTTGAAAAAATCTAAGAAGAATTTTTCAATACTTTCTTAGTGCATCCCTTCACTATAAGAAGAATCGCCATGCAAAATGTCAGCCCTTTAGGTCCAGCGGTTTGGTCTCTGCGTTATCTGTCAGTCAGTCAGTCAGTTACCGAACTGTCTTATATATACAGACTAGACGGGCATCACTCCCTTCAGCAATCATCGTTTAATGTGACATCAAGTGTTTCGAATGCGGTTTTGTGGGACATGGTGCCTTCATCTCAGACAATTAACTTGCAATGCTTCAGAATCCTTGCCTTTCCTGAATTTCTTGAAAAATTACATGTAGGAATCTCTGTGTTTGCTAGATTTAAGGGTAACTTGAAAACCGAGTGAGCTGTCCTCCCTCCTGTCAATAGTGTTGCGGCAATGTCCGAAGAAGCAACAGCCAGGGCAATCACGTTTCTGCAATCTCAATTCTCGTACTCAATTTTTCTTAAACCAAATAAATTACTGAAAAAGTTTGCCTTAAAACTGAGATTAAAATCGAAAGTGCAAAATTATAGAAAATGAAATCAAAAGTATGTTTTAAAATTATAGAGGTTAATTCAAAATAGACGGTGCCATCGCCAATTTGGCGAAAAGTTGGCGCAAAAATCCCGTTCGGAGACCTGTTAGGCTTAAACTACGAAATGTAAACAAATGTGGCGACCAAGAAAGAGTTAAATAAATTGGAAAATAAACTTATCGCTGGCTTTATGAAACTCGTAGGCGCACACAGGATCTTCGCTTCGCTCAGATACCCTTGCTTCACTCCTCTACGCTCAATAAAATTTAAAAAAACTTCATCTTAAATTTATCCCCTGATATTTAGAAACAACATCTTTAACTAACATAGCAATAAACGGCTAACTGAAAAGCAATTAACAAACATAAACCATATTTTTCATTTTACGCCAATTTGGCAAACATCTAAAAAATATGCGGCACCGTGTATTGGGATTGAGACCAATTGGTTGTTGGTTATTGAGCCCAATTTAAATAAAGTAATAACATAAAATAAGTAATAAAATTACTAATCTACGCTAATAATCTGAACAGCTTCGATATCGGACCCCATTCGCGACATTTTGTATTGGCCACTTTTTATGTCCCCTAGCCAAACATCGCATCGTAAATTATCGTATGAATTACATAGAAATTTAATTTTGCAAAATATAAATTAAAAAATAATACAATGAGGAAAATAGCGTAAACTTTGTAAACGAATTCTGTGTATACTACTTTACCAATATATGAATTCTACTATACCAAAGCTGTTCCAATGGGGTACGATGTTGAAAATGTCGTATTACATCTTGTTACAATCTGGAAATGGTTTATTTCAGTTATAACACCAAATAACTACAAAATAACAATAATATGTGTAAAGGTATTTAAAGAAATTGAAATCCATGCGTTCACAACATCTAGAATTAACATCCAATATGTGCGCATGCGCAGCTCTGATGAATGATTGATTCCAACGCCTGGAGATGAAATATTATTAAAAAACCGTATTTATTTATAATTATTTAAAAGCTTCCAATCTTAGAATTATCTTAAGGCTTCAAAACATATGTATACGAATTTTCAACCAGATTCGTCAAGAAATGTAGATTTGTATACGATACATACATAGAGACACTTTGCTTTATTTATATAGATTATTGAAATTTGCCGTGCCTAAAATTACGATCTTGTCTTTCCTTGCGTTTGCCCTTGTTCACATCACCTCCGAAGATGAGCGTCAAAAATAAAGGTTTTAACCAATCACAGAACTCGATGGAGTGGCCACATAATTATTGTATAACGGAATTAATTTTTCATTAACAGAAGTAACAAACATTAATCAGTGTGATAAATGCATTATTTTTATTCATACGCGATGGAATCAATAAATTTGTACAAAACTTTAAAAACCACCAGTTGGTACCCGTCAAAACATGACGGCTAGATAGTAAATAAATGTACTGACAAACAAATTATACTCGGCACATCGTTGCCAAATTTTGAAAATCATAATATTCAGAAGAGAGAAATACACTTCAAAAAATTACTATGGAACCCGATAAAAATAAATAAGGTTACTCAACAGACGAAATAAACAATTTCTGTCAGGTTTAATTCTATATCTCACAAACATAATTCAAAATAAAATGACAGAGAAATAATTAGAGAGATTCCTCGAAATAAACAAATTAACATGGTTTTGTGGCATCGTGCTTAGTAAGTATCTAAAGCCAGATTTAAACATATCACTGAGCATGCGGAGAAACTAATTAATGTGTTTATGCGGCCTCGTACGAAGTGAATATATAAAGTCAGATTTAAACATGTCACTGAGCATGCGCAGAAAGCAATTTTTAATTGTAAATTACCGCTAATTAATAGAATTTGCTGTTACAAAAAGCAAATTTGACAAATCTAGAGATTACAATCTTCCGTTTAAGACCAAAATGAAGTAAATTCAAGCAGTATTTTTCTTTTATGGACTGCCCAAATGATCGACTTAGCAACTTAAATAGATAGACTAGTTGATACCTGTCAAAGCATGACGGCTAGATAGTAAATAAATGTACTAATACACAAATTCTACTCAACACATCATTGCCAAATGTTCAAAATCATAATTATGCGCAGAAACAAATCAATGTGTTTAAGGGGGCGTTCATTAATTACATGAGGCTTTTAGGGGGAAGACGGAGTCGAGCCGAATCTCACCCAGTCTCACGTGGGGGAGGGGGGGGGGGGGTCTCGGCAAATATCACGTAATTTTTTTTCCATGAAATCCATGCGTTCACATCTAGAATTATCATCCAATATGTGCGCATGCGCAGTTCTGATGAATGATTGATCCAACGCCTGGAGATGAAATATTATTAAAAACCGTATTTATTTATAATTATTTAAAAGCTTCCAAACTTATCTTAGAATTATCCTAAGGCTTCAAAACATCAGTATTCGAAGTTTCAACCAGATTCGTCAAGAAATGTAGATTTGTATACGATACATACATACATAGAGACACTTTGCTTTATTATATATATAATAGCCGTTGTCTCTGTATAGCACTTCCGGGCTCTACTCATCTTTCAATTGAAGCCCTCAGTAAACAAATGGCCGGTTAGGCTTAATTTCAATTTCAGATGTGGATCAGAATTTTTTCTTACTTAAAAATTAATATCTTCTCCATCAAATCACTTTTGTTCAGCCTATTTTTCTATAAAACATTCAGAACTAAAAAAATTGGATGCTTTTAGCTGTATATTTAACAGTTTTAAAAAATCTGTTTACTTTTGCGATGAATTCTGAAAGTAAACAAACTTGAATGTGAATGAATCAAGTAGCTCAAGTATTCATATCGCGTAGTGAGCTGTAAAAAACTGGATGGCAGTCTACTACTCCAATCGCATGAAAAACTAAATAAATAAAAAATAATGAAAGGGTTTGCTTTTACAAGGTGTGGATTAAATGGAATATTGTTAGATATTTCGGAATATTTTTTAACCTTCATATACTTTTTCCATTATGACGTCATTATTAGTATTATGACGTCAAAATGACGGGTTACCTTCTAGTTTATATAGATTACTGAAATTTGCCGTGCCTAAAATTGCGATCTTGTCTTTCCTCGCGTTTGCCCTTGTTCACATCACCTCCGAAGATGAGCGTCAAAAATAAAGGTTTTAACCAATCACAGAACTCGATGGAGTGGCCACATAATTATTGTATAACGGAATTAATTTTTCATTAACAGAAGTAACAAACATTAATCAGTGTGATAAATGCATTATTTTTATTCATACGCGATGGAATCAATAAATTTGTACAAAACTTTAAAAACCACCAGTTGGTACCCGTCAAAACATGACGGCTAGATAGTAAATAAATGTACTGACAAACAAATTATACTCGGCACATCGTTGCCAAATTTTGAAAATCATAATATTCAGAAGAGAGAAATACACTTCAAAAAATTACTATGGAACCCGATAAAAATAAATAAGGTTACTCAACAGACGAAATAAACAATTTCTGTCAGGTTTAATTCTATATCTCACAAACATAATTCAAAATAAAAATGACAGAGAAATAATTAGAGAGATTCCTCGAAATAAACAAATTAACATGGTTTTGTGGCATCGTGCTTAGTAAGTATCTAAAGCCAGATTTAAACATATCACTGAGCATGCGCAGAAACTAATTAATGTGTTTATGCGGCCTCGTACGAAGTGAATATATAAAGTCAGATTTAAACATGTCACTGAGCATGCGCAGAAAGCAATTTTTAATTGTAAATTACCGCTAATTAATAGAATTTGCTGTTACAAAAAGCAAATTTGACAAATCTAGAGATTACAATCTTCCGTTTAAGACCAAAATGAAGTAAATTCAAGCAGTATTTTTCTTTTATGGACTGCCCAAATGATCGACTTAGCAACTTAAATAGATAGACTAGTTGATACCTGTCAAAGCATGACGGCTAGATAGTAAATAAATGTACTAATACACAAATTCTACTCAACACATCATTGCCAAATGTTCAAAATCATAATTATGCGCAGAAACAAATCAATGTGTTTAAGGGGGCGTTCATTAATTACGTGAGGCTTTTAGGGGGAAGACGGAGTCGAGCCGAATCTCACCCAGTCTCACGTGGGGGAGGGGGGGGGGTCTCGGCAAATATCACGTAATTTTTTTTCCATGAAATCCATGCGTTCACATCTAGAATTATCATCCAATATGTGCGCATGCGCAGTTCTGATGAATGATTGATCCAACGCCTGGAGATGAAATATTATTAAAAACCGTATTTATTTATAATTATTTAAAAGCTTCCAAACTTATCTTAGAATTATCCTAAGGCTTCAAAACATCAGTATTCGAAGTTTCAACCAGATTCGTCAAGAAATGTAGATTTGTATACGATACATACATACATAGAGACACTTTGCTTTATTATATATATAATAGCCGTTGTCTCTGTATAGCACTTCCGGGCTCTACTCATCTTTCAATTGAAGCCCTCAGTAAACAAATGGCCGGTTAGGCTTAATTTCAATTTCAGATGTGGATCAGAATTTTTTCTTACTTAAAAATTAATATCTTCTCCATCATATCACTTTTGTTCAGCCTATTTTTCTATAAAACATTCAGAACTAAAAAAATTGGATGCTTTTAGCTGTATATTTAACAGTTTTAAAAAATCTGTTTACTTTTGCGATGAATTCTGAAAGTAAACAAACTTGAATGTGAATGAATCAAGTAGCTCAAGTATTCATATCGCGTAGTGAGCTGTAAAAAACTGGATGGCAGTCTACTACTCCAATCGCATGAAAAACTAAATAAATAAAAAATAATGAAAGGGTTTGCTTTTACAAGGTGTGGATTAAATGGAATATTGTTAGATATTTCGGAATATTTTTTAACCTTCATATACTTTTTCCATTATGACGTCATTATTAGTATTATGACGTCAAAATGACGGGTTACCTTCTAGTTTATATAGATTACTGAAATTTGCCGTGCCTAAAATTGCGATCTTGTCTTTCCTCGCGTTTGCCCTTGTTCACATCACCTCCGAAGATGAGCGTCAAAAATAAAGGTTTTAACCAATCACAGAACTCGATGGAGTGGCCACATAATTATTGTATAACGGAATTAATTTTTCATTAACAGAAGTAACAAACATTAATCAGTGTGATAAATGCATTATTTTTATTCATACGCGATGGAATCAATAAATTTGTACAAAACTTTAAAAACCACCAGTTGGTACCCGTCAAAACATGACGGCTAGATAGTAAATAAATGTACTGACAAACAAATTATACTCGGCACATCGTTGCCAAATTTTGAAAATCATAATATTCAGAAGAGAGAAATACACTTCAAAAAATTACTATGGAACCCGATAAAAATAAATAAGGTTACTCAACAGACGAAATAAACAATTTCTGTCAGGTTTAATTCTATATCTCACAAACATAATTCAAAATAAAAATGACAGAGAAATAATTAGAGAGATTCCTCGAAATAAACAAATTAACATGGTTTTGTGGCATCGTGCTTAGTAAGTATCTAAAGCCAGATTTAAACATATCAGTGAACATGCGCAGATACTAATTAATGTGTTTATGCGGCCTCGTACGAAGTGAATATATAAAGTCAGATTTAAACATGTCACTGAGCATGCGCAGAAAGCAATTTTTAATTGTAAATTACCGCTAATTAATAGAATTTGCTGTTACAAAAAGCAAATTTGACAAATCTACAGATTACTATCTTCCGTTTAAGACCAAAATGAAGTAAATTCAAGCAGTATTTTTCTTTTATGGACTGCCCAAATGATCGACTTAGCAACTTCAATAGATAGACTAGTTGATACCTGTCAAAGCATGACGGCTAGATAGTAAATAAATGTACTAATACACAAATTCTACTCAACACATCATTGCCAAATGTTCAAAATCATAATTATGCGCAGAAACAAATCAATGTGTTTAAGGGGGCGTTCATTAATTACGTGAGGCTTTTAGGGGGAAGACGGAGTCGAGCCGAATCTCACCCAGTCTCACGTGGGGGAGGGGGGGGGGGTCTCGGCAAATATCACGTAATTTTTTTTTCCATGAAATCCATGCGTTCACATCTAGAATTATCATCCAATATGTGCGCATGCGCAGTTCTGATGAATGATTGATCCAACGCCTGGAGATGAAATATTATTAAAAACCGTATTTATTTATAATTATTTAAAAGCTTCCAAACTTATCTTAGAATTATCCTAAGGCTTCAAAACATCAGTATTCGAAGTTTCAACCAGATTCGTCAAGAAATGTAGATTTGTATACGATACATACATACATAGAGACACTTTGCTTTATTATATATATAATAGCCGTTGTCTCTGTATAGCACTTCCGGGCTCTACTCATCTTTCAATTGAAGCCCTCAGTAAACAAATGGCCGGTTAGGCTTAATTTCAATTTCAGATGTGGATCAGAATTTTTTCTTACTTAAAAATTAATATCTTCTCCATCAAATCACTTTTGTTCAGCCTATTTTTCTATAAAACATTCAGAACTAAAAAAATTGGATGCTTTTAGCTGTATATTTAACAGTTTTAAAAAATCTGTTTACTTTTGCGATGAATTCTGAAAGTAAACAAACTTGAATGTGAATGAATCAAGTAGCTCAAGTATTCATATCGCGTAGTGAGCTGTAAAAAACTGGATGGCAGTCTACTACTCCAATCGCATGAAAAACTAAATAAATAAAAAATAATGAAAGGGTTTGCTTTTACAAGGTGTGGATTAAATGGAATATTGTTAGATATTTCGGAATATTTTTTAACCTTCATATACTTTTTCCATTATGACGTCATTATTAGTATTATGACGTCAAAATGACGGGTTACCTTCTAGTTTATATAGATTACTGAAATTTGCCGTGCCTAAAATTGCGATCTTGTCTTTCCTCGCGTTTGCCCTTGTTCACATCACCTCCGAAGATGAGCGTCAAAAATAAAGGTTTTAACCAATCACAGAACTCGATGGAGTGGCCACATAATTATTGTATAACGGAATTAATTTTTCATTAACAGAAGTAACAAACATTAATCAGTGTGATAAATGCATTATTTTTATTCATACGCGATGGAATCAATAAATTTGTACAAAACTTTAAAAACCACCAGTTGGTACCCGTCAAAACATGACGGCTAGATAGTAAATAAATGTACTGACAAACAAATTATACTCGGCACATCGTTGCCAAATTTTGAAAATCATAATATTCAGAAGAGAGAAATACACTTCAAAAAATTACTATGGAACCCGATAAAAATAAATAAGGTTACTCAACAGACGAAATAAACAATTTCTGTCAGGTTTAATTCTATATCTCACAAACATAATTCAAAATAAAAATGACAGAGAAATAATTAGAGAGATTCCTCGAAATAAACAAATTAACATGGTTTTGTGGCATCGTGCTTAGTAAGTATCTAAAGCCAGATTTAAACATATCACTGAGCATGCGCAGAAACTAATTAATGTGTTTATGCGGCCTCGTACGAAGTGAATATATAAAGTCAGATTTAAACATGTCACTGAGCATGCGCAGAAAGCAATTTTTAATTGTAAATTACCGCTAATTAATAGAATTTGCTGTTACAAAAAGCAAATTTGACAAATCTAGAGATTACAATCTTCCGTTTAAGACCAAAATGAAGTAAATTCAAGCAGTATTTTTCTTTTATGGACTGCCCAAATGATCGACTTAGCAACTTCAATAGATAGACTAGTTGATACCTGTCAAAGCATGACGGCTAGATAGTAAATAAATGTACTAATACACAAATTCTACTCAACACATCATTGCCAAATGTTCAAAATCATAATTATGCGCAGAAACAAATCAATGTGTTTAAGGGGGCGTTCATTAATTACGTGAGGCTTTTAGGGGGAAGACGGAGTCGAGCCGAATCTCACCCAGTCTCACGTGGGGGAGGGGGGGGGTCTCGGCAAATATCACGTAATTTTTTTTCCGCAAGAAACAGTGTAACTGCGAGAAAACTGGGTTATATTAAGTAAAACACGTTTCTACACTAAAATATGGCTAAATCCTACACAATAGTTCCAGTAGTCACTCTTGAGACCACACTGAGTCCCCGTGGACTGAATTAGAATGAATATTCTTTTACGAATTTTAGTAGTTCCTATTTAAGTATTTTTCTGTTCGATTTTCCCACTGTGACTCTAGACTACGTTCTTAGTAGTCTTAAATACTAGTCTTAACTAAAAATAATTAAGCAAATTATGTTTTTTTAAATAAATCCAACGCAATCAAACACAGATTAACATAATTAAACTAAGAATACGCATTTTCAAAAATCTCACGTGAGATAAGGGGGGAAGGGGGGTCGAGCCAAATCTTGCAACATCTCACCAGGGGAGGGGGGAGTCGAAAAATTGCCAAAATTAATGGACGCCCCCTAAGCTGCCTCGTGCTTAGTGAGTATCTAAAGTCAGATTTTAAAATGTCACTGAACATGCGCAGAAAGCAATTTCTTTTTAATTGTAAATTATCGCTAATTAAACAGCGCGAAATAAACAATTTCCATGAGGTGTAATCTTATAGTTCACAAACATAATTATCATATAAATAAAAATAGCGGAGAGAGATCTAGAGAGACTCCTGTATAAACGTGTTTATCATTAAAACGTGTCACTGAGCATACGCAGAAACAGTGAGTTTCTAAAGACAGACTTAAAGGTGCCATTGAGCATGCGCATAAATCAATTTTTTAATTGTAAATTATCGATAATTGATTGAAATTGCGGTTACAAAAACCAAATTTGACAAATCTACAGATTACAATCTTTCGTTTAAGACCAAAATGAAGTAAATTGATGCAGTAGTTTTCTTTCACGGACTGCCCTGAATGTCGGCTTTCAAATTTAATAGATAGATCGCAGAACATGTTCCTAGATAATAAGCCCCGATATATGCAGTAATCAAGCCTCCCATTTATATCGAGTATGTACTTAAATTTCCGTACCTAAACGGATTCGAATGAGTAAAGGAAACGAAAAATGCAAAAGATATCATAGAAGTGGCCGCTTCCAAAGAGGAAAATTAAAAAAAAACTCCCTTTTTCAAAACAACTGATTTCAACGACAACGAAGTTACAAATTGTTAAGTTTACCTTCTGGTGACAAAACTGAAATCCCAACTGATCGGGCGCAAAATTTGTGAGTCAGTATCTGTAGTTAGATATAGATTTAAGAATGAAGAGTGTTAATATTTTCCCTATTCGAGAATTACTGTATATCATTAACATGTTTTTGTTTAATCAATTTGAGTTTTTTTAGATAAAAAGTTTACAGTTTTCATTACATGTATTTGAATAATAACTATGCTTTAACCATTGCATTTGGAGGTTACACATGAAATCTGAGTTCTGTTTTGAAATCTCTTCATTTTGGTCACTTTATTAAAAACGTTACTCAAAATGCGAAAAGTCAAGTTTTACAGGACTTATATCACATTCCATTCATAATGTGAAAAAAAAATCACAGAAATCCCATTACAGCCTTTTTATTAAAAATACAAAAAATATCTCATATATAAAGCAGAAACGGGAAATGGGTCGTGTGTGTATGTGTGTGTGAGTCACAAAAACTCAAGAACCGTGAGCCCTACCTGGATGAAATTTACACGGTTTAGGCCAGGCGCCCACTGGCAACTTTTAATTTGGGCAACTAAACAGTTTAGTCACTTGAAAGTTGCCGGAAACCTTCGACAAGCGCCCACTGGCAACTAAATAGTTGCTTTGCACTCAGTTTGAAAATGGATTTCGTGGAACCTGCACGTGTCTGTGAACCTCGCTCTACGGCGAAAACGTAAACAAAGCCACAGAAGATTTTAGGTCCATCCAATAATAAGTAGGAGATTATTTGACGGGCAGTTTTATAAATTATTTGAAGATTTAAGAGTACACCCAACAAAATTTTTCAACTACTTTCGGATGAGCGTTGAAAGTTTCGAGAACATGTTGTTATTAGTGGGGCTCAGTATTTCTTACCAAAATACAAGATTACGTTTGGCTATACCACCGCAGGAAAGATTAGCTGTGACTTAAAGGTAAGAAAAAAGATTTTCTTAAAAATCTGAAAGTTTATTGAAATAAAATACATATTAGAAACATTTTTTTGTAAAAAATTTTTTCGACTGTGCTTCTAGCAATAGTGGATTGCGATTACAAGTTTATTTATGTAGAAGTTGGAGCATACGGTTCATCAAGTGATTCTAATATTTTTAAACAGTCAGCATTTTCAAGGTTGCTTGAAAGAAACTAATTAAAAATCCAGGACAAAGTTGTCTCCCTAATGACGACAATGCCATTTACTCTAGTGGGGGGATGAGGCATTTGCTCTTTCACAGTTTGTATTACGACCATATCCCAGCAGAAATCTGTCCGTAAAACAACGTATCTTTAATTTCAGATTAACAAGAGTCCGCAGACTGGTAGAATGTACATTTTGAAATTTTAGAAAACAAATGGAGAATATTCACAGACCTCTCGATGCCAGTATTGAATTCAATGAATCTGTTATTTAAGCATGCTGCATTCTACACAATTTGTTAGAAAACATGATGGAATACGTTTTAAAGACACTCTCTTTGACTGTTCATTGGAAAGAATCTCTACAGTTGGAGTAAGAAGAAACAATCTAGGTTTTGCGATAAGAGATTATTTTACATATTATTTCATTTCTCCTCAAAGAAGTATTCCTTGGCAGTCTGACAAAATTTAATATAAAAGCTGTATATGATAAATGAAAAGGGTTAATATTAAAAAAATTATCAACTTACTCTTTTAGTTCTTTTGTTTTTCCTCCAACTTATCCCAATTTTCAATGAATTGTTGACACAATTCCTCCCATAAAGTCTTCTTTAAATTTTTCTCAGAATATTTTTTTGATTTTATGTTGTATAAAACTGGCCGTTTTTCAATTTCACTTATAAATAGTTCAGTGTCCAGCGACATGTTTACACCGAGTACTGAAGCAAACTGGTGATCTTCAACTTTGCCAACTCCTCGTTAATCGGACTAGCCAAACACGCCCCCGATTATTTGCCTCGATCAGATCCATAGGCGTAGCGTCGGGGGAGGGGGGCACGTCCCTCCCAACTTAACTTGAAATAAATTAAAACGTTAATAGAAGTTCAGCTGAAATCGGAAAATTGTAGAAAACTTTTAAGAAATTTGTTTTTTTTTTTCCGCTTTTTCAAACTATGAAACTAAAGATTCCGATTATGTCTTTAGCCTTAAAATAGTTTTTAACAACGATATGATCCATAACAAAAATTCGATGCTATTTTTTTTCTCATTTTATTTATATTATATTTATTTTTCTCATTGTATAACTTTTGAATACTACTCAAACAGCAATTCTATTGTTATTCAATTTCAAAAATATCATATTTCATATTTTAAGGACTATATTTCATATTTTAAGGACTTTTAAAACTATCCCAAGCTACCTGTTCAAACTCAGATATGCTGAAGGACACATTCACTTAGCTAGAAACACGTGCGTTTAGCCTTGACGCGATGATTTACGTATATAACTGAAGTGACATTGAAACATAGCAGACGATTTAGTTTTGAGAAAGAGTTACAATCATGAAATACGTGTATATTATAATTAAGAAAGTCTGAAAGTGGCATTGAATTAAATGCATTTTTTATTACTGAAAAAATGAAATTAATTTGTTTAAGAGTTGTTATTACTTTAGAACATCATAACATGAAGCTAATCATTGGAAAAAAATAATAACAGAAACTTAATACCGAGCGAAGCCGGTTAACAAATCTATAGCGATATAAATTGACAACAGAAATCAATAATTTTTCAAAAGAAAAACAATTTTAAAAGAATAACAAGATAAAACACAATTTACTTTTTATAGTCTCTCTCGTAGCTTAATATTTGGCAGATAGGTATGGATATAAATTAACATCAGAAATTAATCGATTTTAAGAAGAAAAAGAAAAACAATTACTTTAATTATTACCATAAAATATAAATATTAAAGAAAACAAATGTTGCTACATGTATAACTTGCTGTCACATTATATAATCTGTCTCTCATAGAGGCTTGCACTTTATATAAAAACAAGCTGTTTCCAGGATTGTAATCAAACAACTGAATATCACTAGCAGCCACAGCTTTTTCTCCTCTGTCTATCAAACTTTTTTAATCTTTAAAAAAGGTGAAAATTTCAAACCAGGATATCATGCTGAAGTGTCTTGTATAAACTAATGAAATAAAGGAGAGAAACATAAGTATGAATTTGAATAAAAAATGTTACAATTGAACTAAATTCTCAACCGTTGAAAAAACTATTTCATTTAAAAACAATTAAATGAGAATGTTGCAGCAATCAGTTTATTTTTAATGTCTGTTATTAATGTAAAGTTATTGTATATGAAGCATAAATAGTTATAAAGAATACGTAGCTGAAACAATTACTGTTATCAGACACTACTTTTCAAAATTTATTATGAAAAACAATAACAAGAAAGCTTTAACAGGCATATAATTGGGAAAAGCATCTACTTACTGAATCTTACATTATTCACTTTACAGATAGAACATTAAAAAGACTGTTAATAAACATTAAATAAAGAATTTAAAGAGTATCTCTTCCACTAACTGTGTGGTATAAGAACAATGGAAAACAAATCAATTATTTCATGCTTCATACTTTTAAGATTGCTGCATTAAACTAAGGTTGGTTACACACTAATATTTAATCAAACAATCCCATCATAAAACCAGCCAGCAACAAAAAGGATGCATAAAATCAATGGCTGGAAAAATACTTAGCCATTAAAGTTAGTCAGTATTCTTTTAGTTCATAGATTTGACTGAAAATAAATCTAAATAGAATAGATTGACATAAATATATCCTACTGAGACACCCATTTAGTTTTAAGGGAAGTGAATGAAGTACACAGGTAAAGAAAGAAATAAAAGCATACATCTAACACAGTAGAAATCTACAAAAATGTACGCCAGTCATAGGATACATTATAAACAACAACAATACAGTGTCCTATACTAGCAATATGTCAACTTCAGGAACCCTTTCATCATGCGAAGTGAATTATATTGCTTTAAGAATGTTACGACACAAATATTTGAGGAAAATCGAATGAACAGTCCGGTATATACGTATTTTTACAGTGATAATTTTTATCGAAAGTGACATTTTAATACCGCTACCATCAGCGACACATTCAAATCGTAAATACAATGGCACTAGGTATAAATCAGTGTTACTGGGAATGAAATCTACTTACCAATCCATCTTTGATTACGTTAGAATATCCACATAGACAGAAACAACATAAAAAACTATTCACAAACACTAAATAAAAAATTTCAAGAGTATCGCTTCCTCTAAGCCTATCTTTCCCAGCGATTGGCTTAAAGGAATGAAATTTTAAAACACTTTCTACTCTAAGGTCCTGTTCACATAGGAGTCCGTTGCGTTGCGTTAAGGAAAAGATGACGTTGAGACGAAAATAAACCAATCATATACCTCCAAACGATTAGCAATGAAACGTTTAACGCCTATGATTGGTTTATTTTCGTCTCAACGTCATATTTCCTATGTGACTCCTATGTGAACAGGCCCTTATTTTTGTACGAAATCACATTCATCAATTTTTGTGGTAGGATAATTTTTGCTCCTTTATCGATTTCAGGACGTGCAGAGAGATAATATTCATTAGTTTAAGACATATTAATATTTGTTTTTCCGTCCTATGGGAGAATAACATGGGCCGCCATTGCGTAGGTACCCAACATGGCGACCGTGACGTCATCACTTCGAGCACGTATGACAAATACGCCCTCGGAGTGACGCGGCCATCTTGGAGACCTTTGGAGAACAAAACTGGGAAACCCTATGGACATTAGCATTGCCTCCTTTTTGCGAAGGCTCTTGCTCGAAATGTTGTGATGATAACGTAACAGAATGTGACGTAACAGAAACCTATGCATACTTAAAGAAATTCCTACTATGTAAACCTTAGTTTATTTAAAATCTGCGATTTTTGATAAAAATTACGCCTGGACACGCCGTTTTTAATGAGAAAAACAATGAATATTATTTATTGTCGAATTTCACTTTGTCAAGCACTGTCTAGTAAGCGATTAGAGTATTGAAATATATAATTATGATAACCCTTGTATGGTAACCTTCTAAATCAAGATGCCAAATCATTTTGGGATTGTTTAGGTTTAGATCAATTCATTTCTGGTGTCTGTTAGTCGTGTGCAATGACGACAACTTACGATATTTGTAAGTTTTTCAGCGGGAATTTTAATTAATAAAACGAGGGCAAGATGCTTTGAAGTCTTCTCACTCAGAGTCGTTCTATTACAACCCGTGTGGGATTATACGTGCATGTGTTCATGCATCAATGAAAAATAAAACTTACGATGTTGAAGTAAGTTTAATTTGTGTTTTTTTCTCTCAAATATCCTTTTGCCTATTTAAAAAATAGATGCTCTTCTGATTGACTAGTATTTATCTAATATTTCAGTTATAAATCTGACTTTCTATAACTGAAACATATCAAATTCCTACACTTACGATTACTTCTGAATAATTTTCCTGTTGGTTTTCGAAGTCGATATTGATAGTTCATTTTAGTGCGAAAATTGAAGTTTGGATACTATGAAAAAAAAGATTAAAAAGTTTTAAACTCACTACCGCCATTATGGCTCTTTTCGGAGTACCTAGGCGTAAGGCTTATCCAATGATGACTATGATTCATTTGAGGAAGAGTGCTCGTGAAATTGGTCTGTAGAGATTTTAAAGCTGTAATTATTGCTCACTTAAGAGAATTTAAATTTAAATTTTTGTTTTTAATTTAAAAAAAAGAGAGAGAAAAGAGAAATAACACACAGAGAGAGAAAATTGAAAAAAAAAAGAAGCCTTTTGGGAGCGATCAAAAAAGAAATTAAAGGGGAATTTATTTAGCACAAGTGATTCTTCAATTACTGTCCAGTAAATATGAGTTTTTACAATTTAAGGCCTCATTTCTTTTCACTAGAAACACTGCGAGGGCAGTGAAGAGGAAAACTTTGAGCATACTGTTCTAACATTTGACGAGATTACAGCCTGTGATCAGCATCCATCAGTTGCAGATAAAGTAGCTTTCATCCTCGAGAAACTTAAAGTTACTGAGGATCAGCAAAAGTTTGTCTTTTCTATGACATCTGGACAGGCACAAAATCCATTACGGGGAGCATACCGAAAGGGCGGTTTACTTCGAGCAAACTAGCTTCAATTTTGACTGCAATTGAACTAAGCTATATACCGTCTAGTTTGCCAAAAACTCTGAATGGTGAATATAGATATTTTGCTTCAAAAGTCATTCAGTGTGGTGTGGTGCATGAAAAAACGGTCCTATCTATTTCTGCAGATGTGAAGGAATGCAATGTAGAAACTGGTGGTCTCTTTCTTCATCAAACTGGTATATTATTGTGCTCACCATATGGTCGTATTGATAACAATAAGATAATTGAAATTAAGTGTCCTGTAAGTTTAAAAGATGACTCTGTCTAAAGTCCTCTTGCTTCTGGTAAATGTTATTTGACTGCCAAGCAGAATGTAAAAGTCACTGTTCATTCATCCGACAATATTTCAGTTTATGAATTTTCTGTTGGTGATATCTCCTTTAATTTGAAAACTCCCCAAGGTAAGACGTACTATCATCATATTCAAGGTAGCTACCATATACTTAATAGAGATATTTGTGATCTAATTATTTGGACACCAAATATTACTTTAATTGTTCCAGCACTGAAAAATGCTGAATGGTCAGTAAACAAAAAAAGTTGGATTTTTATAGAAACATATTTATTTATACTCTTATAAAGTGATTGTTGAATATAGTATGTCGTAATATAGTATTCAATCCAGTCCAACTTAGTCATGTTCCACCTAAGTTTTGACCGAGCATCCCCAGGGGTGACATCTGGAGGATCGTACCTTCTCCCACCCTCTTTCTCCTTCTTCCTCTCCTCGATCTAATAGAATGACTGTCCGTTCTACGAACGTAACGTGCCCATATCCTGCCTAGACACGAAAGTATTTAATGGCGCTCGTGATTCGATCCGAGTACCTTCATTACGGAAAGCCGACGCTGTACCACTAAGCAACCTTGGGCCTTCAATCCAGATTTAATTGAGGGTAGACATTTAAATATTTTCTTTGACTTCAGAGAGAGCAGAAAAAGTCTTAAAGAACATTTCGTCGGAAAATCAAACTCTCCAGTTAAACATGGCCACATAACTGGATTGAGTAGCATAATAATGTAATTATTTAATATAATGTAATGTGAATATTATGTTATTGTAATAAATTATTCTTTTTAAAATTTGTTTAGCCTATTTTGCGTTAAAATACTTTTAAAGAATATCATCGTACAAATATGTTACATAATATTTAAAAAAAATTATAAATTGTACGTAAATGATTTCCTGTTTTTAACTAAAGTTTCATTGTTTACGAAATTGTTTGTCACACTGAAAATAGGACTGCAAAGGGTTTATTCATAATTAAATAATAAAAGAGAAATGCTATGACAAGCAGGTATTTATATTAAGTGCTACGCAAAACACAAATACGAGAAAGAGCAGAGCTGACATAAATCAGCAAACCTTCTTCTTTGCTGTTTAGTTACTGGGAAATAAAAATATGCACATGCATGCTTCTGGTAGCAACTAAAGATATTGGTGAGATGTTTATCGCCGAACCAGAGATAAATCTGAAATGTACAAAAGCATTCGCACTTAGAAAATCAGCCAACTCTGTGTCAAATGTTTGCGCACAAAGCGTAAAACAGCTGATTCCCAAAGAAACCTTTCAATTTCCTTTAAATATTGCTTTTGGAACACGGTTAACAGTATTTTTAAAATTAAATTGACGTTCTTCGGTATACATTTCAATAGGTTTTAAGAGTTAAAAAATATTTGTTTTGAAGTAAAAAATCCTCGAAATTTTCCTCTATGGACGTTAACATGGGAGCAATTAGCTCTGGTCTCCAAAGTCGAAAATGGCGTCCCATTCCGATGGCGTATTAAGATAGACGTCTGAGCCAAAGCCATCATTTTTTTAAATCGTTCACAGAAATAAAATATTTACAGTTAACTTTCCTACTTGAAATTAATATTTTTCCTCTGGTAACTATTCGCAAAAAATATATAGTATTTGTTGATATTTATTTTACTATGAAAATTTCATAAAACTCGTGAATATGCTGGAACCTTAATATAGAATTCAATCACTATTAAGTTAGTTTCGATAAGTAAATAACTTTTCATTGTATGATAAACAATGTTGTCACTAAAAATGCGTACGAAAAATCTGTTGTGTATAATTTTTTACAAAACAAATAATATTTTCAGATCTTTTTACTGTGAGTACAATGAAACCCATACTTGATGAAAATGCAAAAATGAAGTTGATTTGTCCTTGTCAATGTTATTTGGCGTTGGGGGGGGGGGGGGTGCGGTATTTTATTGATTTGCTGAAAAAAATATATATTCAGTAATTTACTAGCTTGACGGTTATATCTCCAGTTTTAAAAAAGTTCATTTTGTTGATTCATTTTTTTTCCAAAGGAAGATAATTCAAAGTATTGTGTGATAAAATACTGAATTGACTTCATATTTTATTAGTCCTGATTAGAATCTATTTGTGATTGATAGAAAATTTTGCTTTTCTTTTTAAATGCTGTTATATATGATGTATTACTCATACTTATCTGCAATTAAAAATATTCTTATATTACTATGTGTGTGTGTGTTTCGGTTAATCAGTAGTAATTCTCACAATTTTTTTCCATAAAAGATTTCCTTCACGATTTTTTTTCTGTAATTTCATTTACTTAATTATTCAATTATTACAAAATTTTGAACTCATTTATTCTGAAACTAATACACGATTATTCTGAAAAAGTTTATATAACGAAGTATGGCTCTTCATGTATCAGATGTTTGTCATCTCTTGTTTGGGCATTGCACACTCTGTAGCTACAGCTAGTGTGTGCTCTTATATGTGCTTGTAACTAACTAGCTCTAGAAAATAATGTATCATTATTTACTCATTGTGTAATAGTTTAAGAATTCTAATAAATTTTAGCAAAATAAGCAGTTCAAATGAATATTTTGAACGAAAATAAACAATTGTTAAGTTGAATAAATAAATCCATATTAAATACGCACTGAAAAAAGCAACATGTTTTCTCCTGAAAAATACGAAAAATCCATATTAAAGCATATGGGTTTCCATGTCAAAGCCCTACGTTCCCGGCGTGCGCCATTTAGTGCCGGCGACCAAATGTGAGACACATTCTTAACACTGGATTCTCCTCCTTCTTAACTTTATGCGGTTGCAGTACATGCGTCTCAATTCCATAATATGCGCGCATGCGCAAATCTATTCCATGATATGCGCGCATGCGCAACGCCTTTGGGGCACTGTGTACATATTGAAAATAAGCAATAGTAAACAGTTATCATTCCAGGTAAGAGAACGAGGGATATTTTGTTATGTGTTTTGATATGAAGCAAGTCAAAAATGATGGTAAAAATTTAAACACGCAAACATTTTTTATTACTGCACAGCTAATGTTTTAATACGGCTTGTAAACAGTTTTTTTTTCTTTTTGCAGGTAGAGGAGCACAGGTTAGGTTGTTTTTTTCAATCAATGTCTGACATTTTATTCTGTTTAGAAGATTTTTTTAATTTCCTTAAATTGTCGCTTATTTGAAAATCAATATTTTGTTATTCCGAATAGAGAAATTTAGTACTGAACTGATCAATTTCACATGTCTTCTCCATTTATTACATACCAAAAACGTACCTTCCAGCTATAGTTTAAGGGCCGAATTCAATGTAACGTTTAAGGGCCGAATTCAATGTAACGTTTTAGCTCTTTAGCTAGTTGGTTAGTTAGCTCTTTAGCAAACCTCAATTTTGCTAACTGTTAGCACATCGGCATTCAAATGGCCCGTTAGCTCTCCGATCCGAGCACCACTCTCCGACGAGGGAATGTTCGGCAAACCTCGGAAGCTTTTAAGCGAATGCTCTCAGTAAGCCAATGAGACAGCCCAAATTCATCGCCAGCGCGACATCAAATGTAAACAAACATGGAAACTTCGGAACTGATAAAATAAAAATAATAAAAACGAGTAATGCCTGGATACGCAACAAAAGAAAAATGAATCAAATGATTTTAAATTTGTGGATAGAATACTTACGAATATTTTCATAATTCTATGTTCAACTTTATTTGAAATATTTATAATTCACTATGTTAAATTACCGGAAGCTTTATTTTTCTTTTCTTTTAGCAAAATGCCACATTTTTAAAAAATAATTAGTAGAGAATACAGAAGATGAAAAATATTTCTAATATGGAGGATATGAAGTAAAATATATTTAAAACAAAGTTTAGCTAAATGTTAAAATATCGTTGTATTCAGTAATCTAACCTTCCAAAAGCTATTTATTTTGACATAAAGTTTCTGATAAAATGATACACTGAACTTTATGTGATGTCCTTGTTTCAATTAAATACATTTAATAAAAGCTTTTAAAATAGTTAACACATTGATGTGTTTCCCATCTGAAATAAAACACATTCAAATCTCTGAAGTTTATACTAACAGCATGGTATTTAAAACTAACAGTATTGTATTTAAAATTTTCAAATATACACATTATATTATACAGACAAACTTTAAATTAAATAGTATTATTTAAGATGTACTCACCTGATTATTCTCAGTTAAGATTTAGAGCTCATAACATTCAAATTATGCATCACAATTAATAGTAGCCAAAAAAATTGCAAGTACAGACACTGCTTCAGTATAAATACAGCACTGCACAAGAATTCATTTAGCTCAATCTTTTAAATGTTGATACAATATCCTTTTAAGAAAATCGATAGATTTACACTCTTTTAAACATATCCATGTGTAAATGAAGAAAATGCTAAATCTAGTTTAATTGAAGTACAAGGGAATACAATTTATAGTACTTTTTTTTTCGACTATCACTAATTTTGGTTCATTGCAAATATACAATTTTAAGATATTCATTTCATTCCTTACACTAGATGCAAATAAGCAATGTTTAAAAGATAAAGTATTTGAAGTACTGCATACTTAAGTTACTATCTTTTTTCAATTTGTGGCGATAAAAATTAAAAATTTCAAGTTATCTTAAATGTTGTAGTCATGCAGAAAAAAAACACAGTTTCACAAATATAACAGTCAAACAAAATGAAATATAATTAATTTCTGTATTAATCTTTTTCTTTATGAGGAATAGGGCAGTAAAATACTCAGCTGCATTGTAGTTTTGTAGTTTAATATTTTAATTTACAGAGTGACATATCTGTAAAGTACTATCAATTACAATGGAATACAATTGATAGTACTTTGTAAAGTACAGCTACAATGCAGCAGTAAAATACATCAGTACAGTAAAATACTCAGCTGCATTGTAGTTTGGTAGTTTAGTATTTTAATTTACAGAGTGACATATCTGCAAAGTACTATCAATTACAATGGAATACAATTGATAGTACTTTGTTTTTGTCGACTATCACTGAGTTTGACTCATACCTTTTCAAAGATACAATTTTTTTCATTTCATTCATTACACTAGGTGCAAATAAGCAATGTTTAAAAGATAAAGTAACGAAGTAATGCATAGTTAAGTTACTGTGTTTTATTCAATTTGTGGCGATAAAAATTCAAAATTTCAAGTTATCTTAAATTTTGCAGTTATGCAGAAAAAAAATACAATTTCACATATATTTTAGAATTTTCTTAAGAAACACACAGAGAACAATCAACAAGCAGTTGATTGAATCACATTATAAATATAACAGTTACAGAAACATGGTTTGTACCAAATTTTATAGTCCTGGCTGAAATTTCAAGACCCATAGCTAAGCCAAATTTGATTTTAGTTAAAGTTTGATTAATTTTTAATAGAACATTATATTAGGTCAGGAATCAGCTTGTGCATTGTAAAATTTAACATTAGTAACTGCTTTTGAAAAGGCATGACTTTTTCTAACACTTAAATTTTGTTTACATATAAAAAAAAAAAGAAAAAAAGTAAAGTCCTGGAAACTGGAATTAACCACATTTTATAAAATTGAATCAAACAGAAATTAATGTTGTGCTCATGAAAATCATACTTAAATACATATTATAGCTGTACTTTTTTTTAGATTGAAAAAAAAGTTTCTTCTAGGTAAGCATTCAATTACACACTGACAAAATTTAACACAATAAAACAATTATTGCACACATGGGAGAGCAGTTTCTTCACAGACATACTAGATAAAATTGTTCCTTTTATGTAAAAGAGTAATAAATGGGAAAAATCAATATCCACTATGGTTTTTATTAAAAAAGAGCAACAGCCAGGAAGAACAACCCATTTTATATACATCAAAATTTAATTTCCAGGGAACAGGTATTGGGCTTGAAGCTTGTAATTTGTCTGGGAAGAGGAATATAAATTTTTTAAATGCTTTCCAGCTTAGATACAAATATTTTGTAGTGTTATTACTAACTTTCTGGTGATTGATACAATTCTCATTCTTTAGCACGAAGAATGATTAATTAAACGTATTTTCTATAATTCTTCTGTGCTCTTCCACTACGGATATCTAAACTGAGAAGATATCAAATGTTTGATAGTTAAAATCTATATTTCGTTTGTGTGTGCGAACTGTATATAACTCGTCCATTTTACATCACAAGCGAAAGCGGTTAAAGCTACAGAAACTCTCAAATCATTATACTAATCACTAATACCATAATGTCTACTGTAAATTTCTAAATCATTATACATAACGGTAAACATGAAATTTTTTTAAAGTGCCCGTAACAAAAGATTAATCTAATTAACAAAAGATAATTTGCTTATTTATAACGTATTTTACGTAACTGCTAAATAAATATAATTTGGAAAATTCAAAAATACAAGAAAGAGTTAATTACTAACTTCAAAACAGTAGAAACGAGTCGAAACCTTAATCAAAATAAAAACACCACCAGAGAAACCACCTAGCAAGCGTTAGCTAACAGGCGACCGGATATTTCGCTCTGTTTGGGTATTTGAATACGGAATCGGCTAAAGAGCTAACTAGCTAAAGAGCTAAAACATTACATTGAATTCGGGGGTAAAAAAACTTGATGACTTGCATATTAAAAAAAACATCAACATGTTGATACATTGACTAATTTTTGATGTATTATTATTTTTAAAATTGTTATCTAATGCTTCATGAAAAAAAGGATAGAAACTAGCTCAGTATTGTTGCAGATATTGTTCCATAAGAGTTATTACAATGAACTTTTATTTTAATTGTTTTATGTATAATATGTCATTTGACACCTCGTGTGCTCACAGTGAGAAATAAAACTGCAAATAAATACAATATTTTTTTCTTTTCCGTTTTTTTATTAATACTTGCTGATTAAAATAATTTCTCTCAAAATGATGGCAAAAAATAGCTTTTTTAGAGTATGTTTGTTTCATATTTCAGTTAGCTTTTGTCTGAAAAGCTGAACGTATGAATAATTAGTATGTTCAGCTTTTCAGACAAAGTTAGCTTTAGAGTAAATGTGAGTATTTAGAGTAAAAGCTTTAGGGTAAATGTGAAGTGACACTTAATTATTAAGTGTCACTTCACTTCACATTTACTCTAAATAATCATACATGAAAAAAATTATATTCTGTTATATGTACATAGTATAAAAATTTATACATTATTTTTAGAATGGAAACATATTTGAAATTTATTCATGTAATATGTATGAAAATGTCATTATATGAGAAAATATATTAAAGGAAACTTAATCCCTCTGAAATCTTATCATTTTGAAGCATACAAAAAATGAATGAGAACAGACGTAAAAAATTTTTTTTTTTACTGTTTAAAAAAAAATTCTTGTATTTGCCTTTATGGAAGCTGCAAAATTTGTTCATTTAATGTTAAATGAACCTTTATTCAATAGTATGATAAATGTATAAAAGTAACAGATTCAGGAATGCCTGTGCAGAACTTTTCCCTTTATATAAAGTTACTTATTAGATAAAGTTCAAAAGCTTTTTTTCATATAATATGGGATAATGAACCAAATATAAATAGTTGTCCTGTTTATTGTAAAACTGCATAGTTGTAAGAATCAGTATCGCTACTATAAATTTTCGTAAGTTTAAAATATGCAAAACAAGTACAATGTGTTTAAAAACTTTAAGGACAGCAAAAAATTTAATTTTTTTGATAAATTTCAAATCAGATGAAAAAAGCAAACTATAACATGTATCATAAAGTTGAAAATCTAATGAAAAAATCAACAAAATTTATCTGTAAGTATTTTATTACGAAAATAAAATAATTTTACAAGAAAACACTACTTCCGTCTGTGCAAAAACTTTAAGGACAGGAAATAAAAACAATACAATAATGAAGAAACAAATACTTAATATGTTGTGCACCCACTATTGCTTTTAATGACTGCAAATATTCTATCTTTCATTTATATTATTAATTTTGGGCACAGTTTGGGGCTGGTTTTTTACCATTCATCTCTAATCGTAGATTATAAAATTATCAAAACTCTTAATAGAAAACGCCAGAAAAATCACTATGCACAAGAGTTTTTAATGTGCAAATCAATAATAGTTTTATGTAACATTTCTATAAAAAAAAATAGTAGTGTCCTTAAAGTTTTTACACGTTTGAAAATAGTGTTTGTTTACATTATTATTATTTTTTCGCAATAAAAAGCTCGCAGATACAGTTTGTTGACTATTATATTAGTATTTCAACTTTATAATCAACATTAAATTTCCATTTCAATTATCTCATGTTAAATTTATTAAAATTTTTATAATTGCTTGCTGTCCTTAAAGTTTTTACACACTCTGTAAATCCAGGTTATTTCAGGCGAGCCAATTAAAACTATAATTTTACGATGAATATTAAAAAATATTGAGCCTCTAAAATTGTGCATTTACTATACAGTGGAACCTGCTATACAGATTTTTCATGGGATGTTATGGAATATTTGCTAGAAAAAGGCAAATGCAACATGGAAAAAGGAATATATTTGAATATGGTTTTTTAATGAATACACCATAAACTCCATATCATTATAATATTTTTAGCTTGACTTTTTAACATAATTTTACTGTAATGTCTAATTATTTTTACATCAATTCATTGAATATATTTACAATAACAAAGCCATATATTTTATCACTACTTTAAATGTAAAATTAATTTTTTTAAGATTACTTACTTCTGATTATTTTGAGAGAAAACAATTACTTAAATTCTTTCTTATTTATTAATCGCTATGTATTGATTAATTTCTTATGGATGGATTTATTGCTGTAAAGTCTTTTATTTTTAAACAGTTTAAGATATTCATATATCATGACAAAGGTATTTAAAAAGTTTCTTGTTTTCATTACATGAAACATCCTTGCACGTTATAAAATCATCATAACAATCTTAGAAAATAAAACACTGGTGTACAGAACCCGCTACTAAGAGGAATCCTTACTAGCTGGTTCCTCTGCAAAATAATAAACTATTGTCAGGAAGTACTGATGGAATGAGTGTATTTACTATCCAAAAGATTTTTTCTCAATATTTTTTGTAGAGGCTATACCTTTTTAGACCTTAGGCACAAGCCACGTAAGAGGAAGGGCAATAATAATAACTTTTGTTTATAATTTATTAACACTAATTGATTTGATGAAATCCAAAAAAGATAATTTGTTCCAGATGGAATTTATTTACTTCCAAGTTTTTTCTAAAAATCTCCAAAATTCATATTTTAAACTTTTTAACAGATTACATTATTTGTACTGAAACTATAAGAGTCTTGTAACTATATACTTCAGATTTAATAAACTCATATTTATTTTCCTTGTGTGCTTAAATTTTTACAAAATCCAGCTTGCAAAGAAAAGGATAAATTTTTTAGACCAGTTTTGCAAAATGAAATCGACAAAATTGCCAAATATAATGTTAAATAGATTATTTCCTTGTTTTAAACAGTTCCATACTGACGAAGAGGATTTTATGAAGTTCTGATCAATGGCTATGAAGAATTGTCTCTTAAAGAACAATTAAATTTATCCATATTTTCAGTTATTTATAATGTCCATAAAAATTCCTTAAAAACTCCTTATTTTGGATTTCACAAAAAGAGTACAAACCCTGGAAATGCTGGGTAATTTGAATTTTGATCAGAAATTAGAAAATATTCAAACACAATAGTTAATGTAAATCCCAAATGTACACTTATCGTTTCTAGAACATGGCTGCTGCAGTTGATGAAATGCCATTAAAAAATGTGTGCTGTACAATGCGTGTGATGAGAAGGATTTTAAGGGACACGAATAGTGCCTTTCTATTATTGTCACTTTATTGTTGGAATCTGAATAATAAATACTTTAGAAAATTCGTGACTTATTTATAGTGTTCTCAAAATGTATTGCACATATTTGTTTACCTCTTAAGATCTATGTCGAAGCTATGTCTGTTGTGCTGTTCTGAAATAAACAAAAGCAGTAAGGTAAGATTATGTTGTAGCTCTTGATTAATTATTCAGTATTTAAGTATTTCTATAATTATGTTTTAGTTTAAAATAATTTTAATATATATCAAAGCTAAATGAGTACTTATACTATACATTACTGTTGAAAATAAAAGGCTGTATTTGTATTAAGTACTTTTTTGGCTATTTTTATTTGAAGTATGTAGATTAAAAATTATAACTGTTTGTAACTATTATACTGTTACTCATAAAAACAATGTTAACTGCTATAAAGTAAAATGGTCTTCATGTAGTTCCCAGATGATTCAGAGTTGTCATTATCACTTGTCATTATCATTTGTCAGTATCACTTGCCGAAAGAAAGCAAAGTCCTGTTTGGGCGTATTAAGTGATTAATATGATGAATGTTTTATGCAATAAGTTTTTCTGTCATAAAAATAATTATACTTGCATTGCTTATTAATTGTAAAATTCTTCATGTAAATTTTTTTTTTCTTGTTATTTACTTATTTATTTACTTATTTATTTTGTATAAGAAATATATTTAAAATCTTTTCTCTTAAAATAAGAAAAATTGAATTTTAAAAGTCTAACTTAAAAGTGAAATTTATAAAATTAAATTTTATATTCAAGTACTACGATTCTAGTAAATAAAATAATAATAACTGTAAAACGTTTCGAAGTACTCGCACCGTTCGCGAAGAATGAAAAAATATAAAAATTCTCAGTGTTAGGCCACAATATGACGTAAACAGGAACATCGTGACTGACAAATTACTCATATCGAGAAATATTCGCGAATACTCGCCAAATGTTACTCCCCATACCCTACAAATCTCATATATTCACGGAGAGAGACTCGCGCATTTTCTGTTTACAGAAAACGATGCATTTTGTACATAAATGATGACCCCCCTAAGCTTACCTACTTCGATGAACGGTTTATCAGATTTGCAAGTCCCTGCGCATGCGCAATTTCTCCGCATATTCTGGAATTGAATTGCGCTTGCTCGCATATTGTGGAATTGAGACGCGCTTGTATTCATAGGGTTGCCAGGGTCACGTGTTTTCATTCTCGCCAGTGGCAATATTTGTTTCGGCAAACGCCAAATGCGCCCCGCTAAAGGAAAAGTACCAGTAATTGTACCACTTGCAGTAATAGATGCCATAAAACCCGTGTTCAAAACTTTATCTACACCAGATCTTCTAAAGCGGTGTCTTGGTAGGCATACGCAAAACCCAAAAGAATCATTTAACCCCTTGAGTACCAGGCTTAATTTTGCCGATGAAGGGCTATATACCAGGCTATGCGGTGTAAAATGATCGTGTCATAAATCATTTAAAAACTTCTGTGATGTAATAGTGAAGAATTTAAGGTTCTTTAAATAATAAGATCAAATATAAAACACGTGAATACAGACAACAGTCGAATCGCAACTGACGTTTTGATTTTTGAAGCAATTATGCGAATTCATATTCCGCCGCTCCTTTCGCCATCTAGCGGCGTCCTTGTAGTAGAATCAAGGTCATTACTACTCACCTCCGACCAGTACCATGCTATATCAGTTGCATATCACTCACCGATCCGGTTCAAATATGCACTTATTACTCTGTAGTGAACGGCGTCCTAGTCGCTGATTAATGAAATGAGAGGCCGTACGCTGCGTACGTCCTGCGAGTCAAGGGGTTTTAATTCAGTGATATGGCAGATATGTCCGAAAACATCTGGATGTGGTAAAAGAATTAAAGAAACAGCTGCTTATGCAGGGCCCGATTTTGAACGCTGGGGGCCCCTGGGCAGATGCTGTTTCGGGGCCCCCTCTTACGGACATTTATAAAAATACATACTATTAGAAGTACTAGGTGCATACACCAAGGGGGTTTTGGGGCCCCCTATCATCACGGGGCCCTGGGCAAAGTCCCGATTTGCCCATGCGATAAAAAGGCCCTGTGCTTATGAAGCAGCTATTTTATTTAATACCGGTAAAAAGGGGAGACTCACTGTAATGAGAAAATTAGGCATCCATCCAGGTATTTATGCAATAACGTCCCAGTTTCGCAGTGATATGACACCGGTAAATTCTGCTCAAAATGAACTGAAAAAAATACTGTAAAAACAAGGAGGGCAATGAAAAAGGCAAAATTATGCTTATCCATAAAATAGAGAGGAGAAGACGGCTTAATATATGAACCTCTGGGATTTTAATAATTGTCAGATGAAACGCATTGAAATTTTTAAATATTATTTCATAAATATTTGCCAATATTTATTTAATATACAGGTGCTTATCAAAATAATGGAAACACATATCAATATGAGTGGTGTTTATGAAAGTGCTTCGTATTCCTTAATAAACAAGTCAAAGGACCAGTATTTTTTATAGAATATAGTGTATACATTATTCTACTCTAAGGTGGCAGTAAAGAAACTACGGGAACAGGGTTCTTTGGGGGATAGCGTAAGATGTCAACCTTATAGACCATGCAGAGGGGGGGGGGAAAATTGTTGAAGCGTGTCTAATTGGAGTATCTGTTACAACATCCCATGGTTTTGGGTGTTTACAGAGCTATGGTATCGAAAGTCATGACGGCATACAGAATGCACGGAAAAACATCCTCTGTGAAACAGAATAGTGGACGAAAGAGAAAGCTAAGTGAAAGAGACTGACGGATGTTGAAGCGGATTGTGACTTAAAGAAAGAAGACAACTGCAGCCAAACGACCGTAGAGCTCCATCTGAATCTGCAGGTTCCAGTATCAGTCATTACAGGTAAGAGAAAGCTTCACAAGGAAAACATTTATTGCAGAGTAGAAATTCCCAAGCCACTTGTAACAGATGTTGATACAAAAGTCCTCTACAGTGGTGCCACGAGCACGAATCCTGGTCTAGTGATACGTCAAAATATGACATTTGGTTAGACGAATCATTGTTCACTTTGTTCCCCGCAACAGGACGTGCATATGTCTGAAGAACACATACACAAGCGTATTATCATGCTTGTCTCATGCCAGCTGTCAAACATGGAGGGAAATTTCTCATGGTTTCGGCGGCCATCTCATGGTTTTCAAAAGGGATCTATTGTAACCCTGAAAGGAAAATTGACTGGGAAGGACTATGTCGAACTTTTAGCCGACCAGATCCATCCTATGGTGCAAAAATTGTTTCCTGCAGGAGATGGCGTTCTCCATGATGATAATGCTGCGATCCATACAGCTATACGTGTCAGGTTGTGGATGAGGAACATAAAGACTAAGTGAAACATCTTATCAGGCCCGCACAGTCCCTAAACTTCAATATCATTGAACTGCTGTGGTCTGCATTAGAGATTAGAGTCAGAAATCGATATCCACCAACATCATCTCTACAGGAACATTGACGATTTATCCATAAAGAATGGTATAATATTCCCTTAACCTCTATTCATGACTTGAATAATGCAATTCCTTAGTGAATTCATGTGGTATTAAATGCCATAGACGTTCCTATGCCATATTAATAAAGAATTTCATGTTATTCCTAAATGTCTATATTATTTTCATAATCACCGGTATATTTTAATATACCAGGTGATCATAATTAAACTTGGCCTATTCAGAGCCCTTTGTGGCTGTAACTAAAATTGAGCTGAAATTTTGCAGATAGACAATTCAAAGGATGTGCTGAAAGATTCCGGAAGAAAAGTTCATAAAATGTCCACTAGGTAGCACATTATATGGAAATAATTTAAACAAGCTACAAATTCCAATTCAAGCATAATTTATTTGTTAATCACTGTCTAGCGATGTAAAGAAAATTGTTCAATGTGGGCTTCCTCATTAGTACGTAAGATGTGAAGGCGATGAAGAGCGTGTTCAACGGCGGACCGCAGCTCATCGCCAGTAATCTGTCGAACATAAAATGTTATGCGGTCCTTCAGGTCAGTCAAAGTTGTAACATTCCCCCTATAAACAACGTTCTTTAAATAGCCCCATAAACAAAAATCACACGAAGTGAGATCGGGAGAACGGACCGGCCAAGGAGTTCCCTGCCATCTGTAAAATGTTGTCGCAAAAACCTCCGCACACAGAGTCCATTTTGTAGAGGGGCACCATCCTGCATAAAAGTAATAGACTCAAAGCATTGTGGCTGCTGGAGTTGAGGTAAAACGAAACTGCTGACCATGTCACGATATCTGAGGGCTGTTACAGAACATGTGACAGAGCCATTATCTTTAATTTCTTCGAAAAAGAATAGTCCAAGGATAAATTGGGAAGTGAATCGACGCCAGACGGTTACTTTAGGCGAGTGTTGCGGAATTGTGTAGAAGGCACGTGGATTTTCCAAGGTCCAAATTCGACAATTCTGGGTGTTCACTGTTCCGTTCAGATAAAAATTAGCCTCGTCACTCCAGAGAATGTTCCACGGCCAGGAGTCATCGACTTCCATTCGGGCAAGAAAGGTCAAGGCAAAAGATAAACGACGGTAATTGTCGGTAAGAAGCAGTTGCTGGTTGTGGCTGATCTTATACGGATAAAATTTCACTGTTTTTCTCAGGATCTTCTGCACTGTGCTACACGGTACGTCTAATGGTCGTGACACTGCACGTGCACTGCTGACTCCATGATCATTTGTCAGTGACTGCTCGACAACGGCCGTTGCTACTTCTTAAATGACTTCTTCGCTGATAGGCTTTCGCCCTTTGCCACGTTGAACGCTTAAACACCCAGTGTTTTCAAATCGAGATATCATGTTTCTCACACCTTGTGGAGACATTGAGCCTCGATGCAATTTGTTTTGACATCGAAATTCGCGAAGAGCTGCAATAACAGTTCCCTGGTATTGATAAAAAAGTTTTACGATTGACGCACGTTCTTTTAATTTAATTGCCATCGTAACGGAAAGAATGATACTCATTCGATCTCATCCATTTATACCCAGAATGCACTTTAAATTCGTATGCTTAAACAAATCAGATTGTTTTCTTCTTCACTTGCAGTACCACATTTATCAACTTTTGTACCGTCATAATGCTTCAAAATGCAATAATAACAGTTTTAAACATCATAATGCTTGAGAATGTAAAAATGAAAGATTTAAATGACTTTTTTACTGTGCACAGTCATTTATTGCATCACTTTTCAAGCATTTAGGCTGTAATGCGCTCCCTAGTAGGTAATTTTAATTTTTGTTTTCTTGCAATCTTTCGGCGCATCCTTTGAATTGCCTATCTGCAAAATTTCAGCTCAATCCGACTTTTAGTTATAGCTACAGAGGTCTCTGAATAGGCCAAGTTTAATTAAAATCACCTGGTATAATAGATTATATCACGTAAAATTGAAATTAAAAAAAAAATCGTGATTAAAATTTTTTTTAAATCTCATTTAAATAAAAAAATCCAATTTTTTTAATTTTAAAAAAGTCATGATTTTTATACACCCTGATAAGTTCAGTTAGAGTTTGGTTTGGAGAACTACGGTCAAATTTTTTCTACACCAGGGCTAATTAGACCGAGACCTACAGTTTAAAGCCGATTCCGAACGGCTACAAAAAACCATGCCAACAGTGGGATTCGAACCCACAGGATCTGAACCGAATGCTAGTGCCCTAGCCATTCGGCCCTCCCCGCGCAAGTACAGTTAGGGAATTTCAGTTAGTATTATGGTAAAAATTTCTGACATTTATATGTATATAATTGTGTGTAAATGAAAATAATCAGCAAAGTAATTAATCATTACAGATATTGAAAAAAGATTAATAAATCGTCTCTAAATAAAACCACAAAATAGAAAATGTAACATACAATTTACCGAAGAGTAATTAATAGTCTCTCTTCTACAGGTGCTGAGAACCTGTAATTTGTGTCTTTTTTCCTTATTTTATGTTCAATTACTTCTGTCAATTTTTTAAAAGCATCTGGAAACATGTGGTAGAAAGATTGAAACTTAGACGGATCGTCTTTTAGATCTTTCGTTGTAGCGAAAGTTCCTCAAGATGGCTGCTGCAAATTTAATGGATGCGCCCAGTGCATTCGTCGTCTTTTTCGTTTTCTATTTTTATTCAAGTGATGGATCAGTATTAATTCGATGTCTTCCTCCGAAGACGAATCTTTGAACTCAGGCCATCCAGACATCGTGTTCTCCACAATTAAATATGGCGCTATCATGCTTGCGCTAGCGCGTTTTTTACCTTGCACGGCTCAGGCGTGTGTAAGCAGTCCGTTTCCTCTATGTGCGGATACTTTCGATATTTGACTGACGTTTCACTTTGCTGTCGCTTGTAGAGGAAGGAGCGAGCGACTGTCTGACACATTTGTTTTCCCGGTGTGAGGCCTGTCTAAGAGTGTAAGTAATATAAATTTTTCAAAGTTTGATTTTCAAATATCTTTTATTCATGTAATCAACAGAAATATCTTACACTGACTTAAAATTATTTACATTATAAACAGGTTTTCAAGTGTTATTGCAGTATGTTAAAAATCCACAATTGTTTAGAGAATCTCTCTATACTAAAAAAAAGTAACTGGCGCCACCGTCGCCGCCGCTGTCAAAATCTTGTCACGCTATCTCCTCCGAAACCGCTGGGAGGATGGGGTCGAGACCGATACCAATAGATGCAGAAAAATGCGGGGAAGAAAGTAAGACATGTTTGATCTTCGTTGGACTTTAAGTTTTTATTTTTACTTTATGTTTTGTAGAAAAATATTGACTTTTTCAAATTCAGATTACGATAACTCGCCAAAAATTGATTGTAGAATTTTGATCTTTTTACAATCTAAGACTACAGACATTTTTCCTTCAAACAAGACCTCATTTGTTTAAAAATAATTTAAAACAGACTAATGTTTTCATCAAAATATTAAACCCACTTTTTCGCGAAATATCGTCACATATGTGGATGTAATATCGATGCTCCTCGAGTTTTTATCTTACAAAGAAAATATTTACATCATCATGAAGTCGAAAGCTTTCTTATTCATATAAACCCCATTTCAAGTCTATATCTTAAATTTTCGATTTTGAATTGAGTTTTAAAGCAGAAAACAGTGATTCCCCTTCAACAGTAAATGGATGGAAGCTGCTACATTGCCCTTGAATCAGCCTTATGTATATCGCTATTAACAACTTATTCCTTCAACTTGTTGTGCCATGATTGGCGCTCGTATGCGATAGTCCTCGGATCGATCCCGGTGGACGCTCTTTGTTACTAATTATTCTAAATATTTGAATTTTATTCTTTTAATTCTTATTATATTTTTTATTTTACTTATCTGAAGAGGGCTAAATTTTTATTTTCCTGCTGAGCACATATTTTCTGATGTACATATCTCGCTACTGGATGTAAAGTCGTAAGACCATCGCATTCCAACAAACTCAATATACCTCGACCTTGACCCTAACAGAGGAGCGAGCGTAGCGAGCTTAGGGGCGAAGCCCCTAGTTTAATACATTTTGACAATATTGTTAACTTTTTAGAAATCAGATGGAAGTCAATTAAAACTTTTGAAAATTGGATCATAATTCTGACATCGTGGCAGAATCTTCCAGAAAGAGCAAGAAGCATAATTATATAGATTTTGATGTTTGATGCTTGTGCTAGAATGAGGAAATGATGTAATTTTATATTTTAGTCTTGATATATGGGACACACTATCAAGTTTTACTAATACTTGAGAGACGTTAACAACGAATAAAAATACGGAAAATCTGACATTTAAAATTACTCTCAATTTTCAAACAGCCCAAGCTAGATAATTTCAACAATCAATAAATGGATTATGAACATAAAACGGAAAACTTTAATTTTATACACAAAGCAGAATTACCAGAATATAATGAAGAAACACTCACACAATGCAGCCCACTTTTTCTTTACTGTAAAACATTCTATGGGAAATGGAAAAATTAGTAGTTTAAATTCTGATGCCTGCTAGCAGTCAAAAGCAAGACTGAGCATTATTAAAGTAAAGTGAGAGATAACAAATTCAATTTTGTAATGCAAGTGGAAATAATACTTCTAGATACACGTTGCATATAAAAATAAGAAATTTTTTAAAATGAAATGATTTTGTTAATTGCAAAGGAAGAATTCTAAACCAGAAAAATAAATATCCCATCAAAATTATGGCCTCTGCCCGACACGTGAACATAACATTGCTTTAGCACAATATTGATTGCCAAAACAGAGATAATTCTGTAACGTAAAATATTCGCACTTGGCAGCAATCAGCCAACTCTGCGCCAAATGTTTGCGCACAAAGCGGAAAACAGCCTATTTCCAAAGAAATATTTCAATTTTAATTAAGTATTGCGTTTGGAACAAGGTTAAAAGTATTTCTTAAATTAAGTTGACGTTATTTGATATACATTTGAACAAGTTTTAAGAGATAAAAAGTATGGAATTTTAAATAAAAAATCATGGAAATTTCTCTCTATGGAAGATAGTATGGAGGACGGTTATATCTGGTCTCCATGGTTGAAAGTGACGTCACTCTCCGATGGCGTACTAATTGTGAGGTTACAGAAAAATCACTGCTGCTACTTAATCACAGTTTAGGACCAAATATCAAATAACATGACAACATTTTAAGTTGCTTCAAGTGTGCGTTTTTCAAGTATAAATCTGTAAGTTGACATTTACAGTGATATAAAATGCTAATGAGGCACCTTGGAGCTGGAACTCCTTATCCTCGGTATGCATAGTGGAAAAATCTATAAGTTTATTCGTCAACACTGCCAGTATTTGGAGCGGTTGACAAACTAAAACAGTGTGAAACTGTTGAATGACAGGAGAATTTTTGATATATTGAACAGGTGTCATCTCACTACTGACCAAATTCCGATAATTTCTTCTCCAACGGAACAGACTAGTGATGTACGTATATCATGGTTAAATATTATATTAAGAATTATCAAAAGAGTGATATCAATTTAGTTATTTAAGTTTTCTATACCTATTATACTGTATGTATGTCTTATTATAAATATGCCGTTAAATGCTAATGTGTTGCTTGTGATTGTTAAAGTCTGATTACTAGATTGTTTTCAGTTCAATTTGTTGAATGATTGCTTAATTTTTAAGGGAAATTTTGTTTGAGGAATTTTTCTTGTTGTGTATCATCATGTTTTGCTGTTTGTTGCATTTTAACGTAGATCTAAGGTTTATTTAACAGTCCAATTATTCCTTTATGAACCATTATCAATATTAGAAATTATTAGCAATGTAAAATCTGAGGGGATGCAACAACTAGGAAGCTTCAATTGTAAACTCTTTTTTTGTGTTAACTTATCTGATTTTATATATCAAAGTTATACTTTTAGTATCTTTGTTGATCTTTTGCAGTAAACCTGTTTTTTTTTTTTATATTTCATATTAGCTGATAACAACCATTTGAAAGCTGGGAACAGGTTCCCTATCTGGGCACCAGCTTGCCAATCCATATTTTTTGCACCAACATTGACTCTAATTTTGTTTACCTCAGCCCTCTATATGGCAAGTGAGTAGGACTGGTTCTCAAACCCACCCTTACCGCTAATCGCTACTTATCGCTGATAACATGCAACACAGCTATTTATTTACTTTTTTCAATAAAATTAGAGTATAAAGAAATTTATTAATAAATAAAACTAACTTGTAAATTATCCAGTGATGATTTTTAATTATAAAATCAACATTTGTTATTGAATAATATCATTCAAGTAAATAAAGCTGGAAATTTTTTTTTATGTACTTATGGTCTCAGATACATGTTGGAAATGTTGTTTCCATATTTTTGTCGAAAAAATCTATACTTAGAACTTAAAATGTATACTTAGAACTGAAGTAGGTTGCCTTGATTTTGAAATCTAACTTGGACAATCTAACTAATGCAGTCTGATGCTTAGAATAAAATATTGCTAATGGACAACATAAATATTTGGTTTAATTTAATAAAGTTTAAAAATTTTCAATTTTTTTTTATAAAGCAAAAATCACTATATTAGACTGTATATATGTATAAATATATTAAGCTAAAATAAAGTATATAAATTAAAGAAATTCAGGTTAAAAAATTTCCGACACATGCAAAATATTTAAGCAATCTATTTCAATTTAATATAATTAATTTTAATTTTATATACTATATATATATGTATAAATATAGTGTATTGCTCAAGTATAATATACAAACTAAAGAGAATCAGATTAGAAAATCATATAATTACCAAGAACATGTGCAAAAATTCGAAATGAAAAAAAATCATAGAACTAACAAGTGGTCACCTATACTGTAGGATAAAATCTATGTATTGACATGTGACTTTTCTGAACTGACCGCTTACTATTACAGCAACCCTTGTGAAAAAGATCATTGAGGTGGTTCTCCTGATTGGAGTAGAACAAGCTGCGCCACAAGGATTGGTGATAAATGACTCACAAAAGGAATCTTAGCCAAAAGGGGATTCCATGAGTAATATCACATCATTGAGAATTCTTCTTCTTATTATTAAATAATGGTTCAAAAGATTAAATTTTGCAAAAAAATTAATTATAAATTTTTGTCATTGTTGATATTTCTTCTGACCGGAGTTTTATTATCTCTTTTAGAAAAAAAAAGTTAAATTATGAAACCTTAATTGTTTTAGGATAGAAAGGACAGAGCTAAGTCTGAAGATTAATTTAGATTGTAGTGTTACAAAAAGTATTTATAAGAATGTTATGGTCATTTATCTTTCTCTTATTATATAACATAAATAACTTTCAAAATGTTTTACTTCAGTTAGCTATTATTTATTAGATATATATATTTAAATATTAAATGATAGAAAATGTCACTCGTAAAACATTTGATTCTTTAAGTTTTTTTTAATCACCTCTTGTAATTTTGAGTTTATAATGTTTTATTATACATTATATCAAGCTTGTTATACCTTCCAGTTTATTAAAAGAAAGAATATAGATATTTTTTACCTGTTATAATGAAGTAAAATTTAGATAAATGATTTATGTAGAAAATTGGGATAAAATTTAAAAAACTTAAATTTATTGATATTGTTTTAAAATATAAGTGTTATTTTGAGTTTTTAAAATTAACTTCTGTTATTTATAATTTGACTCCAAATTTTAAAGATAAGAAGGCAACTGAATATTTTTAAAAAGATATCTGGAACTCTTCTGATATGGATGGAAAATAGATATGTGTTTTTAACTACTTAATTCAATGTTCCGTATATGATTGGATACTTTTGATGTTCGTTTGTTAGCATTTGAATGTGTTAAGAGGTCTAAAAATTGTTTTGTGGAACAATATTTTTTGGATATAATATGTAGCATTCTCGATGTATAATAGAACATTACTATATTCCTATTTGCAATGTTGTCAGGAATAGTCAACCCCTCTCACATTATTATTGAAGTCATAGGTGCTTTTTGATTTGAATTTCTTACAACTAAGCAATGATGTAGACCTCTGTTAAAGGTTTTATGTCCTAATGACCATTTTAAGTTTACCAAAAGATATACCGAAAGGTAGTTTAATAATTCATGTATTAATTACTCAAATAAAATTAATAAAGGCACACAAAACTAGAATAGGTTTTAAAAAGAGTTTTAAAATATTAAATGCCTGACAAACTATTATTGAAGATATTTCCATATTGATATTTGATTGGCGTCCTCACTAGCAATTTTCTTTGCTTTTATAATTGGTTATGTGATTTATTCTTAAAAATCTTTGCAGTGTAGTAGTAGGATTTTATTTGTTTCCTTTTCCTTTCAGGACTGGCCACCTGGTGTACGGTAGGTTTATTTTTAAAAAATGCTTGACCTATGAATAACACAGCTGGTGCTCATTAGCAAACGGTTTGTAGACTGATACCTACATTAGATATCGGTTATACAGAACCGGTGGGATCGACTGAATCCCACCACTGCCTATAACCAGTGCTAGATTTCTAGAAATAGAAGTGCTGGAACGGTAACCTTCCGGGGTGTATGTGTGTGTGTGTGGGGGGGGGGGGTTCCAAATCATTGATAAAGAGAGGTACCGGAACGCCATTCCAGTGCGTTGTGCCTCAAATTTAGCCCTGCCTATAACCCTAGAGTTGTCAATTTCCTGAGAGTGATCTTTGCCACTGATGTCTCTATGCTACCAATCCTAAGGTTTAAATGATCTCTTGCAATCTTTTTCTGTTACTTTGTTCTATTTATAGAAATATAATGTTTTATCAAAAGGATTTTAATGGAAAAGCCTATCAATATCCCTGTTGATATGCCCTTAAACCTTATAGAGAATGATAGTTGAAATTCTAGATAAATTCCTTACTATCATTTATTTTTTTAAAATCCAGCTGCTTCACTTTGAGAAGAGTCATTTGTCATTGTAATTTATAGGATTCATTATCACCATTTATATACTTACATGCAACATTAGTGATTTAATAATGGTTTGTCAATAGGTATTAAGCTATTGAATCATAATTTACCACATACTATATTGTCATACCGTGGATGAATTTTTTTAGATCTTTAGTGAAGTTCCAGTTATTATTTCTTAGAGGATGATATTCCAGAATATTAGTTAAGTTTAAATATGGGACAACACGTGTCAATGACAATTATTATCAAATGGTAGTTTATCAGTGGCTATAAAAGTCATATTGTTGGTGGTTTGTATCTTTAATGATTTACCTCCTGTGGGATAGAATTCTATTGATATCAGGTACATTCAAGCAGAAACTATTAAGGTATTCTAATCTAAAGTAGTCACTAAAAATAGTGTGTGCAATGCAGGGGATATTTAAAATTCATTGTTGCTCATTTATTTCTTGTGGGATAATTTTATAGGTTGTTAAATGAGGGTTGTCTGTAAGGAGAAGTTCATTAAATACTTCATTCAATAATGTTCATGGTTTTAAGTTTTTGTAAAACTGTCTACTACTGTTATATAATGCTGCACATTAATAAAGTCATTATAAGTTTCACTTTCACTTCTCTGTAAGTGGTAAGAGATGATTGTAGTTAGTAAGATTTTGTTTTTGTTTTTGTTATGAGAATAGAGTACTGACCTTTAAGTTCCTAATAGATTTTAAAATACATTTTCCTCCTGTTTATAAACATTAGCACTATAAAAAAGATTCATAAGTTCTTAGCACTACTGCCTCATTTTGCTGTTAGATATATTTTTGAATAATATTTCAAAATTGTCATTACTTTTGCAAGTACTGACAAGATTTCAAAATTCAGTATGTAAAATGTGTTTCTCTTGAAAATTTTAATAGTTTGTCTTAGGTTTGAAGAGGACTTAACCCCTTATCCCGAGGGAATAACATGGATTGTCCTATATAAAAGGACTGGGACTCATAAAAATGTCAGTTAATTAGAAGTGTCCATTAAGGGAGGTACCACTGTATTTCATTTAGCTACATAATAACAGTACAAACTCGATACATAAATTAAAATTCAATATATTTTAATATTCATTAAAGCAGAACAAAATTAAATTAAAAAAAGGATTCAATTTTTTTGTAATAAAAAAATCAAATTTTAATTAGCAAAATCAATACATATTTCAGAAGCAATAAATAAAAAAAAAATTTCACCTCAGCTTATCTTTAAATTTTTTTTCAGTGTTTGACTTTAATGCACTTAAAAAAAGGCAAAAATATTGTCACATAATATATAACCCACCGGTTCTGTATAACCGATATCTAATGTAGGTATCAGTCTACTATTAGCAAAGCATGATTTTTTACACCAGATTAGAAATATTTTACAATATATATCTCTTAGATAATTAATGATAAGAATAGGAAAAGTGAAAGTTCAAATTGTATCTTGGAGGGGATAAAAAATTAAATAAAAATTAAAAAAAAAGAAGGTAAAGAGAATAAAAAATTTTTATGGTTTTATTTACGAGAGTTCTGGATTAAGAAATATATACAAAAGGTAAAACAAAAAATGAAACATATTTACAGGATAGGTTGATTGCCTGTCCTGTAACCACTATTTTAAACTCCCTAACTATCACAGAAAAATTCAGTTCAAAATACAAAAGGAACAAATAATATATGAAAATATATAATAAACGATTCTGGTTATGAAATGAATTTATTATGTTGGGTTTAAATTAGTAAATGACTAGACACATCTATGATGAGTAGAGTGCAGAAAAGAATCTCTCTCTCATATATATATATATATAGACTGTTCTTTTTTTTTAACGTCATGCTGTATAAATGTCAGGAATAAACGTTATGATTGTATAACTTAATGAATTTTGTTTTAACCCTTTTATGCCCAACTTTTTTTTAACAATTTTATTCATTTGTGATCTGCTTAGACCTTTTGCTAGGAATGTTTTAAATACATTTTAGGTGTCAAATGGACCACCTTTGCCATATTTATTAAGTTATTCAACGCCCTGTTTATGGGACACTGGGCATACATGTGAGCAAAACGCGGTTGTACTTGAAATTTTAAGAAGTGCAAATTTTTAATAATTTCTAAAGATTCAATTAAATGAAATGGACTTATTTATTAAAAATGGATATAATATTTCAAATTTTATCATTTTTACATAATATATATTGAGTTATAATAAAATTTATAAAGTTGGAACAGTTATTTTGCATGAAGTTTGTTTGTTTGTAGGTTTATAGGTTGTAGATTGTTTGTAGTTTCGTGTATTTATCTCCTTTGTCGATTTGATTATTGTCAGAGAAATGAAGACACTTCATTAGAGTAGTGTCGAATCAATAGTTTTTCGAGGTCGTTGAGATGAATAGTGACACTCCCGATGCTGTTTAAGTGCAATTTCAATCCCCATCAGCATTGAGGGGTGGGGGAAAGAAAGTGTGAAAAATAAAATGTCCAAAATAACCGAAAGTAGTGTCGAATCGAGTTTTCGTTGTCGCTGTGATGAATAAGGGACACTAAGAATGTTGTTCCAGTTTTGAGTTAAATTAATATTATAGTGAATTTGTAATTTTACTTTATAATTTGTATACTGTATATATACTTTTAAATACCTGTAAATAAAATTACTTAGATTTTACACTATAAGTAGAATTCCTTCCTTTTCCTGTGTAATAAAAAGTTGGGATAAATAAATACCCGGGCAAAGCTGGTTAAACAGGTAGTATATATATATATATATAAATATATATATATATATATATATATATATATATACATACATACACACACACACACACACACTACCCTACAATAATGGACCAGATGCCAGCGGATTTGCATAAAATCCGACTACATGTTGGATTTTATGCAAATCCAGTGCTCGCACGTTGCCTGTTAAGGTTAAATACGATGCGCGAAGTGGTAACGTCATTAGTTCTCTGTAAAATTGTGACAATTTGTCGAAACGAAAGGAACTTAGTGACATTGAAAGAGGTGTTATAGTTGGTTGTCACATTAGTGGTAAGTCTAGTCGCTGAATTGCGGTAGAATTATCACAGCCACTGTAAACTGTTGGTGATGTCGTGAAGAAGTGGAAGACTACGGGAATTGGGAAACGAACTGCACACGTTGGTCGTCTCCGCAAACTGACCGAACGGGATCGGCGTGTACTGAAGAGTGAGGTTCGTAAGAACTGTCAGAAACCACTCCAAATAATCAACAGTGAGTTTCAACATGCAGCAGGGCTTACTGTGCACCAAAATGCTTTGCGGAAAGAACTGCACGCCCTCAATATCCATGGATGTGTTGCCGCACTCAAACCAAGCATCACCCCATCCAACAAAGCCGGGAGACTCGCTTGGTGTGTGTAACGTCGCAGCTGGAATGTGGACCACTGGGAAACTGTTATATGGGGCGACGAGCCACGCTACAAGCTCTTCCAGTCGGATGCGCGTGCTTGGGTTTGGCGAATGCCAGGCAAACGTCTGTTACCCGAGAGCATCGTTCCAACTCTCAAGTTCGGTAGTGGTGGTGTACTTCTTTGGGGGGGGGGGATTTTCGTGGTATGGCCTGGTACCTTTGCATGTTGTTCCTGGTAAATTGAACGCTGTCTCGTACATGAACATTTTGGACAATCAGTTTCTTCCTACGCTCTGGCAATTTTATGGAATGGACGAATGTTACTTCCAGGACGACAACGCTCCATGTCATATTGCAGCTTCTATCAAGCAGTGGTATCAAGATATGGATGTAAAACGTCTTACCTGGCCTGCCCAGAGTCCTGACGTAAACCCCATAGAACATTTGTGGGACGAGTTACAGCGACGCTTATCGACCAGGGACCCGCGTTCGAAATCTACAGCTGAGTTGGCGACATTCTTGCAGCAGGAATGGACACAAATACACAGAGCTGTGTATCAAAACCTTGCTAAAAGTATGCCCAGAAGGGGTGCTAGTGTAATTGCAGCACGTGGGGAACCATCCCCCTATTAAAGCCTATATTCTTAACCTTATACCAGTGGTCTTCAAACTTTGTTCCACGGAACCCTTGGGTTCCGCAAAATATCCTAAAGGGTTCCATGAACACACATAATATATTTATCAAAATGATGAAACTAATAAAAATGAAAAATAAAGCATTTTGAATTGACGCGCTCAAATTCAAGAATATTTTACTTTTGTTAGGTATTAAAATATATTTTCAATTTCTTACCTGTTAAAGATTATATATATATATATATATATATATATATATATATATATATATATATACCGGGTGGCCATAATTAAACTGACAGTGCTCACAGTGTTCTGTAGCGATCTATTTGCGAGAGTGACGCCACATTTTGTAGGAAGATTAAACAAGACGGGAGACGAAGGATTCCGCGAAAAAATAAATTAGTTCCAAAAGTCACCGCTAGGGGAATATTTGGCGCTGTGTAATAAGAAATAGAGTGTTAACAAATGCAAATTAATACGGAATAAAATTACCTTTTATTATGTACATTTTCTTATTTAGTTCAAGTGCAATATGGCAACACTTTTAAAAAAGCGTAAAATCTACATAAACACCGATAAAGTCTCGTGATCTGCAATATCACGTACGCTGAGCAGAAGAAGAAGTTCTTTATTCAAATTTCACGTTACATCCATTGGCACAGTGGCAGCTGCTTGGGTTTTAAAAGGCAATGTGTTACGTTTCGAATCAATCGGATTGAAAGTTTATGTGCAATGTCTTCTTCTTTAGTCGAGCGTGTGTTACTGGTCAAATTCTTTTACCTCAACCAGTGCAACGCGTCAGCCGCTCTTCGTGCTTTTAGAACGCACAAAAAATGCGTAAAGGTAACGGTCCTGTGTCAGTTAATGGGCTAAAAGCAATGGTTGCGACGTTTGAGAAAACAGGTTCTCTGAAGGTTCAGTCAGGCAGAGGACGAAAACCTGTACCACAGGATACAATCGAAGCAGTTGCCACGGCGATTGTCGACAGAGGACAAGACAATATTGCTGCCACCTCTAGCGCTCGTGGATTAGCTCGGAATATGGATATGCCTTACAGTACGGTATGGAAAATCTTACGAAAGATTATCAACTTCTATCCGTACAAGATCAGCCGTGTACAGGAGTTACTGTACCCCGACCATGATAAGCGATTGACTTTTGCTCTCACCTTTCTTGCCAGAATGGAGGTGGATGATGCTTGGCCGTGGAAAATCTTATGGGGAGACGAGGCCCACTTTTACCTGCATGGAACTGTGAATACCCAGAACTGCCGAATTTGGGATGACAAATCACATCATGCAGTCACAGAAATTCCCTTACATTCAAAGAAGGTAACTGTTTGGTGTAGGTTCACAGCGGAATTTATCGTAGGTCCATTCTTCTATGAGAACATTACCCCGACAGGACCGGAAACCTGTTCTGTTACCGGAGAGAAATATCGCCACATGTTGAACAGCTTTGTCATTCCGGCACTTCAGCAAAGACAATGCCTGGGGAAATCATTTTCATGCAAGATGGAGCCCCTCCACACGTTGCTGTACGGGTGCAACAGCTGCTACGACAGAAATTCACAACAGAAAGAGTCATTAGCCGCTACTTTCCAACTGCATGGCCACCTCGGTCGCCTGATCTTACCCCATGCGACTTCTGGCTATGGGGTTACCTTAAGTCCAAGGTCTATCAAGGAGTGGTCCAGTACCTGGCTACGTTGAAGGATAACATATCACGGACTGTACGGGAGATTCCTGCAGACATGTTACTTTCTGCTGTTGTGCATACTGTGCACAGAATGCAATATGTGGTCCACAACAACGGCAGCCACATTGAAACTCATTTGAATGCAAAATAAAAGGTAATTTCCGTATTGATTTGCATTTGTTAACATTCTATTTTCTATTACACAGCGCCAAATATTCCCCTAGCGGTGACTTTTGGAACTAATTTATTTTTTTGCGGAATCCTTCGTCCCCCGTCTTGTTTAATCTTCCTAAAAAATGTGGCGTCATTCTCGCAAATAGATCACGCTACAGAACACTGTGAGCACTGTCAGTTTAATTATGGCCACCCGGTATATACTATCTACCAATAAGTATTTGGACACCTGTGATAAAAAAGAAAATCAAAATTTATTCATATTCAATTGTTGGTAGAGTCTCCACGAGAAACAATTACAGCCTCATGCCTCCGGGGTCGTGCTTTTCACAAGTCCTTGTATGACGGCTAGTGATATTTTCTTCCACTCGGCTTGGAGAAAACATGTAAGTTCCGTCACCGATTTTGGACGGCTGTTGCACCCCTTAATTCGGCGAACCAACTCGTTCCACAGGTTCTCGATAGGGTTCATGTCTGGGCTCTGGGTAGTCCATTCAGTTAACCCCATTGTCACCATACCAATGCAAGGTGGACCTCGCAACATGACAGTTGGCGTTGTCGTCCTGGAAGTAACATGGGTCCTACCCGTAAAATTGCCACAACGTTGAAAGAACACTGCCATCCAAAGTACTGCATCAGGTGTGGGCGTTGAGCTTACCATGAATTGTGACCAAGGGACCCCAAGCTATACTAGGAGAAACACCCCTAGACCATAATTCCACCTCCGCCAAACTTCACTCTGGGCACAATGCATTCTGGCAGGAGGCGTTATCCAGGCAGATCTCGAACCCAGCCATCCGAACGGTAGAGGGTGAACCTTAATTCGTCGCTCCAGAGAACTCGTTTCCACTGATCTACGGTCCACTTTCTATGTGCTTTGTACCACATTAACCGCACTCATTAACATTATATATATGTCTGTATGTGTGTGTGTGTGTGTGTTAGTTACGGCCGATGTTCAAAGTCTGATCAATTTGCAAAATGGCAGGCCATTTCTAGTATTGATCAAATCCCTTGGCCAATGCCTGATGTGATCGAGAATTCGCGACTTCTTCGGGCATTTTCGGCCGATTCGCGATGCGCCTGACAATAAGTGGCCAGTGGGTGAATTATCCAAGAACAAATGTCTTTTCTATTTAATTTTGAAGTGATTTTTTTCTAAACTAAGGAAATGTTCGAAATGGTAATAATATGAGTTATAAGTGGTATGATCCACTCCCGTAACTTCACGATGCAGCTCCGCAAAACTTCTATCTTTGTCCTTTTTTTCTTGCACAGTTTTTGATTTCTATATTTCATCCTTCATCATAATTCCTCCATAAATATTCCACTGTTTCAATAAGTTTGATTTAAAACGCACGTCTATATATGAGTTGCCAAATGCATTCTCGAAAAATTATTTCAAATAATATTAAAATCTTGTTCACATTATTATAGCTTCCTCACGGAAAAACTGTGTATATACAGGGTGGTTATAATTAAAGTTCCACTTTGAAATGGTCGTAAAAGGAAAACTACTGGACCAAATGTTATGAAACTTGGTAATAGTTTAAAGGAGGTCATGGGAATTTCTTTTCCGCAAAAAAAAGTTCAAAAACGCACCACCAGGGGGAAATGGCGCTGTATGCAATATTGTTAAACGAAATAGGACATGAAGACATCGGTTTAAAATGTGTTTAATCGTTTTTGGAACGTGTTACAAAGCATGCTCAATGTGGCGTCCACCATTTTCTGAAAGCAAGTTAAATCGCATGATTGCATTGTCAACAGAAGCTCTTAGCATATCAGGACGAATGTTACGCACGTGTCGGTGTACCGCATCTTTCAATTCCGCCAAAAACGTTTTACACCGATATCTTCATGTATTAGTTCCGAATTCAGGATCCAAAATTCACAAATTAGTGATCTGTGAGAAAACGATTTCCGGAATACGCACACTTTAAATGGTAATTTTGTTAATGTTTCTTAAGGGTATACAAAATGTTAAACCCGTGTAACAAATGGTTAAGTTAGATCCCGACCCTTATTTCGTTTAACAATATATCATACAGCGCCATTTTCCCACTTGTGGTGAGTTTTTGAATTCTTTTATTTTGGCGGAAAAGAAATTCCCATGACCTCCTTTAAACTATTACCAAGTGTGATAACATTTAGTCCAGAAGTTTTCCTTTTATGACCATTTCAAAGTGGAACTTTAATTATAACCACACTGTATATATATATATATATATATATATATATATAGCTAGATTTGAGGCGGAACGCGCCGGAACAGCGTTCCGGTACCTCTCTTTATCAATAATTTGGAATACACCCCTCCCCCCCCCACACACACACCGGAAGGTTACCGTTCCGGAACTTCTATTTCTAGAAATCTAGCACTGTATATATATATATATATATATATATATATATATATATATATATATATATATGTGTGTGTGTGTGTGTGTGTGTGTGTGTGTGTGTGTGTATTGTTGTGTCCACTATTTTGTTGAACTGAGTTCATATTTATTACCCATAAAAAATCGTTATCTATTGTAGAATGGACGACATGAAGTTGAGGAAGTTAGTATAGAAAAGTTGGAAGTCCAAGCAACACACTATCGTTAGCAGGGTTGAGTAACTCATCTCTTCAGCACACCCAGCAACCAAATACTAAAAATCTTCCAGAGTGCAAGGTTCCTTCTGTTGCGGACTGGACTGACTTAGAACTGTAATGACCTATATAGTCCAGTCAATGAATGCATTGTAGAGTGCATGGAATATGCGAAAATTTTTGACTTCAGGACTTTGTTAAGAGTAGTTAGTAGGTAAACATACTAAAAGTCCCCGACCCTGGGAGGTGAGCTAAAGCCGGGAGGGGGATGGAAAGGTCCCATTTTTTGGTTTTTCGCTTATATCTCGGAAACGGTGCACTGTAGAAAAAAATGTTCCAATAAAAATGAAAGCTAATTAAAATTCTTATACAATTGTCTATATACATATTTGTCGAATTTCCAACGGTTTTCGAGATATACGTTATTGAAAATCGATAATTTTCGAAAAAATCATTTTTACCTCACTCTTTTAGTCAAACGTTTGCTTCTAGTGCCCCCCACGATCGTTTCTTAGAAAAATTGTGAGAAACGAAGTTGTAGATCATTGAATTTCCTTCAATTTGATATGCACATTTGCCACTTTATCTTCAACCAATGAAAAGTTATAGAATTTCTAACATGTACGCTTAATTTCGATGTTCCTCTAGAAATGAGTATGTTGAGAGCCTGTTGCGTTTTAACTGCTGTAACTTGCTATACTCGGGGCAAATCTAACCTGAGAGCACTAAACATACTACAACGGCCAATTTACACCTGCAACGGAAATAACTCCCCGCCGCTACAAAATGCGGATTGCCATATTTGGCCTTTTAACGCCCATTAAGAAAATTATGAAGGTTTTAAATATTTAGGCTTTAAGAAAACAATCACATGTTTTGATTTCTATTTTCATGTAATCAATGTATTTTGGAATTTTTAACCATGCATCGTTCTAGTTACTATTTCCCGAAGTAATGTGTGAATTTCAGAAATCCTCAATAAAATTTTGAGTCCTGTTTACTTTTATAAATACGGGACCATACAAAAATTTATCATTGTAGATGCAGATTTCTGGGTATTTCGGGTTTTGAAATTGTTAGTTTTTTCTTTCGCAATAGGAGATGCGATAAGTTTCGGTAGTTTTGTTTTTATTTAAAATAAGTGTGGCCAGTTATATTAACAATTGATGCAAATATAAAGTAAATGGGCTTTCAGAAACCGACGACAGCACGAATAAATAATTAAAATGACACTACTGAAGTGTGGTTTTCAATTATAGATTTTTTTTTCATTGCATGTATTGTGCAGATTATTATCAGAGTTTCGGCAAATTCAGTTTATGGATTTATGTAAGGCATTTCTTACATATCCTATTTTTTATAGAATTTTGTGTTTATTTGGGATATAAGCGGTTAGTTCTAGAAATGAGGGATTAAACATAAAACGATTATATAAGACCTTAAGTTATGGAAAAAAGTATTTAAGCCAGATTTAATTTACAGAACAAAAATATCTACAAATAAATATTTCTAGATTTTTTTATCAGTAAAATCTTTTATGATTTGATCAAATTTTAATATCCTCATGCTCTATAGAAAGTATTGCAAGACTGTTTAATGTCTACTGCGATATTGTTGGTCTCAGGTATGTTTTAATTAATTCTTATCTAGAAACGCTTCTGCTCCCGGTCCTTATTCTATCATTCGTAGCGAGGAATTTTAGATTTTTATGGGTTTCAGAAATATTAAGATAAAAGAATGCTTCCATTTCTTCAACCCGCATATTGAGATATACATATGCATGTTTTACACACTTCGTTTAGTCGTTATTCTTAATATTTTTTACATCTGTTTACTCAATTTCCTTTTAGACATTTAAAAAAAAATCCTAATCTAATTGGTCAAATCGGCGTAAAGCCGATCCTGCCCTTTAAAGTGTTGTGATGACTACACTAATGCCCTCTTCCAATGAAAAATCACATGCATTTAATTTTTTTCAACACTTTATAAACATTTCCCATTTTTCTCAATTTAACTAGGGGAATATTTCGTCAAACTCACATTTCATCCTTTCTGAAATATCTTCTAATAACTTGGTTTTTGTTAGCCATATTTTTACCCAGTTAAAAAATTAAATGAAAGCATGAAAGATTTTTTGCTTAGTTGCATGTTTATAACTTGGAAAATAGTTTAAGAAATCAGCGTTTAAACATTTCAGATTGTACAGCAAATCACGGCAGTTAATATTCCAATAGGTATAGTGTTGAAAATTTCCTTTCTGTTGTTAACTGCAGATGAGTATTTCTCCCCACTTGTATCTCTTGCAAACACTGCCTTTTCTTCCATTACCCATCGGCAGGAAGTAACAAGCCTGGGGTTACCAAAATTCCACATCCACATTGAACGCCAGATACTCCCGTCATGGAAACGAAGCCTTGTGAATGGTCAGATTATTCTATGACGTTCCATTCTCTCTCGTAGCTGTATTGCGCATTATTTACTAAATACATGAACCACCACATTTTCTGTTGGCCAAATATGTCGACGGTTTATCAGTAAAATCATTATTTTAATGATTTATATCTGAAATGTACCTTTAATCAACTCTGTTAATAGGAAAAGTGCGAACTATATCGCAATCGCGGAATCGTACTGCTCTAGCCTCCCACCTGTATTCAGGTTAGGTATGCCCCGAGTATATCATGATGAATAACAACACTTTAGCAATGGAAATAAGGTAATTGCAATTAAAACACAACACTTTTTTTTAATTATAGCTTTTATTATATTATTACGAATCATATAAAGAAAGTATTTACATGGACTGATAGTAATTCTCAAATGAAAAAAAAATTGCATTCAAGGCAACATCTTGATTTTCTTGAGGCAGAAGGGTCGAAGGTCATTCATCTTCGTCAGCAGTGGAGACGTCGTCCAAAGAAATTGGTAGAGTATGGATGTCGTTGTCTTCATGTTCTTCCTGAATTAATATGGCGACTCCGTTGTTGCAATTGCCCTTGCAATTCGGGCATGTGACAGAGCAGTTTAACAATGCTTTTCTACAACCACACCTGCCACTATCACAACCTTTCGTGCATCGGCAAAAAATCATCTTCGAGGTTTCGTCAGGGGCAGCATACAACTCTGAGAGTTTCGAGACTAGTTGGTCATTCCTCCTCTCTCAACCCCAATTTGGCACCCCACCATGAGGTTCCTCCCCTAACCACAGGTGTAATTGGTGGTACGTCCTGAATGCATGCTGCTTAACAGCTCCTTCAATTTTAGGGAGAGTTGAGGGATCATGTTTCATGTTTGCAGCTGCTTTGATAAATGATTTGTAGCGGAACTCGTTAAGGGATTTTTCCCAGCTGTCTCAATGGAGTCAAGGGAAGAGGAACAGCTGGCAAATACCTCAGCTGTACGTTGCATGATTTTGGACTTCTGGTACATTTTGACAAAACCCACTTTATTCTTGCGATACGCTGCGGATGTCGTTTCACAACCTGTGAATGCATGTAAGAATAACAAATGGGCATTGTCCTTCATTTTCAACTCCTGCTCCAGCTGTTGTGAGGAATATACACTCGTCTTGACCTTTCCTCTTCCGGATTTTACCAGCAGAATGGCGCGATCAGTTGGGGTTTTGGCTACCAAGAGAACAGCTAAGTCGACTTCCACTCCAATAACAGCAACCGAGGAATTTTAAGATTTGTTGATAGCTGTCTTCACAATATCAGCGTCAGCATCACCTGAAGCTTGGAGCGTATTTATCCCATTTTTTTTGCAGCTGCATCATCAGCAGGTTTATCTGCTGACTCTTATTATGAAAGTTGAAAGGAAATCCTCTTGTTTAAATTTAATTTCACTTTCCAAATTGACATTGATGTCCACACATCTCCTGAGTCAATATCGTCGACTCTTTTCAGCTGCTTGTGTGCTCTCCGATGTGTCAGTTTTCCTATTAAAGACTACTGTACAACCTCTCCCATGGTAATGAGTGTTCAGAAATCTAACATAACCATCACAAATGGTTGATACAGTTGTTTCTTTTTGCCAAACAACTTTGTGAACTAGGAATCTCCCATCAACTACAAATTCAAAGGTAGTTAAATCAACATCCTTATCAATTTGCTTAAATAGTGTGTATAGTGCTGATTTTCTGCACTTCCATATTCCACTTTCGTTGAAGAATGCCAAGGGGTCGGGAGCCAGTTCATACTGCATATAATTCTTGAAATCCTCGTCCGATTTCTTGGTAATGGAGATTCGCTGAAAAAGCAAGAATGGATCCACAAGAAATTTTTCATTGTCAATCTTGATTGCCGAATTCATTGAGGAAAGAGGAAGTGCACGATCTTTCCGTAACAGTTTGATATATGTGAACGGCAAGTGTTCCATTTTTGCTATTGCTCGTTTGCCAATTGTAACTGCATCATGGCATAAGATTGTATCATCTCCCATGACCCCTGACGCTATTGACATGATTTTCTCGGTCCTCAGAAAAGGAGGGTTATTATCAAACCATTGTGTATGCTTGCCAATGTCACTTGCGTCTCGACTTTGGGGAGCTTCTCCAAATTCCTTGTGCTGCTCAATTGATGAAAACAAAACACTACAATATTCTTCGAGTGAAGCACATATGTTTTGAGTTGAAGTCATCCCAATTACCCATTTACTGAGAGCACTATCTGTCATGCCTCTATCACGGGTCATGCCACCTCGGCTTGAGAATGATCGCATCAAGGTTGTCTCGATGGTTATGTCTGACCACATGCCGCACCAGAACAGGTCATTCCATCTCATAGTGAAGTAGCCTTTGTACACGAACTTTTCGTACTCCTCTGGTGTCAATAGAGTAGAGAAACTTTCTATATCCTGTACATATAAGTGGCAAGATTTGGCATACGGGAAGAATCCAGCAGCGTGAAAATAGGATATCATTCGCTTATAGCAGTTCAGATGAGCAAGGAAATCACCAGACCTCTCTGCATATATGCACTCCTTTATCAAATTCACCATTTTGATGTATTGGATAAGAACTAAATAGAAGAAGGGTGGAACATTCTAGCCTGTCGGCGCCTTTTTGATATCGAGGATGAAGGCTGGAAGATTCTCGAACGTTCTACCCCTACCACCATTAGTTGTTATTAATCAACTTCACCCGAGAAAAACATTACAATAACAAAAGCTATAATTATAAAAAAGCGTTGTGTTTCAATTTCAATTACCTTATTTCCATCGCTAAAGTGTTGTTATTCATCATGATAGCAAGTTACAGCAGTTAAAACGCAACATTCTCTCAACATACTCATTTCTAGAGGAACATCGAAAATGAGCGTACATGTTAGAAATTCTATAACTTTTGATTGGATGAAGATAAAGTGGCAAATGTGTATATCAAATTGAAGGAAATTTAATGATCTAAAACTTCGTCCCTGACAATTTTTCTGAGAAACGATCGTGGGGAGCATTAGAAGCAAATGTTTGTCAAAAAGAGTGAGGTACAAATGATTTTTTCGTAAATTATCGATTTTCAATAACGTATATTTTTCTACAGTACATTTTTTTCTACAGTGCACCATTTCCTAGTTTTAAGCGAAAAACCAAAAAAGGGAACCTTTCCCCCCCCTCCCCTCCCGGCTTTAGCTCACCTCTCAGGGGCGGGGACTTTTAGTATGTTTACCTACTAACAACTCCTAACAAAGTCCTAAAGTCAAAAATTATCGCATATTCCATACACTGTACTCCCCTCTTTTGAGCACTCATTGACTGGACTAATAACACAGTTTAAAAAATTCTTTTTGAATTCTGTCAGCGTCCGGGTTATTTGCTTTGTCAACAGTGCGATACTTACAAACTTATGTTGAAGATGAAAGTTAACATAACGTCTGAGTAGCCCCCCCCCCTTGCACTTGTAACACTCTCTGAAGATTTCTATTATTTTGGCACCTTGTTCCATTGTTAATGTCCTCGTTGGAGAAACTTTTGTGTATGTCTAAGGTCCCAGTAATGCCTGTCTTTTGAGAAAGTAGAATGACTTTCGTTATTATCCTACTTGAATTTGCTGTCAGTAAAAATAAATAGAAACGTAGTTCCAGAATTGCAGTTGAAGGAACCAGAGCAAATACGTCTGGTATTCGAAAATTACAGCGACCACAGCTTTCGCCTTGTCAAACTGTCGACCGGGCGCTACGCAGGAATTCCTATATACGCAGCCGAGGGTTGATTTCCCAAGTTCGGTGACATTTTTCATTATTGAGGGCCTGGGCGCCAGATGGACAGTACTGATCTGACATTCAATTGAGGCAACCCCGGGCACCGAATTCGTCTGTATCATGCATTTGAAAGAAATGCTCGTTGGGAAAGCAAATTGTTAACTTCTTCGTCGAAGAAGCTCATTATATGTATATTTATTTTTTTCAAGACACATTATATGTATATTTTAAGAGTGCACGATTCTGTAACAAATATCTTATTTAGTTTTTTAACACTTTAATTTTCTTTCGTCCTTTGTAGGTGTTCAAGAATACTGTCGTAAGACGTGCCAGTGGATAATTTCATTCCAGATTACGATCTTAAAATATGATAATTTTGAATTTACGAGAAGAAAAGTCTTATTAAAGAGCAATGTTTCAGCTTGAATATGGAACTCAGCATTAATTGTTCACAGTATGTCGCAAGGGCAGATGCATATATAAACCTGCTTGTTTTCGATGAAATATTACTTCGTTTTGATTCCGTTAATTGTCAGTGAGTTGCTGTTTCCCCATTTTAAGAGAGCAACGTAACTCTTGCGCCTCATGCCAAGAAAAGACCATGATGAGTAGAAACCTCTTGTGAGCCCTACTTGCGAAATACTAATTTCTCTGTAAAATTTGTTGAACAGACATCTTAGAACGAACCATTTGAAAATAAAAAGCCCAAGTATGATAAAAGTTGCTTAGTAACGTGAGGGACCAGAGAAAAAATTGATATGGTTTGTAAAACAAGCTCATTTTCCTAGATGTACAGAAGAGAAAACCTCTGTGCGCTGCGGAACTAACAAAGGATTTTCTGATTAGGTTAGTTCAAAATATAAAAAAAGACTTTGTGGCCACACGGTACTAAATTGGTATGTTTAAATTGTATGTGGAAAAATATTTCATCGTGACAAATTATTAGCACATCCGTATCCATGCCAGAGAAAAATCTTTCATCACTGGGTATGAATACAATTTTTTTAGGGCAGCCATTTGAAAAACCATCACCGCAAGCATAACGGAAATAAACTATTCGTCTGTAACTTCTGTGATTTTTTTTTTAAATCTGCAGATCACTATGACGACAAATTTCCCTATCCACATCGAAGGTTTTCCACAAAACAGCAATTTGGAAATGCATCTCCGTGCGCATACTGGAGAAAAGCCTTTCGTCTGCTCCGTATGTAACAAAGGATATTCTGTTTATGGTGAGTTGAAAATACATCTCCGTACGCATACTGGGGAAAAGCCTTTTGTCTGCTCCGTGTGTAACAAAGGATTTTCTAAGATCAATAACTTAAAAAAACATATCCGTATGCATACTGGAGAAAAGCCTTTCGTCTGCTCCGTATGTAACAAAGTATTTTCTCAAAACGAACACTTAAAAACACATATCCGTACGCATACTGGAGAAAAGCCTTTCGTCTGCTCCGTATGTAACAAAGGATTTTCTCAAAACGAACACTTAAAAACACATCTCCGTACCCATACTGGAGAAAAGCCTTTCGTCTGCTCCGTATGTAACAAAGGATTTTCTGTTATTGGCTACATGAAAATACATCTCCGTACGCATACTGGAGAGAAGCCTTTTGTCTGCTCCGTGTGTAACAGAGGATTTTCTAAGATCGATAACTTAAAAATACATCTCCGTACGCATACTGGAGAAAAACCTTTCGTCTGCTCCGTATGTAACAAAGGATTTTTTGATAATGGTCAATTGAAAAGACATCTACGTACGCATACTGGAGAAAAGCCTTTCGTCTGCTCCGTATGTAACAAAGGATTTTCTGTTATTGGCCACTTGAAAATACATCTCCGTACGCATACTGGAGAGAAACCTTTTGTCTGCTCCGTGTGTAACAAAGGATTTTCTAAGATTGATAACTTAAAATTACATCTCCGTACGCATACTGGAGAAAAGCCTTTCGTCTGTTCCGTATGTAACAAAGGATTTTTTGATAATGGTCAATTGAAAATACATCTCCGTACGCATACTGGAGAGAAGCCTTTTGTCTGCTCCGTGTGTAACAAAAGATTTTCTAAGATCGGTAACTTAAAAAGACATCTCCGTACGCATACTGGAGAAAAACCTTTCGTCTGCTCCGTATGTAACAAAGGATTTTCCCAAAACGAACACTTAAAAATACATATCCGTACGCATACTGGAGAAAAGCCTTTCGTCTGCTCCGTATGTAACAAAGGATTTTCTCAAAACGAACAGTTAAAAGCACATCTCCGTACTCATACTGGAGAATAGCCTTTCGTCTGCTCCGTATATAACAAAGTATTTTCTCAAAAGGAATAATTAAAAGTACATCTCCGTACGCATACTGGAGAAAAGCCTTTCGTCTGCTCCGTATGTAACAAAGGATTTTCTCAAAACGAACACTTAAACATACATCTCCGTACGCATACTGGAGAGAAGCCTTTTGTCTGCTCCGTGTGTAACAAAGGATTTTTTGTTAATGGTCACTTGAAAATACATCTCCGAACGCATACTGGAGAAAAGCCTTTCGTCTGCAGTGTATGAAGAAAGGATTTTCTCAAGACACTCATTTAAAAATACATTTTCTAAAGATTTTCTAAGAACGATAACTTAAAAACACATCTCTACGCATAATGGAGAGCAGCCTTTCGACTCCAGTGTATGTAACAAATGATTTTTTGATAACCGTAGCTTAAAAAGACATCTGTGTACGCATAATGGAAAAAAGCCTTTCTTCTACAGTGTATTCAACTAAGGATTTTCTCGAGAGACTAACTTAAAAATACTTCTCCGTTCGCATACTGGAGAGAAGCCTTTCGATTGCAGTGTAAGTCAGAAAGAATTTTCTGAGCATGGTAGCTTAAAAAGACATCTCCGTGTGCATACTGGAGAAAAGCCTTTCATATGCATTTTATGTAACAAAGGATTTTTTGATAACAGTAGCTTAAGAAGACATATGCATACTGGAGAAAAGCCTTTTGTCTGCAGTGTTTGTAACAAAATATTTTCTCAAAAGACAAAATTAAAAATACATCTCTACACACATACTACAGAACATCCTTTCGAGTTTAGTGTATGTAAGAAAGAATTTTCTGATTATGCTAACTTAAAAAGACATCTTTCTAGTCATACTAGAGAAAAGCTTTTTGTCTGCAGTGTACGCAAGAGAGGATTTTGTCGACAGAGTAATTTTAAAACGCACCTCTGTGCGCATACTGAATAATAGCTTTTTCTCTGCAGTGAGTGTACGTAAGAATGGATTTTAACGTAGGATTACGTTCCTCCGTAACCGTCCGCGGTAAAGGAAAATTTCAGACATCTGTCGTCGCGAGTTATAATTTTGGTAGCACGCCAAACCCAGTCTGTATCGCTTGGGCAAGCAGTAAACAGTTAAACTGAAATGTACAAAATACATAAAAAAGAGCTAAGCAACGATAAATAATCCTACGTTAATAACCCGCAGGAGTTTCGTTAGAAGAGACTACCTGAATTTGTTTTTGATAATTGTAACTTAAAAAAACATCTCCGTGCGCATACCGGAGAAAAGCCTCTCGCCTGCACTGTACGTCAGGAAGGATTTTTTATAAATGATTTCTTAAAAAGATATCTCCTTACGCATACTGGAGAAAATCCTAAGCATCTTCATACGCATACTGGAGAGAAACCTTTCATCTGCAGTTTATGTGAAAAAGGATTTTCTCAAAAAGGTCTTTGAAAATGACATCTCGAAATGCATACGGAAAAATAACTTTTTGCTGGTTGTGTTTGTAATACAGGATTTTCTAATACGAGTGGTTCAAAAACATATTGTGATGTCGTGCAACATCCCATTTTTTCTCACAACGTTCACAGGACAATTGTGTAGAAAGAAGACGGAAGCTGAGACGTGGAAACCAGCATTCTAAAGGTTCAAGGGTCTACCCATAGAAATACCCAGATAATAGTTTTGTTATTCTACGCGGCATCATTAATTTCAGTTCGCCATGGGGCGGACGGACCTTGGCCGGAAATTCCACAGGACAAAGATCGGCGGAGGACTAGCCGATGCTCGTTATGAAAAGTTTTTTCAGGGGCTGGGCTGACTGGAAAGTGACCAGCGCGGCAAAGACAAAGACCCCACAAGGCGTTCGGTGGCGGAAGTGAAATCCAACCCCCTCGGAGGGGGGAAAATCTGCTTGGAGGTGACTGGAAGGAACAGACGGTCAGTTGGCAGAGGCGAGGTCTAGAGGATGGTCAGCGTTGGGAAGCTGATAAGACAGTTTTTTGTGAGACCAGTGGCTAGTTCCATGCACGACTAGCAAATCTAATGAATAGTAATAGCCGAACGGCTAACTGTAAATATTTTGTATATAGTGAGTTCTAATAAAGGAATTTAATTTTAATTTCGCGCCTCTGCTTATCTCAAATATGAGTCTGATTTATTTGATCTCGTGTGAGATTGTGTTAGCTTGTTGTCGGCCACGTCATGACTATATGTTTACAGGTATCGGAGAAAGATTGTTCATCTGCTGTGTATGCGAGAGGATTTTCTCTAGTTTAAAAACACATTTGACAGGAAAACTTTGGACATGAATACCAAGACTTAATATTCTTGGTATTCATGTTATCGTTGCATTTAGTCGATTCGGCGCTTGAGAGTATAGAAATGATTTGTTTAGCCTTGTACATGGGGCATAGTTTCATGTTGATTCAGCACGTGGAAAAGCATGGTAGATCGTTTTACCATTTTAATTTTCCCTACATAAAGAATCCATTCAAAATAAAGCAGAGTTAGCAGAGCCTCAGTTCTGTGCATCATAGATATTGAAACATTTTTTATTGCATATACACCACGCATGTATTTGCAGTATGCGGATAATCAAGGCACTGATTATGGCCACTTTTAATAAAAAATTTTAAATTAATTTGCTTGTGGGTTTATATATTTTTTAAAGAAATGTATGTCGTTGTTCTCTGATTCATGAAAATAAAAAGTATTCATCTTGTGGGAAAACGTTGTTTGTATGTTTTGTATTTTACTTCTCTCATTATTTGTAAATTAAAGAAAAAAGCTTATAAAAAATTAGAATTGCGTTTTTTAATTGTTTATTTGTTATTTCGATGGTTTATTTCTAATGCGTGTAGGGAAATTTTTCGAAAGGGAAAATGTAAAAAGCCATGGGTGTAATTTGGTTTTGCATTCTATGCTATTGCTATATTTTTTTTCATGAAATCGTTTCTAACTTTTGAGGTTCATTTTTTTAGAACGGGGTACCAAGTTGAAAATATGTTTTAAAAATACAAAAGGGTGAATTAAGAGAGCTACAAATTTTTCTATGAATACATTATCATGTTATATTCACAAAAATACAATAATATTGTAAGAAAACAAAAGAACAATATTATTTTTTTCAACAACAGAAAATTTTGTCATTTGCCCCTTTCTGCCCCATACCCGGGGCAGAACGGGGTTTTAAGGACAAGTAATTATAAAAATATATAAAACTGGTGGAAATGCAGAATAAATAAGTTTGCTCTATATTTATTTAGTTTTTAGTGACTATGAAGGTTTAACTACAGTTTTCGTTGGTTGTGCCCTTTTCTTAAGCCTATTCAGAAAATCTACGCACTAAGACAGCCTTATCTGTTAAGACAGCGGTATTCCCCTTCCTCTGATTCGTCCTTGTCGCGCTTTCTTTAACTTTTGGTTTAGGCATTAGAATTTCAGGTGAAACATGAACTGAAGAGGCCCTGTTGTCAGCTGTCATCCAAGAGCACCCAGGAGTGGCACAATTAGCCTCATTAAATCGGACCTTTTTAACCGGCGTGTCATTAGAGTTGGCTCAAACCTCGCCTACTCTATCATCCAACCTGATAGGCATGACTCTTGCACCAAATGTTGCTTCGGGTTTCGAACAGATAAAGTAGGATGTCTCTTAAGGAATCCACTGACCCAATTTTGGTCTGCGATTCTCTTTTGAAATCTATAACCAAGGCCATTTCTTACAGCCAACTGATAACTGAGGCTACGCAAGTCTTTCATTGTTATACCGAATAACCTAGCCTCCATAGTTTTTAAATAGTTAACGAGCACAGGTCCCTGCTCTTCCGTAAATATGTTTTTAAATTTTCCAGCCATTTTATCAATCTTGTAGTCAGGGTTTTCCTTTCTTCTTTTTTTAACGTATCTTTCCAGAGTAGACTGGGGAACATCAAATTGGTTCGAAGCCTCCAAATACCCAGATTGGCGAAAAATAACCACCTCGACAGCATTGTTAATTGCCTCGGAGAACCATGATTGCCTATTTGCCTTTTTCTTATAGTCTCGAACCATCTGAAATCGAATGAAAAAAATTAGGGGTGTACTAAAAACGATCTCTTAGTTCGATGTCCCTGGGTACGAGGGGCCCTGGTAAAAATTATGTTCCACCGCGAGTCAAGATTAAGAAACCCATAAAATTACCTGGAATCATCAAAGGATTCTGGTTTTACCCTAATTCCTGACGTCTAGCGTTTTATTTCAACATCGACAAAGTGTTTTATGATTAGTACTAGCTGAATACCCGTACTTCGCTACGGAGTACATTCAAATTAAATACAACGGTCAATGTATGCAATTAATGGCATTATATATATATACATATATATATATATATATATATATATATATAATAAATACAACAATCAATGTATGCAATTGATGTAAAAAAATATATATATTTATAAAAAAAATCGTAACGGATAATTTTATAGACAAAATAATGTAGAAGAAAATATTCAAATTAAATGTAATAGAACATACTACAGAATATAGTACAGTTTGAGGAGCATATCTTTTACTGTATTTTAATATTTTTTTGGATAATGTCCAATCGTCTGCCACATTAGCAAGAAAAAAATATTTTTTTTTGTCTATTTCGTTATTATGCACGTGACGCAAAATTAGTTTAAAATATCACAAAAAGAAAAAGAAATCACGTGATCAGCATTTAATAAATTAAATTCTAAAAATTAATCTATAAAAATTCCCCAAAAATCAGAAAATAGAGGTAAAGATTCGAAAAAGATGTCATTTTAAAGGAATTTTTATGGTCTTTCTCGTGCTGTAAATTTTATAACCCTCAGATTATTGTTTTAAATGCAAACTTGAAAAATATTACAAAAAAACAGCTTAAAAATTTAATTTTAAAAAGTCTAAGAAGAATTTTTCAAAACTTTCTTAGTGCACCCCTACACTATAAGAAGAATCGCCATGCAAAATGTCAGCCCTTTAGTTCCAGCGGTTTGGTCTCTGCGTTATCTGTCAGTCAGTCAGTCAGTTACCGAACTGTCTTATATATACAGAAGAGAAGGGCATCATTCCCTTCAGCAATCATCGTTTAATGTGACATTAAATGCTTCGATTGCGGTTTTGTGGGACATGGTGTCTTCATCTCAGACAATTAACTTGCAATGCTTCAGAATCCTTGCCTTTCCTGAATTTCTTGAAAAATTTCATGTAGGAATCTCTGTGTTTGCTAGATTTATGGGTAACTTCAAAACCGAGTGAGCTGTCCTCCCTCCTGTCAATAGTGTTGCGGCAATGTCCGAAGAAGCAACAACTAGGGTAATCGCGTTTTTGCAATCTCAATTCTCGTACTCAATTTTTCCTAAACCAAATAAATTACTGAAAAAATTTGCCTTAAAACTGAGATTAAAATCGAAAGTGCAAAATTATAGAAAATGAAATCAAAAGTATGTTTTAAAATTATAGAGGATAATTCCCAATAGACGGTGCCATCGCCAATTTGGCGAAAAGTTGGCGCAAAAATCCCGTTCGGAGACCTGTTAGGCTTAAACTACGAAATGTAAACAAATGTGGCGACCAAGAAAGAGCAAATAAATTGGAAAATAAACTTATTGCTGGCTTTATGAAACTCGTAGGCGCACACGGGATCTTCGCTTCGCTCAGATACCCTTGCTTCACTCCTCTACGCTCAATAAAATTAAAAAAATATCATCTAATCTTAAATTTCTCCCCTGATATTTAGAAACAACATCTTTAACTGACATAGCAATAAACGGCTAACTGAAAAGCAATTAACAAACACAAACTGTATTTGGCATTTGATCGCATATTTGACAAACATCTAAACATTATGCGGCACCGTGTATTGGGATTGAGCACAATTTAAATAAAGTAATAACATAAAATAAGTAATAAAATTAATAGTCTATGCAAATAATAGGAACAGCTTCGATATAGGACACCATTGGCGATATTTTGTATTGGCGACTTTTTTTGTCGGCTAGCCAAACATCGCATCGTAAATTATCATATGAATTACATAGAAATTTAATTTTGCAAAATATAAATTAAAAAATAATACAATGAGGAAAATAGCGTAAACTTTGTAAACGAATTCTGTGTATACTAAATTACCAATATATGAATTCTACTATACCAAAGCTGTTCCAATGGGGTACGATGTTGAAAATGTCGTATTACATCTTGTTACAATCTGGAAATGGTTTATTTCAGTTATAACACCAAATAACTACAAAATAACAATAATATGTGTAAAGGTATTTAAAGAAATTGAAATCCATGCGTTCACAACATCTAGAATTAACATCCAATATGTGCGCATGCGCAGTTCTGATGAATGATTGATTCCAACGCCTGGAGATGAAATATTATTAAAAAACCGTATTTATTTATAATTATTTAAAAGCTTCCAATCTTATCTTAGAATTATCCTAAGGTTTCAAAACATAAGTATACGAATTTTCAACCAGATTCGTCAAGAAATGTAGATTTGTATACGATACATACATAGAGACACTTTGCTTTATTTATATAGATTACTGAAATTTGCCGTGCCTAAAATTACGATCTTGTCTTTCCTTGCGTTTGCCCTTGTTCAAATCACCTCCGAAGATGAGCGTCAAAAATAAAGGTTTTAACCAATCACAGAACTCGATGGAGTTTCCACATAATTATTGTATAACGGAATTAATTTTTCATTAACAGAAGTAACAAACATTAATCAGTGTGATAAATGCATTATTTTTATTCATACGCGATGGAATCAATAAATTTGTACAAAACTTTAAAAACCACCAGTTGGTACCCGTCAAAACATGACGGCTAGATAGTAAATAAATGTACTGACAAACAAATTATACTCGGCACATCGTTGCCAAATTTTGAAAATCATAATATTCAGAAGAGAGAAATACACTTCAAAAAATTACTATGGAACCCGATAAAAATAAATAAGGTTACTCAACAGACGAAATAAACAATTTCTGTCAGGTTTAATTCTATATCTCACAAACATAATTCAAAATAAAAATGACAGAGAAATAATTAGAGAGATTCCTCGAAATAAACAAATTAACATGGTTTTGTGGCATCGTGCTTAGTAAGTATCTAAAGCCAGATTTAAACATATCACTGAGCATGCGCAGAAACTAATTAATGTGTTTATGCGGCCTCGTACGAAGTGAATATATAAAGTCAGATTTAAACATGTCACTGAGCATGCGCAGAAAGCAATTTTTAATTGTAAATTACCGCTAATTAATAGAATTTGCTGTTACAAAAAGCAAATTTGACTAATCTAGAGATTACAATCTTCCGTTTAAGACCAAAATGAAGTAAATTCAAGCAGTATTTTTCTTTCATGGACTGCCCAAATGATCGACTTAGCAACTTAAATAGATAGACTAGTTGATACCTGTCAAAGCATGCCGGCTAGATAGTAAATAAATGTACTAATACACAAATTCTACTCAACACGTCATTGCCAAATGTTCAAAATCATAATTATGCGCAGAAACAAATCAATGTGTTTAAGGGGGCGTTCATTAATTACGTGAGGCTTTTAGGGGGTGGGAGGGAGTAGAGCTGAAACTCACCCAGTGTCACGTGGGGGAGAGGGGGGGGGGTCTCGGCAAATATCACGTAATTTTTTTTCCGCAAGAAACAGTGTAACTGCGAGAAAACTGGGTTATATTAAGTAAAACACGTTTCTACACTAAAATATGGCTAAATCCTACACAATAGTTCCAGTAGTCATTCTTGAGACCACACATGAGTCCCCGTGGACTGAATTAGAATGAATATTCTTTTACGAATTTTAGTAGTTCCTATTTAAGTATTTTTCTGTTCGATTTTCCCACTGTGACTCTAGACTACGTTCTTAGTAGTCTTAAATACTAGTCTTAACTAAAAATAATTAAGCAAATTATGTTTTTTTAAATAAATCCAACGCAATCAAACACAGATTAACATAATTACACTAAGAATACGCATTTTCAAAAATCTCACGTGAGATAAGGGGGGAAGGGGGGTCGAGCCAAATCTTGCAACATCTCACCAGGGGAGGGGGGAGTCGAAAAATTGCCAAAATCGCGTCACGTAATTAATGGACGCCCCCTAAGCTGCCTCGTGCTTAGTGAGTATCTAAAGTCAGATTTTAAAATGTCACTGAACATGCGCAGAAAGCAATTTCTTTTTAATTGTAAATTATCGCTAATTAAACAGCGCGAAATAAACAATTTCCATGAGGTGTAATCTTATAGTTCACAAACATAATTATCATATAAATAAAAATAGCGGAGAGAGATCTAGAGAGACTCCTGTATAAACGTGTTTATCATTAAAACGTGTCACTGAGCATACGCAGAAACAGTGAGTTTCTAAAGACAGACTTAAAGGTGCCATTGAGCATGCGCATAAATCAATTTTTTAATTGTAAATTATCGATAATTGATTGAAATTGCGGTTACAAAAACCAAATTTGACAAATCTACAGATTACAATCTTTCGTTTAAGACCAAAATGAAGTAAATTGATGCAGTAGTTTTCTTTCACGGACTGCCCTGAATGTCGGCTTTCAAATTTAATAGATAGATCGCAGAACATGTTCCTAGATAATAAGCCCCGATATATGCAGTAATCAAGCCTCCCATTTATATCGAGTATGTACTTAAATTTCCGTACCTAAACGGATTCGAATGAGTAAAGGAAACGAAAAATGCAAAAGATATCATAGAAGTGGCCGCTTCCAAAGAGGAAAATTAAAAAAAAACTCCCTTTTTCAAAACAACTGATTTCAACAACAACGAAGTTACAAGTTGTTAAGATTACCTTCAGATGACAAAACTGAAATCCCAACTGATCGGGCGCAAAATTTGTGAGTCAGTATCTGTAGTTAGATATAGATTTAAGATTGAAGCGTGTTAATATTTTCCCCATTCGAGAATTACTGTATATCATTAACATGTTTTTGTTTAATCCCTTTGATGAGTTTTTTTTAGATAACAAGTTTACAGTTTTCATTACATGTATTTGAATAATAACTATGCTTTAACCATTGCATTTTTAGGTTACACATGAAATCTGAGTTCTGTTTTGAAATCTCTTCATTTTGGTCACTTTATTAAAAACGTTACTCAAAATGCGAAAAGTCAAGTTTTACAGGACTTATATCACATTCCATTCATAATGTGAAAAAAAGAACACAGAAATCCCATTACAGCCTTTTTATTAAAAATACAAAAAATATCTTATATATAAAGCAGAAACGGGAAATGGGTCGTGTGTGTATGTGTGTGCGAGTCACAAAAACTCAAGAACCGTGAGCCCTACCTGGAGGAAATTTACACGGTTTAGGCCAGGCGCCCACTGGCAACTTTTAATTTGGGCAACTAAACATTTTAGTTTATTGAAAGTTGCCGGAAACCTTCGACAAGCGCCCACTGGCAACTAAATAAAATGGATTGCGTGGAAGCTGCGGCGAAAACGTAAACAAAGCCACAGAAGGTGTTTGGTCCATCCAATAATCCTATATATAATAGCCGTTGTCTCTATATTACACTTCCGGGCTGTACTCATCTTTCAATTGAAGCCCTCAGTAAACAATCCGCCAAATAGGCTTAATTTCAATTTCAGATGTGGATCAGAATTTTTTCTTACCTAAAAACAAATATCTTCTCCATCAAATCACATTTGTTCAGCCTATTTTTCTATAAAACATTCAGAACTAAAAAAAAATTGTATGTTTTTAGCTGTATATTTAACAGTTTTTAAAAATCTGTTTACTTTTGCGATGAATTCTGAAAGTAAATAAACTTGAATTTGAATGAATCGCGAAGTGAACTGTAAAAAAAGTTTTTAACTTTCATATACTTTTTCCATTATGACGTCATTTTTAGTATTATGACGTCAAAATGACGGGTTGGATGGCAGTCTACTACTCCAATCGCATGAAAAACTAAATAAATAAAAAATAATGAAAGGGTTTGCTTTTACAAGGTGTCGATTAAATGCAATATTTTAGATAATTCGGGATATTTTTTAACTTTCATATACTTTTTTCATTATGACGTCAAAATGACGGGTTACCTACTAGTAAGTAGGAGATTATTTGACGGGCAGTTTTATAAATTATTTGAAGATTTAAGAGTACACCCAAAAAATTTTTCAAACCACCCAAAAAATACAAGATTACGTTTGGCTTTACCACCGCAGGAAAGATTAGCTGTGACTTTAAGGTAAGAAAAAAGATTTTCTTAAAAATCTGAAAGTTTATTGAAATAAAATACATATTAGAAACATTTTTTTGTAAAAAATTTTATCGACTGTGCTTCTAAAAATAGTGGATAGTGATTACAAGTTCATTTATGTAACAGTTCGAGCATAATGTTCATCAAGTGATTCTAATATTTTTAAACAGTCAGCATTTTCAAGATTGCTTGAAAGAAACCAATTAAAAATTCCAGGACAAATTTGTCTCCTAATGACGACAATGCCATTTACTCTAGTGGGGGATGAGGCATTTGCTCTTTCACAGTTTGTATTACGACCATATCCCAGCAGAAATCTGTCCGTAAAACAACGTATCTTTAATTACAGATTAACAAGAGTCCCCAGACTGGTAGAATGTACATTTTGAAATTTTAGAAAACAAATGGAGAATATTCACAGACCTCTCGATGCCAGTATTGAATTCAGTGAATCTGTTATTTAAACATGCTTCATTCTACACAATTTGTTAGAAAACATGATGGAATACGTTTTGAAGACACTCTCTTTGACTGTTCATTGGAAAGAATCTCTACAGTTGGAGTAAGAAGAAACAATCAAGGTTCTGCGTTAAGAGATTATTTTACATATTATTTCATTTCTCCTCAAAGAAGTATTCCTTGGCAGTCTGACAAAATTTAATATAAAAGCTGTATATGATAATTGAAAAGGGTTAATATTAAAAAAATTATCAACTTACTCTTTTAGTTCTTTTGTTTTTCCTCCAACTTATCCCAATTTTCAATGAATTGTTGACACAATTCCTCCCATAAAGTCTTCTTTAAATTTTTCTCAGAATATTTTTTTGATTTTATGTTGTATAAAGCTGGCCGTTTTTCAATTTAACTTATAAATAGTTCAGTGTCCAGCGACATGTTTACACCGAGTACTGAAGCAAACTGGTGATCTTCAACTTTGCCAACTCCTCATGAATCGGACTAGCCAAACACGCCCCCGATGATTTGCCTCGATCAGATCCATAGGCGTAGCGTCGGGGGGGGGGGGGGGGGCACGACCCCCCATCTTAACTTGATATAAATTAAAACGTTAATAGAAGTTCAGCTGAAATCGGAAAATTGTAAAAAACTTTTAAGAAAGTTGTTTTTTTTCCGCTTTTTCAAACTATGAAACTAAAGATTCCGATTATGTCTTTAGCCTTAACATAGTTTTTAACAATAATATGATCCATAACAAAAATTCGATGCTATTTTTTTTCTCATTTTATTTATATTATATTTATTTTTCTCATTGTATAACTTTTGAATACTACTCAAACATCAGTTCTATTGTTATTCAATTTCAAAAATATCATATTTTAAGGACCGTCTGGCAGTCAATGCGCGGAAGAGGACCCTAACTGAATTCAATTCGTGCAGCCCCCCAAAAAAGTTAGAAGCCACGCTACACCTATCTATTGCGAGCAACTAAATAATCAACAGTGGGCGCAGTCCTATCTAAACCAACGTGATCTATTTGTCCTCGGCAACAGTTTCATCACCCAAAGAATCGAACATGTTGGAAATTTTTAGTTGCCGCAACTGAAAAATCGCCAGTGGGCGCATTACCGAAGGAATCAATGTGTTTCATTTTCGTGATTAAAAAGTTGCTTTGAACTAATCGCCAGTGGGCGCCTAACGTAAATGTTCTTGGAAAATCAGGATGAATGTGACTATTTTCATTCCGCTACGACGTACCATTCCCGAATTATGTCAGAACAAGTTTACGCGGTATCAACGAATATTTTTATTCAATTCCATTGTAACATTTCATTGTTGCCAATTTAATTATAACATTTGCGTAAAAATAAATAAACATGAATTAAAACGTAATTTATTCATATAAGGCGCATGCAAGAGTGAATTTGATATATTATTTTCATATACGTGGCAACGCCAGAATATTTCTTTTTAAAACTGAATATATAAAAATGGAAAGTCATTCATTTTCAATGAATGTGTTCTCGATCCATTTCATGCATTAAAACTATCCCAAGCTACCTGTTCAAACTCAGATATACTGAAGGACACATTCACTTAGCTAGAAACACGTGCGTTTAGCCTTCACGCGATGATTTACGTATATAACGGAAGTGACATTGAAACATAGCAGACGATTTAGTTTTGAGAAAGAATTACAATCATGAAATACGTGTATATTATAATTAAGAAAGTCTGAAAGTGGCATTGAATTAAATGCATTTTTCATTACTGAAAAAATGAAATTAATTTGTTTAAGAGTTTTTATTACTTTAGAACATCATAACATGAGGCTAATCATAGAAAAAAAAATAATAACAGAAACTTAATACCGAGCGAAGCCGGGTAACAAATCTATATCGATATAAATTGACAACAGAAATCAATAATTTTTCAAAAGAAAAACAATTTTAAAAGAATAACAAGATAAAACACAATGTACTGCTTATAGTCTCTCTCGTAGCTTAATATTTGGCAGAAAGGTATGGATATAAATTAACATCAGAAATTAATCGATTTTAAGAAGAAAAAGAAAAACAATTACCTTAATTATTACCATAAAATATAAATATTAAAGAAAACAAATGTTGCTACATGTATAACTTGCTGTCACATTATATAATGTCTCTCATAGAGGCTTGCACTTTATATAAAATCAAGCTGTTTCCAGGATTGTAATCAAACGACTGAATATCACTAGCAGCCACAGCCTTTTCCCCTCTGTCTATCAAACTTTTTTAATCTTTAAAAAAGGTGAAAATTTCAATCAAGGATATCATGCTGAAGTGTCTTGTATAAACTAATGAAATAAAAGAGAGAAACATGACTATGAATTTCAATAAAAAATGTTACAATATAACTAAATTCTCAACCGTTGAAAAAACTATTTCATTTAAAAACAATTAAATGAGAATGTTGCAGCAATCAGTTTATTTTTAATGTCTGTTATTAATGTAAAGTTATTGTTTATGAAGCATAAATAGTTATAAAGAATACGTAGCTGAAACAATTACTGTTACCAAATACTACTTTTCAATATTTATTATGAAAAACAATAACAAGAAAGTTTTAACAGGCATATAATTGGGAAAAACATCTACTTACTGAATCTTACATTATTCACATTACAGATACAACATTAAGAAAACTGATAATAAACATTAAATAAAGAATTTGAAGAGTATCTCTTCCACTAACTGTGTGGTATAAGAACAATGCAAAACAAATCAATTATTTCATGCTTCATACTTTTAAGATTGCTGCATTAAACTAAGGTTGGTTACACACTAATATTTAATCAAACAATCCCATCATAAAACCAGCCAGCAACAAAAAGGATGCATAAAATCAATGGCTGAAAAAATACTTAGCCGTTAAAGTTAGTCAGTATTCTTTTAGTTCAAAGATTTGACTGAAAATAAATCTAAATAGAATAGATTGACATAAATATATCCTACTGAGACACCCATTCAGTTTTAAGGGAAGTGAATCAAGTACACAGGTAAAGAAATAAATAAAAACATACATCTAACACAGTATAAATCTACAAAAATGTACGCCAGTCATAGGATACATTAAAAACAACAACAATACAGTGTCCTATACTAGCAATATGTCAACTTCAGGAACCCTTTCATCATGCAAAGTGGATTATACTGCTTTAAGAATGTTACCACACAAATATTTGAGGAAAATCGAATGAACAGTCCGGTATATACGTATTTTTACAGTGATAATTTTTATCGAAAGTGCCATTTTAATACCGCTACCATCAGCGACACATTCAAATCGTAAATGCAATGGCACTAGGGATAAATCAGTGTTACTGGGAATGAAATCTACTTACCAATCTATCTTTGATTACGTTAGAATATCCACATAGACAGAAACAACATAAAAAACTATTCACAAACACTAAATAAGAAATTTCAAGAGTATCGCTTCCTCTAAGCCTATCTTTCCCAGCGATAGGCTTAAAGGAATGAAATTTTAAAACGCTTTCTACTCTAAGGGCCTGTTCACATAGGAGTCCGTTGCGTTGCGTTAAGGAAAAGATGACGTTGAGACGAAAATAAACCAATCATATGCCTCCAAACGATTAGCAATGAAATTTTTAACGCCTATGATTCGTTTATTCTCGTCTCAACGTCATCTTTTCCTTAACGCAACGCAACGGACTCCTATGTGAACGGGCCCTTATTATTGTACGAAATCACATTCATCAGTTTTTGTGGTAGGGTATTTTTTTCCTCCTTTATCGATTTCAGGACGTGCAGAGAGATAATATTCGTTAGTTTAAGAGATATTAATATTTGTTTTTCCGTCCTATGGGAGAATAACATGGGCCGCCATTGAGTAGGTGCCCAACATGGCGACCGTGACATCATCACTTCGAGCACGTATGACAAATACGCCATCGGAGTGAGGCGGCCATCTTGGAGACCATCGGAGAACAAAACTGGGAAACCCTATGGAGATTAGCATTGCCTCCTTTTTGCGAAGACTCTTGTTCGAAACCTATGCATACTTAAACAAATTCCTACTATGTAAACCTTAGTTTATTTAAAATCTGCGATTTTTGATAAAAATTACGCCTGGACACGCAGTTTTTAATGAGAAAAACGATGAATATTATTCACTTTCGAATTTCACTTTGTCAAACACTGCCTACTAAGCGATTAGAGTATTGAAATAGATAATTATGATAACCCTTGTATGGTAACCTTCTAAATCAACATGACAAATCATTTTAGGATTGTTTAGGTTTACATTAATTCATTTCCGGTGTCTGTTAGCCGTGTGCAATGACGACAACTTACGATATTTGTAAGTTTTTCAGCGGAAATTTTAATTTAATAAAACGAGGGCAAGATGCCTTGAAGTCTTCGCACTTAGAGTCATTTTATTACAACCCGTGTGGGATTATACGTGCATGTGTTCATGCATCAATGAAAAATAAAACTTACGATGTTGAAGTAAGTTTAATTTGTGTTTTCTTCTCTGAAATATCCTTTTGCCTGTTTAAAAAATAGATGCTCTTCTGATTGACTAGTATTTATCTAATATTTCAGTTATAAATCTGACTTTTTATAACTGAAACGTAACTTTTTATAACTGAAAATTTTTATAGCTTTCATCCTCCAGAAACTTAAAGTTACTGAGGATCAGCAAAAGTTTGTCTTTTCTATGACATCTGGACAAGCACAAAATCCATTACCGGGAGCATACCGAAATGGGCGGTTTACTTCGAGCAAACAGGCTTCAATTTTGACTGCAATTGAACTAAGCTATATACCGTCTAGTTTGCCAAAAACTCTGAATGGTAAATATAGAAATTTTGCTTCAAATGCCATTCAGTGTGGTGTGGTGCATGAAAAAACGGTCCTATCTATTTATGCAGATGTGAAGGAATGCAATGTAGAAACTGGTGGTCTCTTTCTTCATCAAACTGGTATATTATTGTGCTCACCAGATGGTCTTATTGATAACAATAAGATCATTGAAATTAAGTGTCCTGTAAGTTTGAGAGATGACTCGGTCTTAAGTTCTCTTGCTTCTGGTAAGTGGTATTTGACTATTAAGCAGAGTGTAAAAGTCACTGTTCATTCATTTGACAATATTTATAAATTTTCTGTTGGTGATATCTCCTTTAATTTGAAAACTCCCCAAGGTAAGACGTACTATCATCATATTCAATGTAGCTTGCATATACTTAATAGAGATATTTGTGATCTCATTATTTGGACACCAAATATTACTTTAATTGTTCCAGCAGTGAAAAAAGCTGAATGGTCAGTAAACAAAAAAAGTTGGATTTTTATAGAACCATATTTATTTATACTCTTATAAAGTGATTGTTGAATATAGTATGTCGTAATATAGTATTCAATCCTGTCCAACTTAGCCATGTGCCACCTAAATTTTGACCGAGCATCCCCAGGACTGACATTTGGGGGATCGTACCTTCTCCCACCCTTTTTGACCTCATAGAATAACTTACCGGTCTACGAACGTAACGTGCCCATATCCGGCCTAGACACGAAGGTATTTAATGGCGCTCGGGATTCGATTCGAGCACCTTCAGTACCGAAAGCCGACGCGCTACAACTAAGCTACCTTGTGGCTTCAATCTAGATTTAATTGAGGGAAGACATTTAAATATTTTCTTTGACTTCAGGGAGAGCAGAAAAATGTATTAAAAATTATTTCTCCAAAAAATCAAACTCTCCAGTTAAACATTGCCACATAACTGGATTGTGTAGCATAATAATGTAATTATTTAATGTAATGTAATGTGATTATTATGAAATTGTAATAAATTATTATTTTTAAATTTGATTGTTTAGAATCTTTTGCGTTCAAATACTTTTAAAGAATATCATCGCACAAAAATGTTACATAATATTTAAAAAATTATAAATTATACGTAAATGATTTCCCTTTTTTACTCGAGTTCCATTATCGTTTGTCACGCTCAAAATAGGACTGCAAAGAGTTTATTCATAATTAAATATTAAAAGAGAAATGCTATGACAAGCAGGTATTTATATTAAGTGCTAAGCAAAAGCAAAACACAAATACAGGAAAGAGCAGAGCTGACATAAATCAGCAAATATTTTTCTTTGCTGTTTAGTTACTGGGAAATAAAAATATTCACATGCATGCTTCCGGTAGCAACTAAAGATATTGGTGAGATATTTATTGCCAAACCAGAGATTAATCTGAAATGTACAAAAGCATTCGTACTTGGCGAAAATCAGCCAACTCTGTGCCAAATGTTTGCGCACAAAGCGTAAAACAGCCGATTTCCAAAGAAACCTTTCAATTTCCTTTAAATATTGCTTTTGGAACGCGGTTAAAAGTATTTTTAAAATTAAGTTGACGCTCTTCGGTATACATTTCAATAGGTTTTAAGAGTTAAAAAATATTGGCTTTGAAGTAATAAATCCTCGAAATTTTCCTCTATGGACGTGAACATGGGAGCGATTAGTTCTGGTCTCCAAAGCCGAAAATGGCGTCCCACTCCGATGGCGTATTTCTAATCAGAATGTCAACGTTACGATTACCAGAATGAGCATTGTTAGTAAAATTGTTTTACCAAAACGATAATTCAGCACGAGTTGCAAGACTTGGTGTAGTTTATAAATTTTAAACATTTTTCAAGAGCTGAGTTCAAAATTAAAATTATATAATTTATACATAAAAATTTGAGACAATGTCTAATACATAGAATATAAAAGTATAATCAGATGCCCCAGGCTGTTGAGTGCAACGCCTGCCGCATTTAAAAAGAGCGCTGCTGTCGCTGTATATGTACTATGTGACGTGTGGTGAGGAGACGAGACGAGTTCCGAGTGGGGAACGGAGTGAGCTTAGCTCAGAGATGAAACAATAAAATTACGAGAAAACCCATATAGAGTCCACCTAATTAATGCATAAAGTGAAAAATGCATTCAAAATGGATATTACGTCAGCGTTCTGTTGGACTGATTCTACGATAGTGCTATCGTGGATGAAAAAGGAACCCAGAGATTTAAAGACGTTTGTAGCCAATCGAGTGGTGGTTATCCAAGAGTTTACAGAGATGAATCAGTGGCATCGTGTTCCCTCGGAACAAAATCCTGCAGATATCATATCGAGAGGACTTGATCCAGAGAAAATTCAACATTCTCTGGCATGTGGTGATTAGGGCCATCCTTTCTTAGAGAGCGCTTAGTGAACTTCCCTGGTGATTGCAAGGACATCCATAGTAGTGAATTATACGAAAGTGAGCTAAGGGATAATCAAGGGGATTCAGTGTGTCTCTTGGAGCAAGATTTTGAGATACTCCCCATCATTAATAAGTGTTCTTCATTAGCGAAACTGCAAAGAATAATTGCATGGTGTGTGCGTTTCAAAGAAAATGTAAGAAATCTATCGTCGAAAATCACTGGCTGTTTAACTGCATCTGAATTATCCGCATCTTTATTTTGTTTAGTGCGAAATGTGCAATCTGTATATTTTTGAAAGGAAATTCAGTGTATTCAAAGAGGACAACGGTTACCTAATTCCAGTAAATTATTGAATTTGTGTCTGTTTTTAGACGAGAAGAACATACTTCGCGATGTAGGTAGATTGAGACATTCTAACCTACCTGCAGAACAAAAACATCCTATGTTAATTCCTAGTAACAATCCTATTTGTGATTTGATTCACAGGGCAACATTAGTTTTGGTGTCGGGGTATTTGAAGCTGATTTCATATGAATTTGATGTCCTGAATTTAAATATGGCATTAGTTTTTACCTAGGAGCTCAAATTTCAAAGATATAACATTTTTGTGAAATATACGTTTCACTATTTTAAGTTAAAACCATGAAACAAATTAAAAAAACTAAACACGGAATTTATTATTATTATTATATTTTTTTAAATGTTAAAGGAACATAAAATTCATAGATAATATTGCAATAGTACTTATATAATTAGAAAGAGCAAGAAAGAGGAAAAAGTCATCGATGAAACCAACCAGTCACTGAACACTTCGGAAAATTCTTTTCCGTGACATTCTTAAATGTATTTTGGGACATTCCCTTTTTAAACTCCAGCAGTAATCTGCGATCATGTTCCTATCTCAACTTCTTTGGTAGCGGTCTTCCATAGTTTTAATATCCTTGTGAAATCTTTCACCTTGTTCCTCACTGGTGTCTCCTAAATTTTCAGAAAAATGGTCTAAGTGACTCTATGAATAGTGCACCTTAATGGTCATGTTACACCCAAACGATCTGAAATTTTAGCATCTCGTTTACCAGTTAAATATAGTTTTCAGCTTTGCATTTGCCCAGAAAATTTCCGAAAACTGTTACAAATGGAGTCCAGGTTTTTCACTCAGCCTCATTCACGGAATTTACGAAGGCAGGATACTTAATGAGTTGTTTTCTTTGTGGGCCATCAAATATTCCTGCTTTAATTTTTTCCTTACTCGACTAAGGCATTTTCCTCCCTATATATGCAAAGCATGATCCGTTCTTATCAAGCGCCTTTGCAAACTGTTTCATTAGGCCCAGCTTGATATGCAGTGGAGAAAAGATGATTTTCTCTCGTCCAACTATGGGGTCGTTAATCACATTTTATTTCCCCAACGTCCATGTTTTCTCTCTTAGTCCACTCTTTTCTACCCCAGTGGTGTGTTTTGTCTCTGCTATCCCAGAGGCACACGATGCAAGGATATTTGGTGTAGCCACTTTGCTGTCCAAGGAGAAAGTTTACCATTTTTAAGTCCACAGAAATCACTCCTTGATGGAAATTTATCTTCTCCAAGACCAAAGCTATGGTATCACATTCTTCTTTCATTTTCTTTGAGTGAGCAATTGGTATTGAACCATATTTGTTTCCATTGTGTTGAGGGACACATTTCAAACTTCGACTTGGGCTGACAACAAGTAGGCGCCAATAATCTGGAAAATATTCAGGTAGACCCATTTTTCCCAGGAGGGCAAATCACCCATATTTGAATATACTGAATAGAAAAAAATACTGATAAATAAGTAGATGAACATTAAAACCTCGTTTATCCGGCTCTCGCTGATCCGGATCTCCAGATAATCTGGATCAGATTTGTAGACATTATTTTTATTTAATGTTCACATTAGATAATAATTTTTAACTATGATAGCAAGAACGTAACTACGAGTACGCCGAATATTCGCTTTTTAGTTTGATTCAATGTACAGTTCCTGCATATATTGTACAATAAATTATAGTAAAGAATACTTTTCGTTGAGTTTAAGAAAGCTTTACTAGACTTATCAATTCTTGTTAAGAAATGATGTAAACATTTATTTAAATATTTTTTAATGTCTTGTAAACAATGTAAGTCTTCATAGTTAAGGATTTTGTATTGCTTATTACCCATATTACCTGGATTATGTAGATTTTCGATTGTCCGGATGCCCACGGTCCCAGTTAGTCCGGAAAAATGAGGTTTTACCGTATCAAAAAAAGTAGAGCTGATAGAGAAAAAACGATTTCATATTTAGATTCAGCGCCCCAAATATAGCTAAAATGAGCTCTAAAATCCTAGGCACCGAAAATTTTTTTTTTTTGTACACCTGTGTTATTTATCATTATCATGTCTTTTATTTTCATACAGGACCTGAGGCTACTTTAGCCAACATTCGTACACAATTTTGGATAATTAATGGCAGATCAACAGTCAAAAGAGTAATTAAGAAATGTTTAAAATGCCTTAAGGTAAGTGCTAAAGTTGTCCATTTTGGAGTAAATGGACCTCAGACTATTTAAATCGTCTTCAAGTACGATCTAAATGGTATAATGGAGAAAAATACTTTAAGGAAAATGAAGTAGTTTTGGTTAAAGATGATGATTCAAAGTTACTCAGCTGGAATCTTGCCAAAATAGTTAAGGTTCATCCAGGAAAGGATAATATAACCAGAGTAGTTACATTAACACAAGTAAAGGTATCTATAAGCGACCTGTTCATAAGGTTGTAAAATTACCCTTTGAATCTAATTCAAGTATTTGATTTTGATTTATATGTGTTTGTGCATGAATTGAATTGTATTGTTTTATAATTTTAGTGTATTTTTTTAATATTTGATTATTTGAGCACATTTTTATTGTTAATTCATTGCGACTATGGTTTCCAGTGTATTGTAACGAGTGTCATCTAGTATTTGTAAATTGCTTGATTTATATGTTGAAAATTTTAAAAAAATTGTCAAGGCGGGCGGTATGTTGAGTGCAACGCCTGCCGCATTTAAAAAGAGCGCTGCTGTCGCTGTATACGTACTATGTGACGTGTGGTGAGGAGACGAGACGAGCTCCGAGTGGCGAATGGATTGAGCGTAGCTCAGAAATGAAGCAATAATATTACGAGAAAACCCATATACAGTCCACCTAATTAATTTTGAGTTATTTTTTGAACAGTAATGAGCTATCGATGGGCCAAACACAGGCATTAAATATTATTTTATCTGCACATTACAAAAACTCTTCTAATAAAATAATAATAACGAAATTAATTTAAAATAATTAAAAGAGAGACAAAAGCAAAAATTAATCCATTATCGATATGAAGCCATAAAATATTTATTTATATATCCTTATTCATATTTATTTCTTCATTTACAGAACACAACAGATGTAGAAAAAAAATTCTCGCCTCCAGTATAAACAGGTATAATGACAGGTGATCTTTTACTTCAATCACTTTGGTGGGTCAAGTATCCCTCAGATATCGTAGGTGATAACCGACATCGCATTAATATATTTAAAAAATTCTAATGTCACAAAACATTAAATTTCAAAACATACTTTTGTCCAATATCTCCTCTAAATAAAGACCCCCAAACCTGAGTTTGAATTACATTTTCCACTTTGGGACAAAATCTTTACTCCAAAATATCCCGTTTCACACGATAGAGTTGGTTACAACCCTAAATGGGTAGGGAGATGCGTTTAGTACGCTGCAAGTACGCTGTATAGCCCGCTGCAAGGAAAATTTTTCTCTCACTCAGAGGTTAAAAGATTTCTTTTCTGTGTAGGCCCGAAAATGTTTTTTAAATGATCAAGTTCAGAAAACCGTTTCTCACATATCATGCGGACAAAGACTCTCCTCCATGAATAAGGAGATGCGTTTTCAAACGTCCCTTCAATGAAAATCTTTTCTCACACACATTGCATGCGAAAGGTTTCTCTCCTATGTGGACTAGGAGATGTCTCTTTAAAAGATCCTGTACAGAAAATATTTTTTCACATACAGTGCAGGCGAAAGGTTTCTCTCCTGTATGGGTGCGGAGATGTACTGTTAACTGACCCCGTTGTGAAAATTTTTTCCCACATACTGTGCAGGCGAAAGGCTTCTCTCCCGTATGGGTGCGGTTATGTCTTTTTAAATCATACCGTTGAGAAAATCTTTTCTCACATACAGTACATACGAAAGGTTTCTCTCCTGTGTGGGTGCGGAGATGTATTTTTAAATCGTCCTGTTGAGAAAATCGTTTCTCACATACAGAGCAGGCGAAAGGTTTCTCTCCTGTATGGGTGCGGAGATGTACTGTTAACTGATACCGTTCAGAAAATCTTTTCCCACATACTGTGCAGGCGAAAGGTTTCTCTCCCGTGTGGGAACGGTTATGTCTTTTTAAATCCTCCCGTCGAGAAAATCTTTTCTCACATACAGTACATACGAAAGGTTTCTCTCCTGTGTGGGTGCGGAGATGTATTTTTAAAACAGTTTGTACAGAAAAATTTTTCTCACATACAGTACATGCGAAATGTTTCTCTCCTGTGTGGGCGCGGAGATGTATTTTTAAAACATGTTGTTGAGAAAATCTTTTCTCACATACAGTACATGCGAAAGGCTTCTCTCCTGTGTGGGCGCGGAGATGTGTTTTTAAATGACTCTGTAAAGAAAACGTTTGCCCACACACACAGCATGCGAAAGGTTTCTCACCCGTGTGGATGCGGAGATGTGTTATTAAACTACCCTGTTGAGAAAAATTTTTCTCACATACAGTGCAGGCGAAAGGTTTTTCTCCTGTGTGGATGAGTTTATGTTTAATTAAATTACTCCGTTCAAAAAATTTTTTATCACATACAGTGCAGGAGAAAGGTTTTTCTCCCGTGTGGATGCGGAGATGTCTTTTTAAAGCATACTGCTCAGAAATTCTTTTGCCACATACAGAGCAGCCGAAAGGTTTTTCTGTGTGGGTAGAGAGATGATTATCAATATGGTACGAATGATGTGTATTTAGAGCAGCCAACAGTGAAAATGTTCCTTCACGTAAATTACATTCAAAATTTTTTCCTTCGGTGCGAGGGGGAATCTGTGCGCTGGAACTTTTTACATTTTGACTAATTATACAAGTGTCACATGAAATGCAATCATCCTCGGCTTTAGAATGGTTCTGCTCGCAGGAATGGCATTCATTGGAAAGTCTATCTGTGCTGGAATTACAAGACATTTGCTCTTGTGGCTTGCCGAAGTTCCTTTAAACGATGATTAAAAAACTGTAACTGCCAGCAATACGTTGACTTTCTGAATTTTTGGACACTTACAAATATTTTGGTTTACCAGCTAATAATCTGTACCGACAACCTGCAAAGAGAGGAAAAAGGAATTTGAATGATATATTAGCACTGTACCATCACGCCTTTTCTTCTTATTTTTCACGTGAAATGAAAAGCAATATATAAGTTTGTTTGTGCTAGGAAATGATATATCTGTAAACTAAGATGTTATTTATTACGTTCTGGATTAATTAAACTACCGAGCATTTTAAATTTATTGTAATTAAGGTAAGAGGTTCCTTAGCAATTCTTACTGTTTTTGTTCTGGTAGATCAAAAGGACGCGCAGAGATTTCATATATGTTCCGGTATGAAGGGATCTAAACAATACGGATATCGGTCCGATCTATAACGTATAAAAAATGTTAATATTTTTTTTCCTTTATATTCATTTTACTCATCCACAATTAAAAATTATTTCATCATTAATTATTTAGTTCAATGCTTCAAGAAATTCCAGAGATGAACATCTGATGAAAAATCTCGGTTACCATCAGATTAAAAGGTTTATAAATGTCATAAAATATATAAAACTAGTTGCTGCGCGACCAGCATGGTCGCTTTTAGTTTTATATTTTCTTTTGCAAAACAACTAAACTGAAAGAAACGTATGTAAGGAATGTTACTATTACCTGTCATCATAAATATACGTTGTTAAGTGGTAGTGCGATCTCAGCCAAAAAATTTATAATCATTGCAAAATTCTCTATAAGGCTGATTCTAAAACATCGGGATTAAAAAAAATATGAATTTTCATTACTTCAGAACAGAGTTAAAGATAAGACTGAGAAACCCAACAAAAGATTTTAAAAATTACATTCCTCTTTGTATGTAATATTTTTCAAAATTAAGATATCTACACTTCATTATTACATGAAATAAAAAATTGTTAGAGACAAAGTTTTTCACTAAAAAAAAAGTAAAAATTTTTCAAGTACTAAAATAAAGTGTGGATTACATCACTCTCTGTATGTACTATTGTTCACAGTTCAGATATCTACACTTAATCATACCAAATAAAAAATTGTTGGGAAAATTTCTTCACTTAGAAAATGGAGTAAAAATTCAGCAAGTACTATTAAAAAAACTGTAGACAATTAACTCTTACTTACTTTTAAAATATTATAATGCAGTTATTAATATTTTACTACGATATTCCTCAAACTTCTTAATATATACAGTTGAGTATTTCAGAAATAGAAGATACTACAGTGGCAGATTCAAAAGAACGGACTCTAGATAAACTTACATACAACTGTGCATGACTAAACACTGGATTTGATAGGTCTAAACATATTGTCAAAAGTTTGTCCTCTTACATACATTTAGAAAAACCGATGGAACAAAAGAATAAATTATCTCGTGAATAAATTCAAATTATTCACGTGTAAAATACAGCAATTAAATTGTACCAAATTACGTGCTATCGCCGAACCACTACACACACGTGGTTGTCTGCTAATGTTTCCATCTGGTAGTTGCAGCCGTTGCCATTCGGAATGTAGAAATATCGCCGAATTTTGTGCCGCATACCTACGCGTTTTATATCTATAGACTGGTCGCTTTTAGTTTTATATTTTCTTTTGCAAAACAACTCAACTGAAAGTAACTGTAAGGAATGTTACCATTATCTGTCATCATAAATATACGTTGTTAAGTGATATTCTCTATAAGGCTGATTCTAAAACATCATGATTAAAAATGTGAATTTCCATTACCAGGGCCTTTTTATCGCATGGGCAAATCGGGACTTTGCCCAGGGGCCCCTGATGCTAGGGGGCCCCAAAACCCCCTTGGTGTATGCACCTAGTACCTCTAATAGTATGTATAACCCATGGATAGTTCTTATTTTTATAAATGTTCGTTGGTGTGGGCCCCCAAAATAGCATCTGCCTAGGGGCCCCCAGCGTTCATAATCAGGCCCTGTCCATTACTTCAGAACAGAGTTAAAGATATAACTGAGAAACCCAACACCAATGATTTTATAAATTACATCCCTCTCGGTATGAACTATTTTTCAAAATTAAGATATCTACACTTCATCATTACATCAAATAAGAAATTGTTGGCGAAAATTTTTTCACTTAAAAAAATAGAGTAAAAATTCAGCAAGTACAAAAATAATAGCGTGGATTACATCACTCTCTGTATGTACTATTGTTCACAATTCAGATAGCTACACTTGAAATCGAGCTGCACGATCAAGTGAAAATTGGGAACAGTCTGCAGAAAGAAAGCGAAGAAGAAATAATTCATTAACAAAGAGGCGCGAAAGAGAGCTCAAATAATAAATTGTTGGAAAAACTTCTTCACTTATAAAATGGAGTAAAAATTCAGCAAGGACTGAGAATAATTGTAGAAAATAAACTATTACTGGCTGATATGCCGGCGACAGTTAAGCCTAACCTCGCGATCATTTACGCTCGCTTTCGCGCCTCTTTGTTAATGAATTATTTCTTCTTCGCTTTCTTTCTTCAGACTGTTCCCAATTTTCACTTGATCGTGCAGCTCGATTTCAAGTATTCCTGTTATCAGTGCGTAAATCCATGTTGACATGCGGTAGTAAATTGCGGACGGCAGCTAATGTTTACATCTGGTAGTTGCAGCCGTTGCCATTCAGAAGGTAGAAATATCGTCGATTTTTGTGCCGCATACCTACGCGTTTTATATATATAGATTATTACAGGAAATAATAAAGACTATGCGACTTATCTGTTGGTTTAGGAGTATTTGTTTGGACTGTAGTTCGTTGGCTACAGATAATTTACACCACGATCGCTCCATATTTTAATACGAATGTTGTGTATATAATACATAAGAATTGGCAAAAGTATAAATTCTTCAAATTTCTTAACGTTCATTTACTGTACAACAGTACTTTTGTGTGATGCTTCACATTTTCAAACATTTCAAAACAGCTTTCTGTGGACCTCCTGCAGTCTATGTGATATACGTCAGGTATACACAGCTGATAAGGTCTTTTTCAGATCAACACCTTTTAAATATTGTATTGCGAGATTACAAACACGTAATAACAATTTTAAACAAAAGAAATCTACACGGTTCTCATGCGATGCTCCTTTAAAATGACTTATAAAATCAATTTTAAATTTTCACATTTAGAAAAAACTAATTTAGAACTCCTTAAATAAGTTTTACCCTAGTTATCTCTCACACAATTCATATTTGTAAATTTTCTCCGGGTTGTAAACAAAATATACCAAATGTGAGGTGTGACTTTAGACTCAAACAGTCACATACTAATTTGATAAAGAAACAGAACTTCCAAGCCTTAAAAAGAAAGAAAAATTACATACACATACAGTTCAGTAGAAAAATAATTATATTGCATTCTTTCTAATTAAAATTTTGGGTGAAGTACGATACTCAAACCGATGAGGAAAGTGGAAAAATAAAAATTTCTCTGCGGTAACCGTGCTTGCTCATTTCAAGACGTGCGGGAAGTTGTTTGTTTATGAACAAGATGTTTTCGTACTTAAATGTCGTCTTTACCGATCCAAAAAAAATTATTATTGAATTGATAACAATTGTTTTAACGCTTTGTTTGTACACTTCAAAGATCATTTCCTATTGTAAATGTTACTTTTCAGAAAAAAAAAATTTCAAGAGGGAGAGCTGGATGATTGCTGCTAATTTAAGTTTAATATTATTAACGATATTTTTGAAAAATAATGGAATTTTTGGTAATGCTATATTTAAAAAATATAGGTGTCTTCTAACTTCTTGCTACTTTTACTATCAATTTTTTATAAAAAATAATTATTTTTGGGGTGGGCATGGAGGGGAATGTTTAAATTTATGTAATGTTTTTAATTAAAGATTAATTTTTCTAAAAGAAAGTTGTTTTTGCATTTTTGTATTTTTCAAAACCATTACAAACAATTTTTTGGATATCCTGATTTTGGCACGCCTTTCTCATTTGTTATTTTTAAAAATTTTCTCTATTTTGCAGGATGGATATTCAAGTTTACTTAAGCTTCTAAATTAAAATCCATTTCTAATAAAGATTCTTTCCTGCATATATTTTTCCAATTCTTTTTTGCATACATCTACTCAGCAAGCTATGTTAGTACAAAGGAGAATACTACATAATAAAGGCACTAGAAATAAATAAGCATGTCTAGAAAAATGTACTTTGGGGCTACAAATGTGAACTGGAGACTTACACTGCTGGCCACCCAAATTGCAACACCAAGAAAGACAAGAGATATCACAACAAAATTTATTTTGTAGATAACATGTTGACCAAGTATCAAATGATTAAATTTATAGACTTCTGTGAAGTGTGGTTCCTGCCAAAATCAGTAGCCAGAGTAGCCGCCATTGTTGGAGATCACCGCTGCCACACGCCTCGGCATTGATTCAAAGAGACTTTGGATGAGTTCTTGGGGTACAGCAGACCAAGCAGCTTCCACACGTTGCCAAAGTTGATCTGCTGTGGCAGCTGGGGATGGAATCTGGGTCAATCGTAGAGCAACCATGAACCACATGTTTTCTATCGGCGAAAGATCCGGAGAGCGAGGCAGCCAGGGAAGCAATTCAATCTGGCGATTGACGAAGAACCGTTGGACAATGCGTGCCACGTGTGGTCGCGCATTATCCTGTTGAAATATGGCTGTGGGCAAGCCCTGAAGGTAAGGAAGGACAACTGGCTGCAACACCTCGGAGATGTAGCGCTGGCTGTTTAAAGTACCGGAAATGCGTACTAGAGGTGTGCGAGAGTGATATCCAATACCGCCCCATACCATAATACCCGGTGCAGGACCAGTGTGGCGGTGCATAACGCAGCTGTTCAGCATCCTCTCTTCACGGTGTCTCCAGACTGGAATGCGACCATCGTGGTGTTGCAGACAGAAGCGTGACTCGTCAGTAAAGACAATTTCATTCCATTCTGCCGTCCACATCCTTCTGTCATCGCACCATTGGCGGCGGAGACGTCTGTGGTTCTGCGTCAAGGGTAGACAAAGCAATTGACGTCTTGCGGACAGACCACTCTGCTGTAAACGGCGTCGAATGGTACGCGCAGACACTGGATGATGCGTTACAGACTGCATGTGCTGTGCTATGGTTCGTGATGTGACTGAGCGATCCGTCTCTGCCATGCGCACAATTTGCCTGTCATTACGTGAAGTGGTGCGCTGAGGTGGATGCGATCGAACACGCCGGTCCGTCGTACCCTCCTGCATCCAACGATCACATATCCGCATTACAGTTGTTTGGTTTCGTCCAACACGACTACCGATTTCCCTGAAAGATAATCCACAATCTCGGTAGGCCACTATCCTTCCTCTGTTGAACTCTGATACTTGATCATAAGATGATCGCTGTTTTCGACGAGGCATAATTGATCGTTTTTTTGAAAAAACCGCAAGAAAAACACAATTGCCGAACTTGAAATCGTCGAAATCTCCAAGCCTTAAATAGCGCTTTGAAGTGGCACCACAGGCGCGCGTGATGTGCGTCTGCGCTGAAATTCTAATCATTTGCATATCTCACCTCCGCTAATGCAAGTTGTAAATTTCATGTTATTTGCAAGTTTCCTTCAGGGTGTTGCATTTACAGTGGCCAGCAGTGTATTTTATCTTTAAACACTCTTCGAACTTGTTGATAATATTAAAATAGTTTTGCTATAAATCTAGCATACTTAAGAATACTAGCTATTAAAAAAAAAAATTGTGTGATTCATAGAATATTTAAAAAGCATTTTGTTCTTACAGGATAAGGTAATCTCATAACATTTTTCATTATGTCTATCAAATCAAATGATTTCGAGATGTCCACATAGAATGGAATTCTTTTGAAAAACTGTACAATACAGTTCACTGATACAGGAAATCAGATGAAGATTAATCTATACCTATCATATCACTTCTTAGCTAGAGAAAATCACACCTACCTCTTCATTAATGAGACAGAAAAGCAATTGTCTGTATAAACAATTTTTCATCAAAAGTATGAAATATTTTATTCTGCAGTCATAAATGCATTTAGAGTAACAGCTAAAAATTAATACCATATTTTACAAAACAGTGATTTAAGAAACATATATGCATAGTATGCAGAACAGGAATACTCACACAAATTAAATCTTTTTAAAGTATAAGAAAAATAAATATAAAATCAGCGGTCACAAAAAATTTCCTACATAAAATTTAAGCTGTTTCGTTCACCGCAGAGATTCTCTTGGGAAGAGAGGCTTGCAAATTTTGATAGTCTCCGAAAAACTTCTTTATACAGTTGAAGGGTTTAGTAGAGCTAAATACCTCCTGAAACTTGACTTACTAAATGATGATTGAATGAGATAATATACAATGTAAAAGATGCGAAATAACCACAATAACCAGCAATGCGAAATAACCACAATTGTATTAAAACAGGGCTTGCTTTAATACAATTGGATTTATTGGAAGCATTGGGCCCTGTGCTAGTACAGATTCCCACAGAAAGAAAAATTTTAAAATGTCTGAAAGCAAGTAGTGATGATTTAGAATTTTTCTGCCCTAAGTAGATTTATTTCTCTATATCGTACCAAGAAATATTGGCTACTAGTCAGGGCTGTCTTCATAAAATTTTAAAAAGTCTGTGAAACCAAACTCCGCACAGTTCACAACAGAATTAAAATTATATGAATCATAAGACAACCTGAAGAATACTATGCATAAAAGGATAGAAAATCTGTAAAGAATTAGTTTTATCAGGACTTACTTTAATACAATTGGATTTATTGGAAGCATTAGGCCCTGTGCTAGTACAGAGCCCCACAGAAAGAAAAATTTTAAATGTCTGAAAGGAAGTACTGTGATAATTTAGAAATCTTTTAGAATGCCTGACAAACTAAAGCCACTCTGATTTCGAACAAGTATTAGTTGGAGCCACAGAGTTTGTGACTGACTTAGAAGTCACTACAGAATTTTGGGAAAAACATTTACAAAAATGAAAAAGGATGTTTAATTATGAATATGCAGATGAATCAATAAGGAACTAGAAAGAAATTTTGAGGTCCATTGTTTTTAACAAATACTGTATAAAGCTAGACAAGTTAATTCCAGACGATTCCACAGAATGAACATCAGGAACATGCATCGGTACTAGAAATTGTCTTGACAGATGTAAAAATGATTCAGATTAATGACCAGACAAAGTCTATAAAAGATGTAGATATAGATAGCTATATACTGGTCAAAGAAATAGAAGTATTAAGACCTATTAATTCAGGAAACCCTTTAAAATTCTACAATTGCTACAAAAGACAGCTACTAGATTTTCAAATGCTTTTATACCTTTAGGGATATTTTAAACAATTCATGAAACTGTAGCATTGGGAAAAAGAATATTTTCAAGATTAAATTTAATTAAAACATACCTGAGGTCAACAATATCGCAGAAGGGACTCAACTGTCTTGCAAGAGTCTATAGAGCATGTAGAAACTAGAAAATTAAAATTCCAACAATTTATAAATGATCTTGTTGATAAAAAAATCTAGCAAAATTTAATTGTAAATAATTTTGATTTGTGAATATAATATATGTAGTCCGGCTACCTTTTAGTTTTCTTTTCTTATAAATGTACATAAGAAAGGAAATATGACCACCTTCTTAAATTTTGTCTTTTATGCTTCACATTAAATGTTTAGCATTTAATGTAAATCACAATTTTGAAGGACCTTCTTGAAATTTCTGCAATTTGGCCCCACAAAGACAAAGGCTTTAATGACAAGAACTCGGATGTCAAATTTTCCAGTGCAAAGTAATTAACTGTTATACTCTTTTACTTTAATATATTAATATAGAAATTTTCTAATTTTTTAATATTAAAATGTAGAAAATTATATAAAATCTTCAATTTTTTTATTTATCAGATTTTCTGTAAATTATATTTAAATCAAAGTTATATGTAAACTAACTGACATGAAAACAGATAGTGAGTAAGAAAGTACAACATGAAATGTAAAGCTAATGTGTATAACTACAAATGAAAGAAGAAACTGGCAAATGATTGACTTTTAATTAGAAAATTTTTTCAAACAGTTTTTGTAAAAGAACTTGTATAGAATGCTCATGCACATTTCCCTCAAAATGAAATGCAAAATGAATGCAAAATGAAAACTTACTACCTTAAATTTTCATGTTTTGGGTACAGTTATCTTTTATATAAATGATTTAATAAAATCCTCAAATGCATGTTTTAAATTTTGCCCATCAAGAAAAACTAAATTCATTTCATGCATATTCCATCACAGCATAACTATAGAACACATTTCTTGACCACTGAGGAAAATAAAGAACCAGAATTTTAAAAACTGTACTTTTGACACTTGAACTACAGTTTCTTTCTATTTGTTTTATATGTGTTTTAACCATGTTTTATATATGTTTTAACTGTTAACTGTTTTGTGTTCCCTAGCTATATCTGTGTTTTGTAACTGTACTATATAAGCCTTCCTGTAACTGTAATTGTTCTTAATAAAAGCACTTGTATAACACATGGCATAGTCAAATCGAACCACTAAGCGAGTAAAAGTAGAAAAGGATTTATGACTTCCGGAATATGGAGGCATCTATAAAAGCTCCCAAACCGCTTTGCCTTAACGGAAATGTGGCTGAAGAATGGCGTAAATTTCATCAGAACTTTGAAATATTTTTAAAACCTGGTGGCCATACAGAAATAGCAGATGACATACCAGTAGCTATTCTACTTAATTGTGTGGATGACGATGCAGTGGAATTTTATAACACATTCCCATTCACAGAAGCAGAACGAGGTGATTTCAAAAAGGTTTTAAAAGAACACCAGGAACATGAATCGGTACTAAAAATTGTCTTGACAGATGTAAAAATGATTCAGAACAATGACCAGACAAAGTCTATAAAAGATGTAGACGTAGATAGCTATATGCTGGTCAAAGAAATGGAAGTATTAGACCTATTGTTTTAGGAAACCCTTTAAAATTCTAGAATTCCTAAAAAAGACAGCTACCGGCTTCTCAAATGCTTTTATACCCTTAAGGATATTTTTAACAATTCATGAAACTGTAGTATTGGGAAAAAGAATATTTACAAGATTAAATTTACTTAAAACATACCTGAGGTGAACAATATTGCATAAAAGACTCAACTGTCTTGCAAGAGACTATAGAGCATGTAGAAACTATAAAATTAAAATTTCATCAATTTATAAATGATCTTGTTGATAAAAAAATCTAATAAAATTTAATTGTAAAGAATTTTGTTCTCAAAATAAAATATATGTAGTCTAGCTACTTTTTAGTTTTTCTTTTCTTATAAATGTACATAAAAACAAAATATGAACATCATCCTAAAATTCATCTTTTATTCTTCACATTAAATATTTAGCATTTAATGTACATCAGAATTTTAAAGGACCCCACCAAAATTTCTACAATTTAGCCCCACAAGGACAAAGGCTGGCCCTGATCAAAGGCCTGAATGACAAGAACTTGGATGTCAAATTTTTCAGGTCAAAGTAATTAACTGTTATACTCTGTTTTCATCAAATGTTTAAATCAAAGTTATATGTAAACTAACTGTCATGAAAACAGATAGATAGTAAGAAAGTACAACATGAAATGCAACGCTATGTATATGACTGTAAAGGAAAAAAAAACACCTGGCCAATGATTAAATTCTAATTAGAAAATTTTTTCAAACAGTTTTCATAGAAGAACTTGTATAGAATATTCATGCAAATATCCCTCATGCAAAATGAAAACTTACCACTTAAATTTTCATGGTTTGGGTGCAGTTATCTTTTACATAAATGGTTTGATATAATCCTCGAATGCATGCTTTAACTTTTGCCCATCAAGCAATATAATTCATTTCATGCATATTCCATCACAGCATAATTATACAACACATTTCTGGAGCACTGAGGAAAATAGAGCACCAGAATTTTAAAAACCATACTTTTTACACTTTAACTGCAATTGCTTTCTATTCAATGAATATTTTTCCCCCCTAGGAGAGAGGGGAGGGGGATAGGAAACATAAATACTAACACAACAAACATCAATTTGACTAACACTGATCTTAAGAACTGAAACTGTAAGTATAAAAATTATCCCAGACATGAAGAATGAGAATGCAGTTATAAATTTTGGCAATAGAAAATATCTATTCAGTATAAAGACTATGCAGCTAAGACAGCAGATAATTTAAATCTTCTAAACTGACTGAAGTATATCTTTTACACTAAAAAATTATAAAATATCATATCAAGGCAGTTAGAAATACCAGATAATACAGATTTTATGATTCTTGAAATCTTTCTAATAAAGAAATCTTTAGAATACATGGTGCAGAGAAAATTAAATATTTTTATATATATCTGTGGTGGGCATATATGAGACCAAAGAGAGCTGCAATCCAATGAACCGGTTTTTTACATTTTATAATGAGCCACACGTAGATACAGAAATTAAAAATTTTTTATTTAATATAATTGCATACTTTCACAAATCACATATAAGAGCACATGTAAAAAATAGAGTTATGAAAAAGAAAATAATTTCAAAATTTTATTAATAAAATTTTCTGATATTTTGTATTTTCTTATATTTTCCATAGCCTTGTTATTAAAAAATTGAAATAAATTTCATTCCAAAATCTGAAATTGAAACAAAATAATTAATTAGCGGCTCGGGAAAAATTATACTAGATAAAAATTGTAAATAAAATTATCAGACTGGACATTAGAAGCAATCTCTTGAAATCATGTAGTGTATATACTGTGGTTAACAGTTTAATAGTTATGCGAATTGTATTAGAATTTAGCTTCACTCACAACAACAAACATAAAAAAAAGGCATAGAATGTAGAAATCATATATTTCATTTCCAACCGAATATATTTCATTTCGATCCATCCGAAAAGCTGCGAAAGTTTATTACCAAGGGCGCCAATTTTATAGTAGCATTAAGTTCCTGAATAACGGTCCTCCTGAGAGAAAAAAAAATTGTCCGCCCTGCGTCGCGAGTTACAATTTTCGCAGCACGACAAACCCAGTGGCAGTAAACTGTTAAAGAGAAAAGTATTAAAATGCGCCAAAAAAAAGAGGTAAGTAACGATAAGTAATCCTACGTTAATAAACCTCGGTAGTTTCGTTAGAAGACACTACCTGAAATATTTACATTAAATTTCTAATATTGATGACTGTTGATTGAATTGAATGGAAAATTTGTGAAACTTATGCTACAGCCAGGCGGCCGGCTTCTGACAGTTGATACAATACGCAACATAAACTAAGCGCTTAAGAGATACCGTTGCCATTAAACCAATAAATAATGAAAGTCAGTTACATGTGAATAATCACTATTATCTGCTACAAAGTAATAGTCACTTGATTGATAGAGTTTACCAGTTCTTTTCCCCATCCAAGATGGCGAAGTGTGCGGACAAGTGTCCGAGTGCTCTCTCCGAGAGTATTCCTACCAACTACTATTCTGTCCCAACGCCTGGTATTCCACCTTTCGTAAACACACTAAGGACCCTGAGTGATATTTCTACGATGAATCGCGAGGAGAAATATGGAATCCAGGCTGAAATCTTCATGTTTGACTACAACTACGGATGCTCAAACTCAACATTTCAAAGATGGCGGACTGCGAAGAGGTCAGGGTTGCTGAAGAAGATGCTATAAAGAAATATAATCAGATGCATGTGCTGTACTCCCCTCTATTGGCGGAGTACAATTCGCTTTCGAGCGTAGAGCCCCCATCCCCCTCTAGCCATTTCTGGAACTTTCTTCCCAATGCGGATCCTCTTAAGGCGACAGCTGACGGACCGCCTTTGTTGTCCGAAAAAACGCATAGGTTAGCACACAGAAGCACGGCCATTGTATCAAGAGAATGGCTCCGCATATTGCCGAACATGTTGAGACAGCAGATCGAACCGACGAGGGTGTTTTTCGTTATCCGTTCAAATATAATTCAGCAAAGGCAATCAAATTTAGAATCCAACAGTGAGATCCACTAAACGTAAATATGAAATAAATGTCATGGGGACTTTTTATAGATGGTAATGAGATGGACAACTCAGTCCGAAAAAAGCAAACAAGTTGCAGTGATAGCCCCGTACCCGATGGTCAGTCGGCGAAAAGGGAGAGAACGCCCCCTCCTTTTCTCATCATCCCGGACAAAACTTGGAATTTCTCGCTAAATACCATCATTTCGTTTGTACGTTCGGTACACAGCAAGATGTTGGGGAAATACATCAAACTCTCATTAGCTACGGCTGAAGAGTACAAATCAGTGAACAATTTTCTGCCCTCGGGACAAGTTAAATGTAGGATATTTAACTTGGAAATGCCTTATATATATATATATATATATATATCTGTGTGTGTGTACAAATGGTTATAAAAATAATGGAAACAACTATCATTATTAGTGGCGTTTATGAATGCACTTCGTATTCCTTAAAAAACGAGTCTGGCCATCGGTATTTTTTGATATAATATAGTGTATGTATTATTCTCTCAAGTAGCGGTAATGAAGCTAAGGGCAACCCCAGGCTAATGGATGTTTTTGGAGCTAAGGTATCGAAAGTCATAACAGCATACAGAGTGCGAGGAAAAACATCATTTACCAAACAGAATATTGGACAAAAGGGAGAGCTTCGTGAAAGAAACGGACGAGGTATTGAAGCAGATTGTGACATGAAGAAAGAAAACAGTTGCAACCAAAATAACCGAAGAGCTCAATCTCTATCTGCATGTTCCGGTATCAACCATTAGAGGTAGAAGGGAGCTTCAAAAACAAAGCATTTACGGTAGAGTAGCTATTCCCAAGTCACTTGTAATAGATGCTATTACAAAATATCGTCCCCAATGGTGCCACGAGCACAAATCCTGGTCGAGTAATATGTCGAAAAACGGCATTTGGTTCGTCGAATTATTGTTCACATTCTTCCTCGCAACAGGACGTGCGTATATCTGGAGAACACAAGCGTAGGATTCTGTCTGTCTCATCTCAACTGTCAATCATGGAGGTAGATCTATCAGGTTTTCGGATGGCATCTCAAGGTTTTTCTTCAGGCTCTATTGTAACCCTAAAAGGAGATTGAATAGGAAGGATTATGTCACAATTTTAGCTCACTAGTCCATCCTATGGTGCAAACATTGTTTCTTGCAGGAGATGCCGTTCTCCAGGATGATAATCTCCCTATACATACAGCCAAATCTATCAATTATTGTTTTGAAGAGCATGAAAAAGTTAAATATCTTATCTTGCCCTGTACAATCCCCCCGAATATATATCATTTAACCACCGTGATCTGTATAAGCAGATGGAGCCAGGTATCCATATTCACCACAGCATTTCTACAGCAACTTTCATTATTTTTCCTTGAAGAATGGTATAATATATTCTTAATCAGTCTTTATGACTTGCATAATCCAATTCCGAGGTGAATCAAGTAGTATTACATACAAAGGTGATCCTGCGCCATACCAATAAATGTTTTCATGTTTCTTAGCGTTTCCATTATTTTGATAACCACCTGTATATACTAATAAAAGGAAGTGTTTCTCTCTGTGTGCGGCCTCCAGATGAATTTATGGTACTTATAGCCATGAAATTTGGCACACAGATAGAGCACACAATCAGTACTTGAACCTCAAAGCCCGACTTTTAAATTTTATCCAAGAATTTTTATTTAATTTTTTATGCAATATTTGTTTCTATTTGCGCAAACATCTGCCAGATTGCGCCACAATTTTTTGTTGTTGAATTATTTACATTTTACTTAAATTCAATTGAAGCGATACATTCTTTAGTTTTTATTTATACGGTTGTTATTTATTTATGTTATTTATACTGTGTTTAGTTTTTAAATTGATTTTGGTTAACGCAATTGAGATTTTTTCTTGTCATGTTTTAGTGGTAAAATGATGAAGGAGTACATTCAAATTAAATACAACGATCAATATATGCAATTGATGTTTAAAAAAAACGAAAAAATATATTTATAAAAAAATCGTAACGGATATTTTTATAGACAAAATAATGCAGGAGAAAGTATTCAAATTAAATCTAATAGAACATACTAAAGAATATAGTACAGTTAATGTAGTACACTATGAGGAACATGTCTTTTACTGTATTTTATTATTTTTTTGGATAATTTCCAATCGTCTGCCGCATTAGCAAGAAAAAAAACTATTTTTTCGTCTATTTCGTAGTTATGCACGTGACGATAAATTAATTTAAAGTACCAGAAGAAGAAATCACGTGATCAGCATTTAATAAATTAAATTCTAAAAATTATTCTTTAAAAATTCACCAAAAATCAGAAAATGGAGGTAAAGATTTGAAAAAGATCTCATTTATTGATTTTTATAGAAACATATTTATTTATACTCTTATAAAGTGATTGTTGAATATAGTACGTCGTAATATAGTATTCCAGCCAGTCCAACTTAGCCATGTTTCACCTAAATTTTGACCGAGCATCCCCAGATGTGACATCTGGGGGATCGTACCTTCTCCCACCCTCTTTGACCTCATAGAATGACTTCCCGGTCTACGAACGTAACGTGCCCATATCCGGCCTAGACGCGAAGGTATTTAATGGCGCTCTTGATTCGATTCGAGCACCTTCAGTACCGAAAGCCGACGCGCTACAACTAAGCTACCTTGGGCCTTCAATCCAGATTTAATAGAGGGAAGACATTTAAATTTCAGGGAGAGCAGAAAAATGTATTAAAAAACATTTCGCCAAAAAATCAACCTCTCCGGTTAAACATTGCCACATAACTCGATTCAGTAGCATAATAATGTAATTATTTAATGCAATGTAATGTGATTATTATGCAATTGTAATAAATTATTTTTTTAAAATTTGATTGTTTAGAATCTTTTGCGTTCAAATACTTTTAAAGAATATCATCGCAAAAAAATGTTACATAATATTTAAAAAATAATAAATTATACGTAAATGATTTCCTTTTTTAACTAGAGTTCCATTATCGTTTGTCACACTGAAAATAGGACTGCAAAGGGTTTATTCATAATTAAATATTAAAAGAGAAATGCTATGACAAGCAGGTATTTATTTTAAGTGCTACGCAAAACACAAATACGAGAAAGAGCAGAACTGACATAAATCAGCAAACCTTTTTCTTTGCTGTTTAGTTACTGGGAAATAAAAATATTCACATGCATGCTTCTGGTAGCAACTAAAGATATTGGTGAGATGTTTATAGCCAAACCAGAGATAAATCTGAAATGTACAAATTCATTCGCACTTGTCGAAACTCAGCCAACTCTGTGCCAAATGTTTGCGCACAAAGCGAAAAACAGCCGATTTCCAAAGCAACCTTTCAATGTCTTTTAAATATTGCGTTTGGTACACAGATAACAGTATTTTTAAAATTAAATTGACGTTCTTCGGTATACATTTCAATAGGTTTTAAGAGTTAAAAAGTATTTGTTTTGAAGTAAAATATCCTCGAAATTTTCCTCTATGGACGTTAAAATGGGAGCAATTAGTTCTGGTCTCCAAAGCCGAAAATGGCGTCCCACTCCGATGGCGTATCGCTAATCAGAATGTCAACGTTACGATTACCAGAATGAGCATTGTTAGTAAAATTGTTTTACCAAAACGATAATTCAGCACTAGTTGCTCTACGAAAATTTCGGAGTTAGAAGGGGATATGAAAAGGTCCTTTGACTGTTAAATGCCTTCAGTTAATGGAGGCCAAATTTGAAGAAACTGGTTCTTTTAACATTCGTTCTGGAAGAGGAAGGAAACCTGTTTCCGCAGAAGCTGTAGAGAACGTTGCGCTTCAGGTGGAAAAAGACAAAGCTTCCAACGAATAGGCCAGTACCAGTGTCCGTCGTGTGGCAGAAGCATTGGATCTGCCCCGTTCAACTGTCCTGAAGGTCATGCGGAATATCCTCTGGTATTATCTGTACAAGCTTCAATTTGTGCAGAGTTTGCTTATACACGATTTCGAGACTCGACAGCGGTTCTCACTTCAATTTCTTCCTCGCTTTGAGGTTGATGCAGAATGGCCTTGGAATATCCTCTGGACAAACGAAGCACACATTTATTCGGACGGTTCGGTGAATACTCACAATTGCCGAATTTAGGAACCAGAAAATCAGCGTTAAATCTTAGATGTCCCGATGCATTGACCTACTGTAACCATGTGGTGTGGATTTTCTGCATTTTTTATTCTCGGCCCGTATTTCTTAGAGGAATTAAGTCCTAGAGGTCCAGTAACATACTCGGTCACCGGGGAGCGATATGCATCCTTGTTACTAAATAAAACTGCTCCGGATTTGAAATCACGTTAGTGCCTTTCACGCACAATTTTTATGCAAGATGGAGGTCCTCCACACATTAGCCTTCGTGTTAAGAACGTTCTAAAAAATCACATTACAGAAGAACGTGTCATTAGCCGCCCCTTTCCTGATGTGTGGCCTTCCCGATCCCCAGACCTGAACCCATGCGACTTTTGGCTTTGGGGGCATGTGAAACATCTAGTCAGTCTTTATAAACCAAGAACTATACCTGATCTGAAAGACAGCATTTCACGACATGTTCTCAGCATTTTCCCGGACACACTGCGGTCAACTGTAGAACATGCTATCTTACGATTTCAAATGGTAGGTGAAAATGATGACCGTCAGTTTCAACATGTCTTGTTGTAATAAATTTTTTTAACTATAGTAAATGTTGGCTAAATGTGCAATTCATCAAAAAACGCCCTCTGGTGGTGAAATTTAGAACAAATTTTTTTATTCGCTCAAACAAATTCCCATCCCTTCAATATGTCCGACAAAAAATTTCATAACTTTCTGAACAATAGTTTCGACTGCAGACAAATTTAAAGTAGGGAAGTTTAATTATGGACACCCTGTATATTGCTAGACTCAGTAAAGAGTCCATTATTCGATAGACAAGACTTGGTGTAGTTTATAAATTTTAAACATTTTTCAAGAGCTGAGTTCAAAATTAAAATTATATAATTTATACATAAAAATTTAAGACAATATCTAATACAAAGAATATAAAAGTATAATCAGATGCCCCAGACTGTTGAGTGCAACGACTGCCGCATTTAAAAAGAGCGCTGCTGTCGCTGTATATGTACTATGTGACGCGTGGTGAGGAGACGAGACGAGCTCCGAGTGGCGAACGGAGTGAGCGTAGCTCAGAGATGAAACAATAAAATTACGAGAAAACCCATATAGAGTCCACCTAATTAATGCATAAAGTGAAAAATGCATTCAAAATGGATATTACGTCAGCGTTCTGTTGGACTGATTCTACGATAGTGCTATCGTGGATGAAAAAGGAACCCAGAGATTTAAAGACGTTTGTAGCCAATCGAGTGGTGGTTATCCAAGAGTTTACAGAGATGAATCAGTGGCATCGTGTTCCCTCGGAACAAAATCCTGCAGATATCATATCGAGAGGACTTGATCCAGAGAAAATTCAACAAAGTGACATGTGGTGGTTAGGGCCATCCTTTCTTAGAGAGCGCTTAGTGAACTTCCCTGGTGATTCCAATGACATCCATAGTAGTGAATTATACGAAAGTGAGCTAAGGGATAATCAAGGGGATTCAGTGTGTCTCTTGGAGCAAGATTTTGAGATACTCCCCATCATTAATAAGTATTCTTCATTAGCGAAACTGCAAAGAATAATTGCATGGTGTGTGTGTTTCGAAGAAAATGCAAGAAATCCATCGTCGAAAATCACTGGCAGTTTAACTGTATCTGAATTATCCGCATCTTTATTTTGTTTAGTGTGAAATGTGCAATCTGTATATTTTGAAAGGAAATTCAGTGTATTCAAAGAGGACAACGGGTACACAATTCCAGTGACTTATTGAATTTGTCTCCGTTTTTAGACGAGAAGAACATACTTCGCGATGGAGGTAGACTGAGACATTTTAACCTACCTACAGGACAAAAACATCCTATGTTAATTCCTAGTAACAATACTATTTGTGATTTGATTCACAGGGCAACATTGGTTTTGGTGCAGGGGTATTTGGAGCTGATTTCATATGAATTTGATGTCCTGAATTTAAATATGGCATTAGTTTTTACCTAGGAACTCAAATTTCTAAGATATAACATTTTTGTGAAATATACGTTTCACTATTTTAAGTTAAAACCATGAAACAAATTAAAAAACTAAACACGGAATTTAATATTATTAATGTATTTTTTAAATGTTAAAGGAACATGAAATTCATCTATATAAATAAAGCAGAGTGTCTCTATGTATGTATGTATGTATGTAACGTATACAAATCTACATTTCTTGACGAATCTAATTGAAACTTCGTATACTTATGTTTTGAAGCCTGGAGATAATTCTAATATAAGTTTGGAAGCTTTAAAGTGCTTATATATAAATACAGTTTTTAAATAATATTTCATCTCAAGCTGTTGGAATCAATCATTCATAAAAACTGCGCATGCGCAGCTGGATGTTACAAGGTAAATAAACACATTGAATATTGTTAATTAGTAGTTGTTTGGTGTTATTTAAGGGGATGGTGGACTTTCAAATTACCAAAAATCGAGCAAAAATTGGAATTTTTTTTGAGGGTGTATTAATATTTTAAAAACATGTAAATATTCGAATGAAATGCATTTAAAATGTGTAGTGAAAGGAAAAATGAAAAATCGGTGGCTTTAGAGTAGTAAGTATTAAAGGTAGATAAAAAATTATCTTTTAAATGACTTTTTCTCAAAATTAGAAATTTCCAGATTTGCAAGTCTTTAAAATGCTCCTCGCGTCATAATTTTTGACGAAATTTTATGAAATTTATAATAACGATTCCTGTAATACATCAAAATAAAGTTATGTATCCATTTTAGGATTCGAGGTCATTTAGGTTATAAAAGATTAACTTTAGTGTAGAAAAGTACAAAAATTTCGCGAAAATTCAGAGTACAAGCATAAAAATATTTTCTAAAAATTAACTATTCAACGAAAGTACAAAAAAATACATAACTTTGTTCAGAAAGTATTTATAAGCAGTATAAATGCAAAATTAAGGGGAAAAGTTTAAAATTGAGTCGCAAGAAGCATTTTAAAGAAGGGTAATTTAATTTAAATTTTTTAATTATAAAATCTTTTTAAAAAAATATTTATAAAATTTTATAAGGTGTTTAATATTGTTATACTTTAATGAATATATATACAAAATTTCATATCTCTGTGGTAAAAATTTCAAAAATCGTTTTGAAAGGTCCACCATCCCCTTAAAGTTAATTTTTCTTACATTACTCCTTTTATTTTATTTTCATTAATCCTTTTTTACTTGGCTAATTTTCAATATACGGATTACCGTTGAACTCTTTACTGTTGAAACCCCTATGTGACTTGCGATTATTTACTTTCTGAAATTTGGTTATTAGGTATTTTACATATTGTGTTTGTACTTCAGAATGTTTAGTATACTGTATTTTATATTGTTCTTAATTTTATAATTCACGATGTACTGTTAAAAGCTTAAAAATTAGTATATCTTAACTAAAAATAATCGGTCTAAACTTAAGCACAGTTTTGCGATTTATTTACGGTTAACTATGTTTGTGTTTAGCTATTCCATTTGTTTGTTTTAAAAAATGGTTTTTTAAAGGTTTATGGTGAAATAGAACTTAAAAATTAAAAAAAGGAACAAAAACTTACCTGTAAATAGCATACTTTTTTTATAAATTGGTCAATTTGAAGTAATTTTTATTGAAATTTAGCTAAAACGCCTATCACTCTCCACAAAATCCTAATGCTAATATTTTAATTTCCTTCTCACACATGATACATATGACAGTTATCTTCAAAATGGCCTACAATCTAAGAGAAAATTTTAAAATGCAAAAATACTACATGCAATTTTATGTTCTAATATGAAAATTTTCCCCGAGAAAGAATATTCAAATAAAGTAGTGCTATTTTACCATAAAAGACCAAGAAAATCTTTTAAAAATTTTCTTTTTTTGAAAAATTGACTCCAAACGCAGAATATTAATCTGAAATTTAGCTAAAACGCCTATCACTGTCCACAAAATCCTAATGCTAATATTTTAATTTTCTTCGCACACATGATACATATGACAGTTATCTTCAAAATGGCCTACAATCTAAGAGAAAATTTTAAAATGCAAAAATAATACACGCAATTTTATGTTCTAATATGAAAATTTTCTCCGATTTTTAATATGAAAATTTTCTCCAATTATAACACAATTTCCTTAGCAACACAAAAACAAACAAAAGTGAAAACAGTATGGGACTATCACAGAAATATTCCACAGTTTTAACAGTAATCCGTATATTGGGAATTAACCCAGTAGAAAAGGATTAATGAAAAAAAGAAAACTGAAGGAGTAATATTAGAAAATTAACTTTAAATAACTACGAAATAACAAATCCATGCATTCACTTACCTTGGACATCTAGAATTAACATATAGTGGGTGCGCATGCGCAGTTCTTATGAATAATTGATTCCATCGTCTGGAGATGAAATATTATTTAAAAACTGTATTTATTTAGAATTATTTTAAAGCTTCCAAACTTATCTTAGAATTATCTTAAGGCTTCAAAACATAAGTATACCAAGTTTCAACCAGATTCGTCAAGAAATGTAGATTTGTATACGTTACATACGTACATAGACACTTTGCTTTATTTATATAGATAGATATATGTTTTGCCCCGTAAAATAAAAATATATTTTTTGTATTATTTTAGTCCTTTTTGTTAAAAAAATATGTTAAAAGCTGAATGCTTCAAAGGAAATATATTTTTCAAAATATTAATATGTTTACATTCGAATCCTTTTAAGTTAGATTCTCCTCATGGTTCCAATTCTTTAGAAATGTGTCCAACTTATAGATTTCGTTATGCATTATTGGTACTATAGCTTTTTGCAGTAAATGTCTTGAACTCTGAACAATATCCACCCTCCTGGAAATAATATTTAATATGTAATAACTATTTTTTTACATTATAATATACCTAACTGGTTTAATATTGTCAAATGATTAACATATTTCATTTTAATGTAACTAAATATAGTCTAATTTTTTATATTATTAGTTTCACTTTTCATTTACTTAAATTCAAGTTGAATACATTTAAAATTAATGCATCTTCCCCTCAAAAAAGCAGAGAATAGAATAAACAAACTGAAAAACTTTGCTTACCATATTTATATATATATATATATATATATATATATATATATTGGTTATATTAGTTGTTTGAAAACAACTGATCTTGCATTTATGGTGCGTGGAGCCCTAATTGCAGATTTCTATTAATTTTTACGTTTGTCAGTGGCTTCTACCTATACTTTATTTTTTTTTCTTTTCTAAAGAATCTTGCATTTATGGTGCATGGAACTCTTAATTGCAGATTTCTATTAATTTTTTTGTTTGTCAATGCCTTCTAGCTATACTTTAATATTTTTGCTACAAAATCTTGCATTTATGGAGACATTTATTATGCAGATATTAATTATGGAGATGTTTATTGCTACAGAATCTTGCATTTATGGTGTGTGGAGCCCTAATTGCAGATTTTTATTAATTTTTACGTTTGTCAGGGTCTTTTACCTATATTTTAATACAGGGGTGTCCAGCCCGCAGGCCGCATACGGCCCAAAGCAAGTGTTAGTGAGAGAGCTCAAAGCGAAAAAAAAATTAATAGCCTGCCTTGATATAAAAAGTAATGCGGAAAAGAAAAAAAATGGACCATGTTATGCAAATCATCTTCAAAATGGTGAATTTTATGAAGGATTGGAGATTTATTCATAGCCAGTTTCAGAAATTTCTTAAAAGCTTGGATGCTGAATATGGCAATACTTTTAAGAAATAAGGTAGCTCAGTGGAGAAAATATTAAAAAGATTTTATAGCCTACTTGATGATATCAAATTGTTTATGACATTGAAAAGTAATCTGTGCCAGAACTTTATGATAACTGGCTTGCAGATTTAGCAGATTTTGATAGATCTGAATGCCCATTTAAATGAACACCCTCACTTCATGGATTTTACTTCAGAGCAAAATACATGAAGTTGAAATTATGGCAAGCCAAATTAAATGTTAAAATTTTTTTGCGTTTCGAGACGCAGACCAAGCACAATTCTAAAAATGTTACAAAATACGCAGCCCTACTTTCCGATTTAGTACAAGAATTTAAAATTGATTTGAGGACTTTGGGGAAAATAAACAATTTTTTTTTGCATGTTTTCTACTCTATTTACAGTCGATATAGATATAATGCTAGCAAATTGTCAAATGGAATGCATAGAGTTGCAATCTGACATCTAACTTAAAGAGAAATTTAATCGAGTCTCTTTGTTGTACTCATAAATCATACCTGCCCAGATATAAATATCCTTCACTGCATAGTTAAGCGTTATTCTGGTCATGAACGTTTGGAAGCACGTACATCTGTGAACAACTATTTTCAAGAGTGAAGCACACTAAGGGTCAAATTAGAACCAAAATTTATTCGTTGTTTTTTAGTATTGATGTGTATGACATTTCCCATCCCTTTTTTATAATATGTTATTTATACTGTGTTTAATTTTTCATGCAGAGTTCACAAGGCAAAAGACAATTTGACATTTTTACTTTTCAGCTTTTAGTGATGAAAGGCTGAATCTATCTAAATTCTGAGATGTGTATAACATTTCACATGTTTTTTTCCTATGTTATTTATACTGTGTTTAGTTTTTAAGTTGACTTTTGTTAACAAACATTCATATTGAACCCCGAATCAAGAAACGAGAAACATAGTTTATGAAGGTACTTGAGATAATATTTGGATCAGTTTAATTGAACAGAGATTTATATGGAGTTTAATAAGGACAGGATGTTTCTATTACTGTACAGAATCTTGCATTTATGGTGCGTGTAGCCCAAATTGCAGATTTCTGTTAATTTTTTCATCAGTCAGTGCCTTTAACCAATACTTTAATACTTTATTTATATATTTTTTTGGCTACAGAATCCTGCATTTATGGAGGTATTTATATGGACAATTTGACATTTTTACTTTTAAGCTTTTAGTGATTTATTATAAATGTATATATTTTATGATATTTATACTGTTATTAAATCTATGTTATTTATACTGTGTTTAGTTTTCAAATTAATTTTTGTTAACAAACATTAGACAATGACATTTTTAATTTAAACTTGAAAAATGAAAGGCTGAATCTACTAAAATTCTGAGATGTGTATAACATTTCACATGTTTTTTTTAAATGTTATTTATGCTGTGTATACTTTTTTAATCAATTTTGTTTAACAAACATTCGACAAAATGACATTTTTACTTTTCAGCTTTACTTTTTAAAACTCTTAACTTTCCAAGAGACAATTTGACATTTTTTCCTTTTCAGCTTTTAGTGGTTTATTATAAATGTATATATTTTATGTTTTACTTTTCAGCTTCTTTTGCTCCAAAGATGAAAGGTTAAATCTAGATGAATTCTAAGGAGTTAATTATAAATTAATATATTTTTATATTGGATTTTTTTTTAATTATTTGGGTGTATAACATTTCACTTGCTTATTTTTCTATGTTATTTATACTGTGTTTAGTTTTTAAATTGATTTTGGTTAACAAACATTCGACAAATTTACATTTTTACTTTTCAGCTTTACTTTCCAAAACACAATTTGACATTTTTCCTTTTCAGCTTTTAGTGGTTTATTATAAATGTATGTATATTTTATGTTTTACTTATCAGCTTCTTTTACTCCAAAGATTGAAGGTTAAATCTTGCTAAATTGTTTAGATTTTAAATTGATTTAGGTTAACAAACATTCCACAATTTGATATTTTTACTTTACAGCTTTTAGTGGTACAATGATGAAAGACTGCATCTACCAAAATACTGTGATATGCATAACATTTCACATGCTGTTTTTTTTTTTTTTTTTTTGCTATGTAATTTATACTGTGTTAAGTTTTAAAATTGATTTTGGTTAACAAACATTCCACAATTTGACATTTTTACTTTACAGCTTTTAGTGGTACAATGATGAAAGACTGCATTTACCAAAATACTGAGATATATATAACATTTCACATGCTTTTTTTTTTGGCTATGCAATTTATACTGTGTTAAGTTTTTAAATTGATTTTGGTTAACAAACCTTCTTAAAATTCCGGGCAACGCCGGGTACGTCAGCTAGTAGAGAATATTGCAATAGTACTTATAAGTACAATGAGCAAGAAAGAGGAAAAAGTCATCGATGAAACCAACCAGTCACTGAACACTTCGGAAAATTCTTTTCCGAGACATTCTTAAATGTAGTTTGGGACATTCCCTTTTTAAACTCCAGCAGTAATCTGCGATCATGTTCGTATCTCAACTTCCTTGGTAGCGGTCTTCAATAGTTTTGTAGCGGTCTTCAATAGCAATTGGTATTCAACCATATTTGTTTCCATTGTGTTGAAGGACACATTTCAAACTTCGACTTGGGCTGACAACACGTAGGCGCCAATAATCTGGAAAATATTCAGGTAGACCCATTTTTCCCAGGAGGGCAAATCACCCATATTTGAATGTACTGAATAGAAAAAAACACTGATAAATAAGTAAATGTACAGTAAAACCTCATTTATCCGGATCTCCAGATAATCTGGATCAGATTTGTAGACATTATTTTTATTTAATGTTCACATTAGATAATAATTTTTAACTATGATAGCAAGAACGTAACTACGAGTACGCCAAATATTCGCTTTTTAGTTTGATTCAATGTACAGTTCCTGCATATATTGTACAATAAATTATGGTAATAAAATGCTTTTCGTTGAGTTTAAGAAAGCTTTACTAGACTTATCAATTCTTGTTATGAAATGATGTAAACAGTTATTTTAATATTTTTTAATGTCTTGTAAACAATGTAAGTCTTCATAGTTAAGGATTTTGTATTGCTTATTACCCATATTACCTGGATTATCCAGAATTTCGATTGTCCGGATGCCCATTGTCCCAGTTAGTCCGGTAAAATGAGGTTTTACCGTATCTAAACAATTAGAGCTGATAGAGATTTCATATTTAGATTCAGCGCCCCAAATATAGTTAAAATCAGCTCTAAAATCCTAGGCACCGAAAAAAAAAATTTTTTTTTGTAGACCTGTGTTATTAATCACTATCATGTCTTTTATTTTCATACAGGACCTCAGGCTACTTTAGCCAACATTCGTACACAATTTTTGATGATTAATGGCAGATCAACAGTCAAATTGAGTAATTAAGAAAGGTTTAAAATGCCTTAAGGTAAGTGCTAAAGGTAAAAACCAAATGATGGCGGATTTCCCTAGTGCAAGAGTTAACATTTCAAGAGTATTCACTAAAGTAAGACTAGATTTCTGTGGTCCCTTTAGTATCAAATTAATCCCAGGTAGAGCGAAAAGAGTATATGTTACATTTGTATTTTTGTATGTTTGTTCTTACAGCCATACACTTAGAAATTGTAAATAGTTTAAAGTACTGAAGCCTTTATTGGTACCTTGAAAAGATTTATTTCTCGTACAGGTAGGCCTAGTGAGATTTTTAGTAATAACGGAACTAACTTTGTAGGAGCCAATGAGTTTCGTAAAAATTTAAAAGAGCTGTTTAAAAAGGAAAGTACAGAAAAATTTGAGGATTTTCTTGCTTCTGAGAACATTAAGTGGCATTTTAATCCCCCTGCCACACCTCACTTTGGAGGTTTGTGGGAGGCTGGGGTTAAATCTTTGAAAGGCCACCTTAAAAGGGTTGTTGGAAATACGGTCCTTACTCATGAAGAATTTTTTACACTTGTTACACAAGTGGAGGCGGTATTAAACTCACGACCTCTTTGCCCTCTCTCTGAGGATCCCAATGATGATTTAGCTCTTACTCCAGCTCATTTTTTAGTTGGCTCATCGTTACATCCTTGCCTGAACCAGATTTTTGGAAGATTCCAATGAATAAGCTCAGTAGGTGGGGGTTAGTGCAAAAATTATCTCAAACATTTTGGAATAAATGGACCTCAGACTATTTAAATCGTCTTTAAGCACGACCTAAATGGTATAAAGGAGACAAAGGCTTTAAGGAAAATGAAGTAGTTTTGGTTAAAGATGATGATTCAAAGTTACTGAGCTGGAATCTTGCCAAAATAGTTAAGGTTCATCCAGGAAAGGATAATATAACCAGAGTAGTTACATTAACACAAGTAAAGGTATCTATAAGCGACCTGTTCATAAGGTTGTAATATTACCCTTTGAATCTAATTGAAGTATATGATTTTGATTTATATGTGTTTGTGCATGAATTTAATTGTAAAGTTTTATAATTTTAGTGTATTTTTTTAATATTTGATTATTTGAGCACAATTTTATTGTTAATTCATTATGTACTATGGTTTCCAGTGTATTGTAACGAGTGTCACCTAGTATTTGAAACTTGCTTCATTTATATGTTGAAAATTTTAAAAAAATTGTCAAGGCGGGCGGTATGTTGAGTGCAACCGCCTGCCGCATTTAAAAAGAGCGCTGCTGTCGCTCTATATGTACGAAGTGACATGTGGTGAGGAGACGAGACGAGCTCCGAACGGAGTGAGCGTAGCTCAGAAATGAAACAATTAAATTACGAGAAAACCCATATACAGTCCACCTAATTAATTTTGAGTTATTTTTTAAAGAGTAATGAGCTATCGATGGGCCAAACACAGGAATTATATATTATTTTATTTGCACATTACAAAAACTCTTCTAATAAAATAATAATAACGAAATTAATTTAAAATAATTAAAAGAGAGACAAAAGCAAAAATTAATCCATTATCGATATGAAGCCATAAAATATTTATTTATATATCCTTATTCATATTTATTTCTTCATTTACAGAACACAACAGATGTAGAAAAAAAATTCTCGCCTCCAGTATAAACAGGTATAATGACAGGTGATCTTTTACTTCAATCACTTTGGTGGGTCAAGTATCCATCAGATATCGTAGGTGATAACCGACATCGCATTGATATATTTAAAAAATTCTAATGTCACAAAACATTAAATTTCAAAACATACTTTTGTCCAATATCTCCTCTAAATAAAGACCCCCAAACCTGAGTTTGAATTCCATTTTCCACTCTGGGACAAAATTGTCTCTACTCCAAAATATCTCGTTTCACACGATAGAGTTGGTTACAACCCTAAATGGGTAGGGAGATGCGTTTAGTACGCTGCAAGTACGCTGTAAAACCCGCTGCAAGGAAAAATTTTCTCTCACACAGAGGTTGAAAGATTTCTTTTCTGTGTAGGCCCGAAAATGCTTTTTAAATGATCGAGTTCAGAAAACCGTTTCTCACATATCATGCGGACAAAGACTCTCCTCCATGAATAAGAAGATGCGTTTTCAAACGGACCGTCTGCAGAAGATCTTTTCTCACTCATAGCGCAATCGAAAGGTTTTCTTTTGTATGGGTACGGAGATGTCTTTCTAAATGACCATGTCGAGAAAATCTTTTCTCACATACATTACATGCGAAAGGTTTCTCTCCTCTGTGGACTAGGAGATGTCTCTTTAAAAGACCCTGTACAGAAATTTTTTTCTCACGTACAGTGCAGGCGAAAGGTTTCTCTCCTGTATGGGTGCGGAGATGTACTGTTAACTGACCCCGTTCAGAAAATCTTTTCCCACATACTGTGCAGGCGAAAGGTTTCTCTCCCGTATGGGTGCGGTTATGTTTTTTTAAATCCTCCCGTCGAAAATATCTTTTCTCACATACAGTGCATGCGAAAGGTTTCTCACCCGTGTGGATGCGGAGATGTGTTAATAAACTATCCCGTCGAGAAAATCTTTTCTCACATACAGTGCAGGCGAAAGGTTTTTCTCCTGTGTGGGCGCGGAGATGTGCTCTTAACTGACCCCGTTCAGAAAATCTTTTCTCACATACAGTACATACGAAAGGTTTCTCTCCTGTGTGGGTGCGGACATGTATTTTTAAATGATTCCGTCGAGAAAATATTTTCTTACATACAGTACATGCGAAAGGTTTCTCTCCTGTGTGGGCACGGAGATGTCTCTTTAAAAGACCCTGTTCAGAAAACGTTTGCCCACACATAGTGCATGCGAAAGGTTTCTCACCCGTGTGGATGCGGAGATGTCTTATTAAACTACCCTGTTGAGAAAATTTTTTCTCACATACAGTGCAGGCGAAAGGTTTTTCTCCCGTGTGGATGCGGAGATGTCTTTTTATATCATGTTGACGAGAAAATCTTTTCTCACATACAGTACATGCGAAAGGTTTCACTCCTGTGTGGGCACGGAGATGTCTCTTTAAAAGACCCTGTTCAGAAAACGTTTGCCCACACATAGTGCATGCAAAAGGTTTCTCACCCGTGTGGATGCGGAGATGTCTTATTACACTACCCTGTTGAGAAAACTTTTTCTCACATACAGTGCAGGCGAAAGGTTTTTCTCCCGTGTGGATGCGGAGATGTATTTTTAAAGCATACTGCTCAGAAATTCTTTTGCCACATACAGAGCAGCCGAAAGGTTTTTCTGTGTGGGTAGAGAGATGATTATCAATATGGTACGAATGATGTGTATTTAGAGCAGCCAACAGTGAAAATGTTCCTTCACGTAAATTACATTCAAAATTTTTTCCTTCAGTGCGAGGGGGAATTTGTGAGCTGGAACTTTTTACATTTTGACTAATTATACAAGCGTCAGATGAAATGCAATCATCTTCGGCTTTAGAATGGTTCTGCTCGCAGGAATTGCATTCATTGGAAAGTCTATCTGTGCTGGAAATACAAGACATTTGCTCTTCTGGCTTGCCGAAGTTCCTTTAAACGATGATTAAAAAACTGTAACTGCCAGCAATACGTTGACTTTCTGAATTTTTGGACACCACAAATATTTTGGTTTATCAGCTAATAATCTGTACCGACAACCTGCAAAGAGAGGAGAAAGGAATTTGAATGATATATTAACACTGCACCATCACGCCTTTTCTTCTTATTTTTCAGGTGAAATGAAAAGCAATATATAAGTTTGTTTCTGCTAGGAAATGAGATATCTGAAAACTAAGATGTTATTTATTTCGTTCTGGATTAATTAAACTAGTGAGCATTTTAAATTTATTGTAATTAAGGTACGAGGTTCCTTAGTAATTCTTACTGTTTTAGTTCTGGTAGATCATAAGAACGCGCAGAGATTTCATATATGTTCCGGTTTGAAGGGATCTCCACAATACGGATATCGGTCCGATCTATAACGTATAAAAATGTTAATATTTTTTTCCTTTATATTCATTTTACTCATCCACAATTAAAAATTATTTCATCATTAATTATTTAGCTCAATGCTTCAAGAAATTCCAGAGATGAACATCTGATGAAAAAGCTCGGTTACCATCAGATTAAAAAGTTTATAAATGCCATAATATATATAAAATTATTACAGGAAATAACAAAGACTATGCGGCTTCTGTTTGTTTAGGAGTATTTGTTTGGACTGTAGTTCGTTGGTAGTATATTCAAGTTTACTTCAGCTTCTAAATTAAAATCCATTTCTAATAATGATTCTTTCCTGCAGATATTTTTCCAATTCTTCTTTGCATACATCTAGTCAGCAAGCTATGTTAGTACAAAGGAGAATACTACATAATAAAGGCACTAGAAATAAATAAGCACGTCTAGAAAAATGTACTTTGGGGCTACAAATGTGAACTGGAGACTTATATTATCTTTAAACACTCTTTAAACTTGTTGACAATATTAGAACAGTTTTGATACAAATCTAACGAACTTAAGAATTAGAATATATAGGCTTGAAAATTTCGATAGTCTCCGAAAAACTTCTTTATACAGTTGAAGAGTTTAGTAGAGTAAAAATACCTCCTGAAACTTGACTTACTAAATGATGATTGAATGAGATAATATGCAATGTAAAAGATGCGAAATAACCACAATAACCAGCAATGCGAAATAACCACAATTGTTTTAAAGCAGGGCTTGCTTTAATACAATTGGATTTATTGGAAGCATTGGGCCGTGTGGTAGTACAGAGCCCCACAGAAAGAAAAATTTTAAAATGTCTGAAAGGAAGTACTGAATCATTTAGAATTTTAAATATTAAAATGTAGAAATTTTTAAATATTAAAATGTAGAAATTATATAAAATCTTCAATTTTTTTATTTATCAGATTTTCTATTAATTATATTTAAATCAAAGTTATATGTAAACTAACTGACATGAAAACAGATAGTGAGTAAAAAAGTACAACATGAAATGTAAAGCTATGTGTATAACTACAAATGAAAGAAGAAACTGGCCAATAATTGACTTTTAATTAGAAAATTTTTTCAAACAGTTTTCATAAAAGATCTTGTATAGAATGCGCATGCACATTTCCCTCATGCAAAATGAAAACTTACTACCTTAAATTTTCATGTTTTAGGTACAGTTATCTTTTATATAAATGAGTTAATAAAATCCTCGAATGCATGTTTTAAATTTTGCCCATGAAGAAAAAAATAATTCATTTCATGCATATTCCATCACAGTATAATTATAGAACACATTTCTTGAGCACTGAGGAAAATAGAGAACCAGAATTTTAAAAACTGTACTTTTGACATTTTAACTGCAGTTACTTTCTATTTGTTTTATATTTCTTTTAACTATGTTTTATATATGTTTTAACTGTTAACTGTTTTGTGTTCCCTAGCTATATCTGTGTTTCGTAACTGTACTATATATGCTGTCCTGTAAGTGTAATTGTTGTTAACAAAAGCACTTGTATAACACATGGCATAGTCAAATCGAACCACTAAGCGAGTAAAAGTAGAAAAGGATTTATGACTTCCAGAATATGGAGGCATCTATAAAAGCTCACAAACTGCTTTGCCTTAACGGAAATGTGGCTGAAGAATGGCATAAATTTCATCAGAACTTTCAAATATTTTTAAAACCTGGTGGCCATACAGAAAAAGTAGATGACTTACCAGTAGCTATTCTACTCAATTATGTGGGTGACGATGCAGTGGAATTGTACAACACATTCCCATTCACAGAAGCAGAAAGAGGTGATTTCAAAAAGGTTTTAAAAGAACACCAGGAACATGAATCGGTACTAAAAATTGTCTTGACAGATGTAAAAATGATTCAGAACAATGACCAGTCAAAGTCTATAAAATATGTAGACGTAGATAGCTATATGCTGGTCAAAGAAATGGAAGTATTAGACCTATTATTTTAGGAAACCCTTTAAAATTCTACAATTCCTGAAAAAGACAGCTACCGGCTATTCAAATGCTTTTATACCCTTAAGGATATTTTTAACAATTCATGAAACTGTAGTACTGGGAAAAAGAATATTTACAAGATTAAATTTACTTAAAACATACCTGAGGTCAACAATATCGCATAAGAGACTCAACTGTCTTGCAAGAGACTATAGAGCATGTAGAAACTAGAAAATTAAAATTTCATCAATTTATAAATGATCTTGTTGAAAAAAAAAATCTAGCAAAATTTAAATGTAAATAATTTTGTTCTGAAAATAAAATATATGTAGTCTAGCTACTTTTTAGTTTTTCTTTTCTTATAAATGTACATAAAATCAAAATATGAACATCATCCTAAAATTCACCTTTTATTCTTCACATTAAATATTTAGCATTTAATGTATATCAGAATTTTAAAGGACACCACAAAAATTTCTACAATTTAGCCCCACAAGGACAAAGGCTGGCCCTGATCAAAGGCCTGAATGACAAAAACTTGGATGTCAAATTTTCCAGTACAAAGTAATTAACTGTCATACTCTGTTTTAATCAAATGTTTAAATCAAAGTTATATGTAAACTAACTGTCACGAAAACAGATAGATAGTAAGAAAGTACAACATGAAATGCAATGCTATGTATATGACTGTAAAAGAAAAAAAACACCTGGTCAATGATTGACTTTTAATCAGAAAATTTTTTCAAGCAGTTTTCATAAAAGAACTTGTATAGAATGTTCATGCAAATTTCCCTCATGCAAAATGAAAACTTACCACCTTAAATTTTCATGCTTTGGGTGCAGTTATCTTTTACATAAATGGTTTGATATAATCCTCGAATGCATGTTTTGACTTTTGCCCATCAAGCAATATAATTCATTTCATGCATATTCCATCACAGCAAAATTATACAACACATTTCTGGAGCACTGAGGAAAATAGAGCACCAGAATTTTAAAAACCGTACTTTTTGCACTTGAACTGCAGTTACTTTCTATTCAATGAATATTTTTCACCAATAGGAGAGAGGGCAGGAGGGATAGGAAACATAAATACTAACACAACAAACATAAATTTGACTAACACTGATCTTAAGAACTGAAACTGTAAGTATAAAAATTATCCCAGACATGAAGACCGAGAATGTAGTTATAAATTTTGGCAATGGAAAATATCTATTCAGTATAAAGACTATGCAATTAAGACAACAGATAATTTAAATCTTCTAAACTGACTGAAGTATTACTTTTACACTAAAAAATTATAAAATATCCTATCAAGGCAGTTACAAATACCAGATAATACAGATTTTATGATTCTTGAAATCTTTCTAATAAAGAAATCTTTAGAATACATGGTGCAGAGAAAATTAAATATCTTTATTTATATCTGTGGTGGGCACATATGAGACCAAAGAGAGCCGCAATCCGGTTTCTTACATTTTATAATTAGCAACACGTAGATACACAAATTCAAATTTTTTTATTTAATATAATTGCATACTTTCACAAATCACATATAAGAGCACATGTAAAAAATAGAGTTATGAAAAAGAAAATAATTTCAAAGTTATATTAATAAAATTTTCTGATATTTTGTATTTTCTTATATTTTCCATAGTCTTGTTATTAAAAAATTGAAATAAATTTCATTCCGAAATCTGAAATTGAAACAAAATAATTAATTAGTGGCTCGGGAAAAATGATACTCATAAATAATCTTAAAAGTATGATAAAAAATTTATTTACTTTATTTAAATAATAAAATTGACATACACGACCACCCACAAAGTCGAAATTTCTATGCAGGTTAGTGTTACACAAATCGGCTGATGTACAATGTGGTGCTAGCAGTGTAAATGCGTGTAGTACATGCATGCTATCATATGAAAGAGTGCTAAATTCCAACTACCACTACTACCCCTTTCGACATACAGACTGGCTAAAACAGTTAGTGCACACGCATACTAAAAATGGTTCAGGGGAAAAAATAAAACTAAACTTTTAATGGAAGCCACAGTTGACTCAATGAACAGCCACATGCGGGTCTCGGAGCTGCATTTGCCCACTGTTGATAAATAATATACTAATAATTGTGTAGAGTATTGAAGTATTAAATAATTTAATTTTTCTTGAAAAAGAATTTCAAATTTGAATATCAAGTATTACTTTCAACCATCGTCTTTGAGATACAAGAATTTAAAATTTAAACAAGCATATTATAATGAATCATGGACCTAAAATGATGAATATTTAGGAGTATTGCATTTAATCCTATTGCCGTTAACTTTGTTGTAATAAAAGATGAGAATTATGATAGAAGAATAATATGAAAAAGGAATACCTAAACTGCAGATTGCTGCTCATGATACCAAGCTGTAAAAAGTCACCAAGTGATAGTTCATCATTTACATTGAAAATTTAATTATTAAATTAGTTGTATTCTATAAGTTTTACATGCAATTAACAGTGCATATAGATTTTAATATAGTTTAAAAAATGTATTGCATATAAAAGATAGTTTCTTAAATTCAATTAGCTTAAGATGGTTTGACAATATTATAGTATTTTAAGCATGAAATTATATTTAAAAATCACCAAACACATGAGTGTTATAAAAAGTGCTGGATTTTTTTATGGCCTCAAAGTTGGTGATTATATAAGTACAGTGGATGCTCATTAATTCGAACTTAGTTAAATCGAACTTTTGTTTAATTCGAACTAATCCAAAGGCCCCCAAAAAACTTGTATTGGGATTAATGTTTAAAATATCTCATTAATTCGAACTAAATTTTTATCACTTCGGTTAATTCGAACTAATCCAAAGGCTCCCCAAAAACTTGTATTGGGATTAATGTTAAGAATATCTCATTAATTCAAACTAAATTTTTATCACTTCAGTTAATTCGAACTAAAAATTTCACAAATGAAATTTCTTTTTCCTCGCTTAGGGAGAAAATGCACGCTGTATTTATTATTTTCTGTGTCAAAATCATCTGCATTTCTTTTCTGTGTAAAGAGGCACATGACTGCATTCCTAGACTATTGCATTTCCACTAAATGTTGATGGCTATTAACTTTTGTTTAGATTGTGGTGAAAATTACGACATTACTATGCTGAAAGCTATAAATGATCTATACAACGCATGCAATGATGTTAAAGAAAGCACAATTAGTAATTGCTTTCGTCATGCTAAATTCATGCACGCCGAATAGAACAATCATATCAAAGAATGTGATAATATTGATACAGATTTGAAAAAGAAGATCTGGATTCAAAAAATTTAACGGTGATAACGTTACTTTTTCTGAATATGTAAGGGTAGATGAAGACATGGAAGTCTGTGGAAAACTGAGTGATGATGACGTAATAAAAACTATCCGAGAAGATGAAATAGAAGATACCTTATCGAAATCAGATGAGAATGCAGAGACTGTTCAGCATCCTAATGATCAAGTCATAATGGACTCTATTAAAAGTCTGAAAACATTTATTCAGATGGAACATTCCTCTGAAAATGAATTGAAATGTTTACTTCAAATCAAGAAGCTGGCTGAACAATGTAAACATCATAGACAAAACCAAACATCCATTTTACAGTTTTTCCCAAAAGTGTAATTCATATTTTTAATTATAGTTTACTTTCTGCTGCATATCTTCTGCTCCATTTTATAATTAAGGTAAATCTGTATTGCTTTTAAATATGTTTAATTTTAGATAACATAGTACAATATATTTTGTGGGGTTATACATAATAGGAGATTTTTCTTCTTCAGTGATACACTTTTAAAGTTATATATTTTCTCTGAACATCAGATAATTCAAACTTTTTCTGAGAACCTTTGAGTTCGAATTAACGAGCGTCCACTGTATATACTTTGTTTGTGTTCTGTTGCTCTTGTGTTACAATTTTTGTATTAAATATTTTCATTATTTGGTTTTATGGTATTTACGACAGTCAATGGATGCAATTAATGCCCAAAAAATATTTATATATTCATAAAAAAAATCATAACGGATATTTTTATAGACAAAATAATGTTGAAGAAAATATTGAAATTAAATACAACAGTCACTGTATGCAATCAATTTGTATGCTTAATATCCATAAAACATGCTAATCTGAATTAAATTCTTAAAAAACTTCCATCTCGATTAGTCTAGAGATTAAATTTTATCTTTTTCTGTATTTTAATATTTTTTTTTGTCAATTTATTTTCTTGTTATCCACATGATGAAAAAATTCATTTAAAGTATCATAAAAAGAAAAGAAACCACATGATCAGCATTCAGAAAATGAAGGAAATGATTCGAAAAAGATTACATTTTAAAGGAACTTTTATGATCTTTCTCGTGATATCAATTTTATAACCCTCAGATTATTATTTTAAATGCAAACTTAAAAAAATGTTACAAAAACAACTTAAAAATTTAATTTTAAAAAATCTAAGAAATTCTTTTCAAAATCTTTCTTATTGAGCCCCTACACTATAAGAAGAATCAGCATGCAAAATGTCAGCCCTTTAGGTAAAGTGGCTTGGTCTCTATGTTATCTGTCAGTCAGTTGGTCACACAACTGTTTTTATATATACAGATAGGATGCAAACCTGATGCAGTTAAGCTCTGCTCTTAAATCTTCTCTTAAATGTCACATGTTGTTTTATCAGTTTCAACTAATTGAATTTTAATGATGATCACTTACATGTTTTTGGCCACTGAAATTTGAAATTAGCTTCAGATAATGAATTATACATTCAGCCAATAAAAAAATTTTGAATTCCTTTTAGAAAATTTTTATTTTCTGTCTTTTCAAGGAATACCATCGGGAAGATCAGAACTTTGGTAATTCAAATCTCATAGGTCTTACTCCAGGTCTGAGTGCATTTAGTACAACAGTTTGTTTTTGTCAGTGTTTTTAAAATCTAATTCTTCAAATAAAGATTTACAATATATGTTTTTAGTAAATTTTGTACCCCTTGCTGACATATTTAAATTTTGTTCTTAATTTAATAAATTGATTTTTATACTTTGTATATACTTTTAATTTAAATTTGTGTTCTAAAAATCACTAATAATACAATGAGGAATTTGCACATGTGGGGAAAATGCTCATTTCTATTTTTCATTTACAGATTGGTTATCAAATTGTTCGAAAACATCAATTAAAACGTATATATAGATCTAAATAATAAAAATGTTAAATTTAAAATAAGCGAAAAGTGTTGAAAAATCATGTGACCTCAAAATGCTACATGATTGGTTCTGACGTCACTATTTATCTTGCTTCAATGTTTACATTTTTCTAGCGCAAGATTCTACGTTTCCTCCTCTTAAACTAACATTTTAAAATCATATTTTTTTTCTAATGTGGTTTAATTTTTCTAATTTTAGTTTGAGTGTAATGTTTATCCCCCCTTTTCTTTAAATTATATTCTATCGTCGTCTTTATTATTAATTTTATTTCTGTTTTGTTTACCATGGTGTTATTATCCGGTTTTGCAAAAGGGCAATCTGACAACCTGCCTAAAATGGATTCATTTGCAGTGTTTTCCTTTTTGGGAAATATTCCAAGTTTTATGGGAGCAGAAATACGAGGATTTAAAGCTCAGAGGTATGTATAAATTTGTTCGCATTTATTATTCCAGTTATGTAATGTAGATTGTAGAACGTAGACGTGCGTTTTTCTTTACACAAACTTTAAAGTTAAGACATTGTTTATGCATATTATTAAATTAATTGTGTAATCTAAAAGTTTAATAAACAGCTTCTATTATTATTCATTCATAGTACATGTTTAATTTTGTAGAATTAATTACCTCTTCAACATTACATATAGTGTCAATTATAGGATATTTAGTATTTTTAATTGTGTATTAAAAAGATGACAGAAATTAAAAACACTACCAAATTTACGAATGTGTTCATTGTTCTGCATTCATATCATAGAAATAAGTGTATTTTAAATGGTAAAGGAATTATAATAAATCTGAAGTCGTAACATAATAACTCATAATAAAACTCATTGTTTTTACAAATATATTTAAATTTTTTATTTAAGTGGAAAATGTCAAAACTTGTATTTTAAATTCTTATTTGCTGCAACAATTTGGCAAATAATCTGTATCACATTAAAACCCACAATTATAGCTAAATTAAAAAATTATTGAATGTGGATCCACTTACTGAGCATTTACAACTGTTTCAGCATCAAAGCTATTATCAAGTAACTGTATGTAATATACTTTAAGAGTTGTATATTGCATATCTCTGCTGTGAACAAACATTTTATAGACCGCTATCCAGAATGCTAGTTTTTCTGAAGTTATTCAATGTATCAGGTATATTCAAAATAATTTAATCTGATAGAGATAATATGGTAGTTTAACAATTTTCAATTATGGATGAAAGTTTATTCATTCAATGAACACAGAAGAAAATTAAAGTCAGAAATAACAGTATTTTATTTGAAAAATTTTTATAAAATCAAAATTTTAATGCAAATAAACATTTTACAATGATTATTCAAGTGAATAAAATATGATATTCTCAGAATATAGTTTTTATTTTTGCATTAAATGCTAGTTTAAATTTAACCGATAATATTTTGATTTTTGTTAACTAAATTGTATATTAATATTTCTGAGGGTTTCTATAATTATATTTTTTACAGGTGGATGTAAACCTGCTGTAGCTTTGCTTATGTGGCTTCATAGACGGAGTGAAGAACCAGCAGTGACGTCAGTTTCAAGTTAATGGAAGAAATCGAAACGTTCGTGTGTAGGCAATTCTATAAAATTCATTAAAGGGAAAGATTTAGTAAAAAATAATTTGGAGCCTTAAATACCACAAGATGGCTCATTACAAACGAAAGTTGTTGAGAAAATTAGACTTTTAGAGAGACAGGACACTGTTTTCACTAAATATTATAAAATGGAAGACCGGTTCATTACCTTATCCTTTGGAACACTAAAAGACAGCTTTCCAGGTGTATTTACAGTCGTGCTTGTGCAGCAAGGTACTAAACAACATTTAAAATTTGCTTTAACACACTTTGACATCTTAAAAATAAAGAAAAAATGCTAGATATCAAACTTAAACTACGCAACACAATCCAAACACCGAAGTAAACAAATTCGCTATGGTAAACTGTGACGTCACATCCGTGTAGAAAAAGTAGCTTTTTTGAGACAAAGTAAATAGTGCGCGTTTAAAAACAAATTTTGTTAACTTTTAGAGTTTTAAAACTAAAAAAAAAAGATGCTTTAGATCATAATTTTCTATTTTGTATATCATAAATATAAAATAAAAAAACGTGCAAATTCCTCATTGTCAATGTTTTCTTTATTCCTCTATATATGTTAAAATTATATTGCTACAAACTTTTGGTTTTATGTACATCATTTAATTTTTCATTATTTTTCTATTTTTAGGTATCTTTTTCTTGAAGTATTTACATGTTTAATTTTTAGTGTTTATGATTTAAGAAAATAAAAAACAAATTCTTGTATGTTGAACATATTGTTTCCCCACAACAGTTTCTAAAACTGATTGATATTTTTAGGAACCTTTGCAAAGATTTATACTATTTAATTTATACCTGGTAAATGTTGTATTCAAAAAAATTTTTTTTTTAATATTCCAAGGTTCTAAATTAGCTACTAAATGTTGAATTTTTATACAAAGTTTTAATTGCCTGGTTAAAAGGGTACAGATGTAGTATACACAACGAACGCCAAAGGGCGATTTTTTGCTAGATCTGATGGTTGTTTGGCTGTTTTTATTTTCTGATTTTAAGATCACATGATATTTTTTAAATTTTTGTGCGATAAGCTTTGTTTTACTGACCGCTACAGCCAGCGGAAGTCCTACTTGGTACAGATGTAGTATATGCAACGAACGCCAAGGGGCGATTTTTCACCAAATCTGATGGTTGTTTGGCGGTTTTTATATTCTGGAACAGAGGATTTTAAGATCAGATATTTTTTGAATTTTTTTGCAATCAGCTTTGTTTTACTAACCGCTACAGTCAGCGGAAGTTTTTTTTTCCTGTACTACAGCCAGCGGTATGTAGCGAAGTCACCGGGCTGGGGATTTTCTGTAATGTTTTTGGATGGATGCGTAACGGAGCGTAGCAGCATGAAGCAAGGGTATCTGAGCGAAGCAAAGATCCTGTGTGCGCCTACGAGTTTCATAAAGCCAGCAGTAATTTTTTTTCCAATTTATTGTTTACATTTCGCAGTTTAAGCCTAACAGGTGTCCAAACGGGATTTTGGCGCTAACTTTTCGCCAAATTGGCTATGGTCCTTTGCGTATACTACATCTGTTCCGTTAAAAGTTTTAAAAGAGTGTGAAATGGTATTTTCACAAATTTCTCAGTAGGAGAACTCCACTTGGTAGAGTTTGAAGACTTTTAGCCCAATGGCACAGGATATGGAACTCTTGTTAATACATTATGTCTGACATGTATAATACACTTATAAATTGCAGATAAAAATTGTAAATAAAATTATGAGACTGGACATTTTAAGCAATCTCTTGAAATCGTGGAGTGTATATTTTAATAGCACGGAAAAAATAGCCCAAAAAGTTTTGGTAATTTATTTATTTGCTGAAAACAACAAACCATGCATGAACGTACAGTTTTTAACAGTTTAAAAGTTATACGAACTGAATTAGAATTTAGCTTCACTCACAACAAACATAAAATAAAAGGCATAGAATGTAGAAATCATATATTTCATTTCCAACATCATAACAAAACAGTTGTCATACAACACAGAAAAAAATACATGTAAATTAAACCTACTTTAACAGCTGTTTATTTTCCTAGCATCCTCTGTAGTGTTCTTTTAGTCCATGATCTATCCGAAAAACTGCGAAAGTTTATTACCAAGGACACCACTTTTAAAGTAGCATTAAGTTCCTGAATAACGGTCCTCCTGAGAGAAAAAAATATTGTCCGCCCTGCTTCGCGAGTTACAATTTTGACAGCGCACCAAACCCAGTGGCAGTAAACTGTTAAAGAAAAAAGTACTAAAATGCGTCAAAAAAAAAGAGGTAAGTAACGATAAGTAATCCTACGTTAATAAACCTCGGTAGTTTCGTTAGAAGACACTACCTGAAATATTTACATTAAATTTCTAATATTGACGACTGTTGATTGGATTGAATTGAACTGAAATGAAAATTTGTGAAACTTATGCTACAGCCAGGCGGCCGGCTTCTGACACTTGATACAATAAGCAACATAAACTAAGCGCTTAAACAGTGTTGCCAACCTTTACGAAGCGCCTCCCCCTAGCGCCATCTCGAAATACCCCTGTTTTCCCCTAGCGCCATCTCGAAATTTCCCTGTTTTCCCCTAACACCAACTTGAGATCCCCTAGACCTTCTTAAAAGACATTCTGGTTCCAAATAGGCATCCTGTTTGAGAGATAAACTGAAATAAATAGAAAATACACACTTACATAATGAAATGGGGATTTATTTACATTTGACATATGTATAGAACTTATCCAATAAAAAACGCGTCTCGATTGTACATTACTGTCGATTTTTCTAATTTTAAATTTCGTCGATGTCAGGATAATTATCAAGTATTTCATCAAAGACATCGGCCTGGCTCTCATTTTGTGCTTTACTATTGCCTGCATTTTTAAAGTCATACGTATTGACGTTGAACAATTTGAGCATACGAGTGGAAGGAACGAATTTGGCACATGAACCGCAGTTCTTTTGTAGAGTAAATCTCACCATCATAATACTTTGAAGTACTTCCGAGGGACAACTTATTACGAAATTTATTTTTAATTACTTTGTATGTCGGAAAAGCACGTTCGACACTTGGGTTTGAAATTGGTAGTGTTATTAGCGCCATTGAAAATTTACCGATATTTTCAAATCGCTTTTTTCCCACAGAATCAATATTCAAATACTTCTGAATAAAATTCAACAGAATTAGCTACATTTGACCACGATTTATTTTGCAATTGATTCCATTTTGACTCTACATCATTTTTATTGCCGTATAAGTGAGTCCGATGGAATTTCATAAAAATGTCATTGAGACTGGGTTTCACTTGAGATAATGCAACTTTAAGATGAAGATTGGACATCATTCCGAGAACAAATAAGTTATCTGGTAATCGTTTTTGAATTTCTTGAGCCAAAGTACACAGAAATTTCTTACATCTCTCTTTGACATCTAATAATTCTTTCTCCTTGATATTTTGTGCAATAGAATGAAACTCAAAGCCAAAATACATCGCTGATGTATGCATTAGATGGGACTGAAAATCGAAATCCGCTAATTCAGAACATTTTTATTTTCTGTCGCCGTTACGCAAAACTTTCACTACTTACTTTATCTTTATAATAATTATATTCGAATGAAATATGCAGAATTTCCGGAAAGACCACAGAAGAGAAATACTGAAAAACACACTAAAAGTAACACAAAACAGTCGCCACTTGCCACGTGTCATGATTGCCGCGCAAAATGATAAAATTTGTTTATGGTTGTATTTTGACTGCTTATTTTATTTCGTTTTAATGAGAGAAAGTGGCAGTAAACTTGAAATCAACCTGATTAAAATTGAACTGAAGAGTTAATTTCTAATTTTTTTAATGAACTTTAAATCTACGCTTCTTAAATCCCCTTAAAAAAGTCCCCCATAGAGAATTGCCCTAAAAAAAAGTAACTTCTACAAAATGCGCCAAAAAAATGTACCCCCTAGAAAATACCCCTAAAAATATGTTCCCCCCTCAAAATGCCCCTAAGAAAATGTGGCCCGTAAAAACACCCCTTTTCATCTAATTTACCCCCAAATTTAGGGGCAAAACCCCCAAGTTGGCAACACTGCGCTTAAGAGATACCGTTGCCATTAAACAAATAAATAATGAAAGTCAGTTACATGTGAATAATCACTATTATCTGCTACAAAGTAATAGTCACTTGATTGATAGAGTTTACCAGTTCTTTTCCCCATCCAAGATGGCGAAGTGTGCGGACAAGTGTCCGAGTGCTCTCTCCGAGAGTATTCCTACCAACTACTATTCTGTCCCAACGCCTGGTATTCCACCTTTCGTAAACACACTAAGGACCCTGAGTGATATTTCTACGATGAATCGCGAGGAGAAATATGGAATCCAGGCTGAAATCTTCATGTTTGACTACAACTACGGATGCTCAAACTCAACATTTCAAAGATGGCGGACTGCGAAGAGGTCAGGGTTGCTGAAGAAGATGCTATAAAGAAATATAATCAGATACATGTGCTGTACTCCCCTCTATTGGCGGAGTACAATTCGCTTTCGAGCGTAGAGCCCCCATCCCCCTCTAGCCATTTCTGGAACTTTCTTCCCAATGCGGATCCTCTTAAGGCGACAGCTGACGGACCGCCTTTGTTGTCCGACTAAAACGCATAGGTTAGCACACAGAATCACGGCCATTGTATCAAGAGAATGGCTCCGCATATTGCCGAACATATTGAGACAGCAGATCGAACCGACGAGGGTGTTTTTCGTTATCCGTTCAAATATAATTCAGCAAAGGCAAACAAATTTAGAATCCAACAGTGAGATCCACTAAACGTAAATATGAAATAAATATCATGGGGACCTTTTATAAATGGTAATGAGATGGACAACTCAGTCCGAAAAAAGCAAACAAATTGCAGTGATAGCCCCGAACCCGATGGTCAGTCAGCGAAGAGGGAGAGAACGCCCCCTCCTTTTCTCATCATCCCGGACAAAACTTGGAATTTCTCGCTAAATACCATCATTTCGTTTGTACGTTCGGTACACAGCAAGATGTTGGGGAAATACATCAAACTCTCATTAGCTACGGCTGAAGAGTACAAATCAGTGAACAATTTTCTGCCCTCGGGACAAGCTAAATGTAGGACATTTAACTTGGACATGCCATATATATATATATATATATATATATATATATATATATATATATATATATATATATATATATATACATTCACGGTAGAGTAGCTATTCCCAAGTAACTTGTAATAGATGCTATTACAAAATATCGTCCCCAATGGTACCACGAGCACAGATCCTGGTCGAGTAATATGTCGAAAAACGGCATTTGGTACGTCGAATTATTGTTCACATTCTTCCTCGCAACAGGACGTGCGTATATCTGGAGAACACAAGCGTAAGATTCTGGCTGTCTCATCGCAACTGTCAATCATGGAGGTAGATCTATCAGGTTTTCGGATGGCATCTCAAGGTTTTTCTTCAGGCTCTATTGTAACCCTAAAAGGAGACTTAATGGAAAGGATTATGTCACAATTTTAGCTCACTAGTCCATCCTATGGTGCAAACATTGTTTCTTGCAGGAGATGCAGTTCTCCAGAATGATAATCTCCCTATACATACAGCCAAATCTATCAATTATTATTTTGAAGAGCATGAAAAAATTTAAATATCTTATCTTGCCCTGTACAATCCCCCGAATATATATCATCCAACCACCGTGATCTGTATAAGCACATAGAGCCAGGTATCCATATTCACCACAGCATCTCTACAGCAACTTTCATTATTTTTCCTTGAAGAATGGTATAATATATTCTTAATCACTCTTTATGACTTGCATAATCCAATTCCAAGGTGAATCAAGTAGTATTACATACAAAGGTGATCCTGCTCCGTACCAATAAATGTTTTCATCTTTCTTAGTGTTTCCATTATTTTGATAACCACCTGTATATACGAATAAAAGGAAATGTTTCTCTGTCTGTGTGCGGCCTCCAGACGAATTTATGGTACTTATAGCCATGAAATTTGGCACACATATTGAGCACACAATGAGTACTTTAACCTCGAAGCCCGATTTTTAAATTTTATCCAAGAAAAAGTTTTATTTAATTTTTTATGCAATATTTGTTTCTATTTGAGCAAACATCTGCCAGATTGTGCCACAATTTTTTCTTTTTGAATTATTTACATTTTACTTAAATTTAATTGAAGCGATACATTCTTTAGTTTTTATTTATACGGTTGTTATTTATTTATGTTATTTATACTGTGTTTAGTTTTTAAATTGATTTTGGTTAGCGCAATTCAGATTTTTTATTGTCATGTTTTAGTGGTAAAATGATGAAAGGCTGAATCTACCCAAATTCTGAAATTCTATAACAATTCACTTGCTTTATTTTATATGTTATTTATACTGTGATAGTTTTTAAATTGATTTTGGTTAACAAACAGTGAACTATTTCACATTTTTACTTCTCAGCTTTACATTACAAAATTCTTTACTTTCCAAAAGACAATTTGAGATTTTTCCTTTTCAGCTTTTGGAGGTTTATTATAAACGTTTATATTTTATGTTTGACGTTTCAAATTTTTTTCATTCAATGATGAAAGGCTAAATCTAGCTGAATTCTGAGGAGTTTTTTATAAATTTATATTTTCCTATATTGTATTTTTGGAGGGGGGGGGGACATTATTCGGCCGGTAAAGCCAGAACCCGGGTTGCTTTGCCGAGAGACTCGCGTCGTACGCCGGTATGAAATGAAGTACAGGGTTCTCAATAGAATTAATACCTCTGTGAAACTTCAAAGCAAGTTTCTTAATTTCGGGTAACAAGGGCTTAATCTTGAGGTCATTATTAAGGGAAGCAAAACTCATCCACTCCGCAAAGACGCAATTGCGTAGGATTCTATTTTGAATTACTTGTAATTTCTGGAGATGAGTTATTGCAGCGGTGACCCAAACAATGGACACATAAGTCATGACCGGTCTAACGAAGGCATTGTAAAGAAGAAACTTGTTTTAATTGACAGGCGACTTTTCCATGTCGATAGATAGCTAAGGGAACCATGTGAAGCTTTAGATTTCTGAACCAGGTCATCCATCTGTAGACGCCAGGTTAGTTTCGAGTCTAGGTGACACCTAGGTATTTCTAAGAGTCAACCCAGGGAATCCGCTCTTGATAGAGAAGGAAGTTATCATCTGATGGGATAGAACTACCCGCGAAATACACGGCGGCCCATTTGTAAGCGTTTACTTTGATTCTCTATGTAAGTGTCAGTGTTCTCCACAATTAATTTTCAGTCCATGCCGCCATCGTGGTGTAGGGGTTAGCGTTCTGAGCTGCACTCACTGGTCTTGGGTTCACATCCAGAACAAGGCTTGGTTTTTTCCATGTCGACCCCTGATAGGGAGCAATGCTGGCTCACCTATATGGTTCTCCTATAATAAAGTAGGCAGTAAATTGCGGTGAATAACTAAGCTGAATGTCTAATTACAAGTGCCTCAGCATTAGACTAAAAAAAACTTTTTATTTTATTTTTCCGGTGATGCTGATTAACTTTTATCCGTCAAGCATAATTTTTCCATACTTCACAAGAGACGAGCGCCGCATTGTCTGCATGGCGTAATAGGGATCGACCACCTTGAAACCTGTCAATGTCCCTACCCCGTGACTATCAGATGGGAGGAAATCCAAAAAGTGAAATCTTATTTTAAAAAATCTTTGGGTTTAAAAATAGAAAAAAAACCCGTCACACATTCCGAGATTCAAGTTCTATTAATGAATCTCGGGTTTAAGTTCACCTAAATGTATCATTTCATCAATTTCTTATTTTATACCGAATATCCCCATTTTGTTTCAATGGGTTGCTTTAAAAAATATCATTAAAATCTTTTACAAACCCAGAAGTTTTATCCTCAAACGTGTGTAACTGAAAGTTCAAAATTATATTCTTAAAGTTTAGAAATTTCTCCAAAGGAGAGAGCAGCGTTTTCCTTAAATAAATTTTCTAACTGATGCCTCCACATTCTTATGATTTTTAGATACACTCGTGCTTTTGTGTACGAGATTAAATTTAATCTGAATAAGACACAAAATTTATCGCATATGTCAGCTTCTCTGATTACCGCTACCACTCAGAGTCAGAGCAGATGATCATAGGTCCTGTCCAAATACAGGGTGTCCATAATTAAACTTCCCTGCTTTAAACTTGTCTACAATCGAAACTATTGACCAGAAAGTTATGAAATTTTGTGTAGGACATATTGAAGGGATATGAATTTGTTCGAGGAAATAAAAAAAATTAGTTTAAAACTTAACCACCAGAGGGCGTTTTTTAATGAATTATACGTTTAAGACTCGTCCTTTACAAGATTTCGCCGTCTTTTTATATATTGATCACCCTAACACAATAACTCACCCATATTAAATTTTAATCTTTAAAGAGATTGCAAAGTCGATCGGAAACTTTTCGATCATTAATTTTCGGACAAAAGATTTGAAGGAACGAAGAAGAAGCAAATATGCAAATTAATTTTTGCCGATGTAGAACAGTTGTTATAAAACCTAGAAACTTTCATAGAGATATTGTTTTCAGGTTGCATCCTATACGACATCGGAGTGAGGCGGCCATGTTCGAGACCTTTGGAGAACAAAACTAGGAAACCCTTTGGAGTTTAGCATTACTTCCTTTTTGCGGAGACTCTTGCTCGAAACCTATCCATACTTAGCAGAAGCAAGCAGAAATTCCTACTATATAAACCTTAGTTTATTTAATATCTGCGATTTTTGATAAAAATTACGCCTGGACAAGCCGTTTTTAATGAGAAAAACAATAAATATTATTCACTTTCGAAATTCACTTTGCCAAACGCTGCCTAGTAAGCAATAAGCGTATTGAAATGGAAAATTATGATAACCCTTCAATGGTAACCTTCTAAATCAAGATGCCAAATCCAAAAGGATTTGGCATCTTTGATTTAGAAATTGTTTAGATTAATTCATTTCCGGTGTCTGTTAGCCGTGTGCAATGACGACAAACATACAATATTTGTTCTTTTTTCAGCGGGAATTATAATTTAATAAAACGATGGCAAGATGCTTTCAAGTCTTCCCACTTCAAAGCATCATCTTTTTCTTTCGTTTTATTACGATCCGTGTGGTATTATACGTGTATTTGAATATCCATTAATGAAAAATAATACTTACGATTTTGAAGTAAGTTTAATTTGTGTTTCTTTCCTCTCAAATATCCTTTTGCCTATTTAAACAAGTAATATAAAAAAATTTTTTTGAAGTCAATTCCTACTTAGGTTAACAAAGAAAAATTTTATTTTAGTTACTTTTTGGAGGGGAATTGCACTGATATTGGCTCGATTCTGTGAACACCATTATTTGCGAGAAATTATTTTCTCCCATATAAAACTAAAATTAATTAATTAAATTTAATTAATGAATTAATATTTGAAAAAACTGTATTAACATCAAGTGTCATCCACTACAAGTTTAAAAAAATGTATTTCAACTTGATTGGATGAATAAAAAGTATGTTATTAACGATTGAAAATTTGAACAAGATATATAAATATAGGGAGAGTGTGAACTAATATTAGGAATTGAAAAAATAGATGCTTTTCTGATTGACTAGTATTTATCTAGTACTTCAGTTATAAACCTGACTTTTGATACATGAAACATATCAAATTCCTACACTTAAAATTACTTCTGAATAATATTCCTGTTCAAAAGTGACCTGTTCAAAAGGTTGTAAAATTACCCTTTGAATCTAATTGAAGTATATGATTTTGATTTATATGTGATTATGCATGAATTTAATTGTACTGTTTTATAATTTTAGTTTATTTTTTTAATATTTGATTATTTGAGCACATTTTTATTGTTAATTCATTATGTACTATGGTTTCCAGGGTATTGTAACGAGTGTCATCTAGTATTTGTAACTTCCTTCATTTATATGTTGAAAATTTTTTAAAAATTTGTCAAGGCGGGCGGTATGTTGAGTGCAACGCCTGCCGCATTTAAAAAGGACGCTGCTGTCGCTGTATATGTACTATGTGGCGTGTGGTGAGGAGACGAGACGAGCTCCGAGTGGCGAACGGATTGAGCGTAGCTCAGAAATGAAACAATAAAATTACGAGAAAACCCATATACATTCCACCTAATTAATTTTGAGTTATTTTTTAAAGAGTAATGAGCTATCGATGGGCCAAACACAGGAATTATATATTATTTTATCTGCACATTACAAAAACTCTTCTAATAAAATAATAACGAAATTAATTTAAAATAATTAAAACAGAGACAAAAGCAAAAATTAATCTATTATCGATATGAAGCCATAAAATATTTATTTATATATCCTTATTCATATTTATTTCTTCATTTACAGAACACAACAGATGTAGAAAAAAAATTCTCGCCTCCAGTATAAACAGGTATAATGACAGCTGATCTTTTACTTCAATCACTTTGGTGGGTCAAGTATCCCTCAGATATCGTAGGTGATAACCGACATCGCATTGATATATTTAAAAAATTCTAATGTCACAAAACATTAAATTTCAAAACATACTTTTGTCCAATATCTCCTCTAAATAAAGACCCCAAACCTGAGTTTGAATTCCTTTTTTCACCACGCTGGGACAAAATTGTCTTTACTCCAAAATATCCCGTTTCACACGATAGAGTTGGTTACAACCCTAAATGGGTAGGGAGATGCGTTTAGTACGCTGCAAGTACTCTGTAAAGCCCGCTGCAAGGAAAATTTTTCTCTCACACAGAGGTTGAAAGATTTCTTTTCTGTGTAGGCCCGAAAATGCTTTTTAAATGATGAAGTTCAGAAAACCGTTTCTCACATATCATGCGTACAAAGACTCTCCTCCATGAATAAGAAGATGCGTTTTCAAACGGACCGTCTGCAGAAGATCTCTTCTCACTCATAGCGCAATCGAAAGGTTTTCTTTTGTATGGGTACGGAGATGTCTTTCTAAACGACCATGTCGAGAAAATCTTTTCTCACATACATTGCATGCGAAAGGTTTCTCTCCTGTGTGGACTAGGAGATGTCTCTTTAAAAGACCCTGTACAGAAAATTTTTTCTCACATACAGTGCAGGCGAAAGGTTTCTCTCCTGTATGGGTGCGGAGATGTATTTTTAAATCCTCCCGTCGAAAATATCTTTTCTCACATGCAGTGCATGCGAAAGGTTTCTCACCCGTGTGGATGCGGAGATGTGTTATTAAACTACCCCGACGAGAAAATTTTTTCTCACATACAGTGCAGGGGAAAGGTTTCTCTCCTGTGTGGGCGCGGAGATGTGCTCTTAACTGACCCCGTTCAGAAAATCTTTTCCCACATACTGTGCAAGCGAAAGGTTTCTCTCCCGTGTGAGTGCGGAGATGTATTTTTAAATCAACCTGTCGAAAAAACCTTTTTTCACATACAGTGCATGCGAAAGGTTTCTCACCCGTGTGGCTGCGGAGATGTGTTATTAAACTACCCCGACGAGAAAATTTTTTCTCACATACAGTGCAGGGGAAAGGTTTCTCTCCTGTGTGGACGCGGAGATGTGCTCTTAACTGACCCCGTTCAGAAAATCTTTTCCCACATACTGTGCAAGCGAAAGGTTTCTCTCCCGTGTGAGTGCGGAGATGTATTTTTAAATCAACCTGTCGAAAAAACCTTTTTTCACATACAGTGCATGCGAAAGGTTTCTCACCCGTGTGGCTGCGGAGATGTGTTATTAAACTACCCCGACGAGAAAATTTTTTCTCACATACAGTGCAGGGGAAAGGTTTCTCTCCTGTGTGGACGCGGAGATGTGCTCTTAACTGACCCCGTTCAGAACATCTTTTCCCACATACTGTGCAGGCGAAAGGTTTCTCTCCCGTATGGGTGCGGTTATGTTTTTTTAAATCTTCCCGTCGAGAAAATCTTTTCCCACATACAGTGCAGGCGAAAGGTTTTTCTCCCGTGTGGATGCGGAGATGTCTTTTTAAAACATACAGCTCAGAAAATCTTTTCCCACATACAGAGCAGGCGAGAGGTTTTTCTGTGTGGGTAGAGATATGATTATCAATATGGTACGAATGATGTGTATTTAGAGCAGCCAACAGTGAAAATGTTCCTTCACGTAAATTAGATTCAAAATTTTTTCCTTCGGTGCGAGGGGGAATCTGTGCACTGGAACTTTTTACATTTTGACTAATTATACAAGTGTCACATGAAATGCAATCATCTTCGGCTTTAATATGGTTCTGCTCGCAGGATTGGCATTCATTGGAAAGTCTATCTGTGCTGGAAATACAAGACATTTGCTCTTCTGGCTTGCCGAAGTTCCTTTACACAATGATTAAAAAACTGTAACTGCCAGCAATACGTTGACTTTCTGAATTTTTGGACACCACAAATATTTTGGTTTACCAGCTAATAATCTGTACCGACAACCTGCAAAGAGAGGAGAAAGGAATTTGAATCATATATTAACACTGTACCATCACGCCTTTTCTTCTTATTTTTCACGTGAAATGAAAAGCAATATATAAGTTAGTTTGTGCTAGGAAATGAGATATCTGTAAACTAAGATGTTATTTATTACGTTCTGGATTAATTAAACTACTGAGCATTTTAAATTTATTGTAATTAAGGTACGAGGTTCCTTAGCAATTCTTACTGTTTTAGTTCTGGTAGATCATAAGGACACGCAGAGATTTCATATATGTTCCGGTTTGAAGGGATCTCCACAATACGGATATCGGTCCGATCTATAACGTATAAAAATGTTAATATTTTTTCCCTTTATATTCATTTTACTCATCCACAATAAAAAATTATTTCATCATTCATTATTTAGTTCAATGCTTCAAGAAATTCCAGAGATGAACATCTGATGAAAAAGCTCGATTACCATCAGATTAAAAAGTTTATAAATGTCATAAAATGTATAAAATTATTACAGGAAATAACAAAGACTATGCGGCTTCTGTTTGTTTAGGAGTATTTGTTTGGACTGTAGTTCGTTGGCTACAGGTAATTTACACCTCGCTCGCTCCATATTTTAATATGAATGTTGTGTATATAATACATAAGATTTGGCAAAAGTATAAATTCTTGAAATTTCTTAACGTTCATTCACTGTACAACAGTACTTCTATGTGATGCTTCATATTTTCAAACATTTCAAAACAGCTTGCTGTGGACCTCCTGCAGTCTATGTGATATACGTCAGGTATACACAGCTGATAAGGTCTTTTTCAGACCAACACCTTTTAAATATTGTATTGCGAGATTACAAACACGTAATAACAATTTTAAACCAAAAAAATCTACACGGCTATCATGCGATACTCCTTTAAAATGACTTATAAAATCAATTTTAAATTTTCATATTTAGAAAAAACTAATTCAGAACTGCTTAAACAAGTTTTACCCTAGTTATCTCTCACACAATTCATATTTGTAAATTTTCTCCGGGTTGTAAACAAAATATACCAAATGTGAGGTGTGACTTTAGACTCAAACAGTCACATACTAATTTGATAAAGAAACAGAACTTTCAAGCCTTAAAAAGAAAGAAAAATTACATACACATACAGTTCAGTAGAAAAATAATTATATTGCATTCTTTCTAATTAAAATTTTGGGTGAAGTACGATACTCAAACCGATGAGGAATGTGGAACAAATTTCTCTGCGGTAACCGTGCTTACTCATTTCAAGACGTGCGGGAAGGTGTTTGTTTATGAACAAGATGTTTTCGTACTTAAATGTCGACTTTACCGCTCCAAAAAAAATTATTATTGAATTGATAAGAATTGTTTTAACGCTTTGTTTGTACATTTCAAAGATCATTTCCTATTGTAAATGTTACTTTTCAGAATAAAAAAAAATTCAAAAGGGAGTGCTGGGCGATTGCTGCTAATTAAAGTTTAATATTATTAAAGATATTTTTGAAAAAAAATGGTATTTTTGGTAATGCTATATTTAAAAAATATAGGCGTATTCTAACTTTATCATATTTGTTATTTTTACTATCAATTTTTTATAAAAAATTATTATTTTTGGGATGGGCATGGAGCGGAATGTTTAAATTTATGTAATGCTTTTAATTAAAGTTTCATTTTTCTAAAAAAATTCGTTTTTGCATTTTTCTATTTTTCAAAATCATTACAAACAACTTTTTTGTCATCCTGATTTTGGCATGCCTTTCTCATTTGTCATTTTTTAAAAATTTCTCTATTTTGCGGGATGGATATTCAAGTTTACTTAAGCTTCTAAATTAAAATCCATTTCTAATAATGATTCTTTCCTGCAGATATTTTCCCAATTCTTCTTTGCATACATGTAGTCAGCAAGCTATGTTAGTACAAAGGAGAATACTACATAATAAAGGCACTAGAAATAAATAAGCATGTCTAGAAGAATGTACTTTGGGGCTACAAATGTGAACTGGAGACTTATATTATCTTTAAACACTCTTTAAACTTGTTGACAATATTAAAACAGTTTTGATACAAATCTAACGAACTTAAGAATTAGAATTATATAGGCTTGCAAATTTTGATAGTCTCCGAAAAACTTCTTTATACAGATGAAGGGTTTAGTAGAGCTAAATACCCCCGGAAACTTCACTTACTAAATGATGATTGAATGAGATAATATGCAATGTAAAAGATGCGAAATAACCACAATAACCAGCAATGCGAAATAACCACAATTGTTTTAAAGCACGGCTTGCTTTAATACAATTGGATTTATTGGAAGCATTGGGCAGAGTGCTAGTACAGAGCCCCACAGAAAGAAAAATTTTAAAATGTCTGAAAGGAAGTACTGTGATCATTTAGAAATCTTTTAGAATGCCTGACAAACTAAAGCCACTCTGATTTCGAACAAGTATTAGTTGGAGCCACAGAGTTTGTGACTGACTTAGAAGTCACTACAGAATTTTGGGAAAAACATTTACAAAAATGAAAAAGGATGTTTAATTATGAGTATGCAGATGAATCAATAAGGAACTAGAAAGAAATTTTGAGGTGCATTGTTTTTAACAAATACTGTATAAAGCTAGACAAGTTAATTCGAGACGATTCCACAGAATGAACATCAGGAACATGCATCGGTACTAGAAATTGTCTCGACAAATGTAAAAATGATTCAAAATAATGACCAGTCAAAGTCTATAAAAGATGTAGACATAGATAGCTATATGCTGGTCAAAGAAATAGAAGTATTAAGACCTATTATTTCAGGAAACCCTTTAAAATTCTACAATTGCTACAAAAGACAGCTACTGGATTTTCAAATGCTTTTATACCTTTAAGGATATTTTCAACAATTCATGAAACTGTAGCATTGAGAAAAAGAATATTTTCAAGATTAAATTTAATTAAAACATACCTGAGGTCAACAATATCGAATAAGAGACTCTACTGTCTTACAAGAGTCTATAGAGCATGTAGAAACTAGAAAATTAAAATTTCAACAATTTATAAATGATCTTGTTGATAAAAAAATCTAGCAAAATTTAATTGTAAATAATTTTGATTTGTGAATATAATATATGTAGTCCGGCTACCTCTTAGTTTTCTTTTCTTATAAATGTACATAAGAAAGGAAATATGACCACCTTCTTAAATTTTGTCTTTTATGCTTCACATTAAATGTTTAGCATTTAATGTAAATCAGAATTTTGGAGAACCTTGTTGAAATTTCTGCAATTTGGCCCTACAAGGACAAAGGATAGCCCTGATCAAAGGCTTGAATGACAAGAACTCGGATGTCAAATTTTCCAGTGCAAAGGAATTAACTGTTATACTCTGTTACTTTAATATATTAATATAGAAATTTTCTAATTTTTAAATATTAAAATGTAGAAATTATATAAAATCTTCAATTTTTTTATTTATCAGATTTTCTATTAATTATATTTAAATCAAAGTTATATGTAAACTAACTGACATGAAAACAAATAGTGAGTAATAAAGTACAACATGAAATGTAATGCTATGTGTATAACTACAAATGAAAGAAGAAACTGGTCAATGATTGACTTTAAATTAGAAAATTTTTTCAAACAGTTTTCATAAAAGAACTTGTATAGAATGCTCATGCACATTTCCCTTAAGCAAAATGAAAACTTACTACCTTAAATTTTCATGTTTTGGGTACAGTTATCTTAATAAAATCCTCGAATGCATGTTTTAAATTTTGCCCATGTAGAAAAAAATAATTCATTTCATGCATATTCCATCACAGCATAATTATAGAACACATTTCTTGAGCACTCAGGAAAATAGAGCACCAGAATTTTAAAAACTGTACTTTTGACACTTTAACTGCAGTTACTTTCTATTTGTTTTATATGTGTTTTAACTATGTTTTATATATGTTTTAACTGTTAATTGTTTTGTGTTCCCTAGCTATATCTGTGTTTCGTAACTGTACTATATAAGCTGTCCTGTAACTGTAATTGTTGTTAATACAAGCACTTGAATAACACATGGCATAGTCAAATCGAACCACTAAGCGAGTAAAAGTAGAAAAAGATTTATGACTTCCACAATATGGAGGCATTTATATAAGCTCCCAAACCGCTTTGCCTTAATGGAAATGTGGCTGATAAATGGCATAAATTTCATCAGAACTTTGAAATATTTTTAAAACCTGGTGGCCATACAGAAAAAGCAGATGACGTACCAGTAGGTATTCTACTTAATTGTGTGGGTGACGAAGCAGTGGAATTGTATAACACATTCCCATTCATAGAAGCAGAACAAGGTGATTTCAAAAAGGTTTTAAAAGAACACCAGGAACATGAATCGGTACTAAAAATTGTTTTGACAGATGTAAAAGGGATTCAGAACAATGACCAGACAAAGTCTATAAAAGATGTAGACGTAGATAGCTATATGCTGGTCAAAAAAATGGAAGTATTAGACCTATTATTTTAGGAAACCCTTTAAAATTCTACAATTCCTAAAAAAGACATCTACCGGCTACTCAAATGCTTTTATACCCTTAAGGAAATTTTTAACAATTCATGAAACTGTAGTACTGGGAAAAAGAATATTTACAAGATTAAATTTACTTAAAACATACCTGAGGTCAACAATATCGCATAAGAGACTCAACTGTCTTGCAAGAGACTATAGAGCATGTAGAAACTAGAAAATTAAAATTTCATGAATTTATAAATGATCTTGTTGATAAAAAAAATCTAGCAAAATTTAATTGTAAATAATTTTGTTCTGAAAATAAAATATATGTAGTCTAGCTACTATTTAGTTTTTCTTTTCTTATAAATGTACATAAAATCAAAATATGAACATCATCCTAAAATTCACCTTTTATTCTTCACATTAAATATTTAGCATTTAATGTATATCAGAATTTTAAAGGACCCCACAAAAATTTCTACAATTTACCCCACAAGGACAAAAGCTTGCCCTGATCAAAGGCCCGTATGACAAAAACTTGGATATCAAATTTTCCAGTGCAAAGTAATTAACTGTCATACTCTGTTTTAATCAAATGTTTAAATCAAAGTTATATGTAAAATAACTGTCATGAAAACAGATAGATAGTAAAAAAGTACAACATGAAATGCAATGCTATGTATATGACTGTAAAGGAAAAAAAACACCTGGCCAATGATTGACTTTTAATAAGAAAATTTTTTCAAGCAATTTTCATAAAAGAACTTGTATAGAATGTTCATGCAAATTTCCCTCATGCAAAATGAAAACTTACCACCTTAAATTTTCATGCTTTGGGTGCAGTTATCTTTACATAAATGGTTTGATATAATCCTCGAATGCATGTTTTAACTTTTGCCCATCAAGCAATATAACTCATTTCATGTATATTCCATCACAGCAAAATTATAGAACACATTTCTGGAGCACTGAGGAAAATAAAGCACCTGAATTTTAAAAACCGTACTTTTTACACTTTAACTGCAGTTGCTTTCTATTCAAGGAATATTTTTCACCCCTAGGAGAGAGGGGGAGGTTGGAAAGATAAACACTAACACAACAAACATCAATTTGACTAACACTCATCTTAAGAACCGAAACTGAAAGTATTAAAAATTATCCCAGACATGAAGACCGAGAATGTAGTTATAAATTTTGGCAATATAAAATATCTATTCAGTATAAAGACTATGGAAAGACAACAGATAATTTAAATCTTCTAAACTGACTGAAGTATTAGTTTTACTCTAAAAAATTATAAAATATGATATCAAGGCAGTCAGAAATACCAGATAATACAGATTTTATAATTCTTGAAATCTTTAGAATACATGTTGCAGAGAAAATTAAATATTTTTATATATATATCTGTGGTGGGCACATATGAGACCAAAGACAGCTGCAATCCAGTTTTTTACATTTTATAATGAGCCACACGTAGATACACAAATTCAAAATTTTTTATTTAATATAATTGCATATTTTCATAAATCACATATAAGAGCACATGTAAAAAATAGAGTTATGAGAAAGAGAATAATTTAAAAATTTTATTAATAAAATTTTCTGATATTTTGTATTTTCTTATATTTTCCATAGCCTTGTTATTAAAAAATTGAAAGAAATTTCATTCCAAAATCTGAAAATGAAACAAAATAATTAATTTGCAGCTCGGGAAAAATTATACTCGTAAATAATCTTAAAACTATGATAAAAAATTTATTTACTTTATTTAAATAATAAAATTAACATACACGACCACCCATAAAGTCGAAATTTCTATGCAGGTTGGTGTTACACAAGTCGGCTAATGTACAATTTCGCGCTAGCAGTGTAAATAGGTGTAGTACATGCATCCTATCATATGAAAGAGTGTTAAATTCCAACTACCGCTACTACCCCTTTCAACATGCAGAGTGGCTAATACAGTTAGTGCACACGCATACTACAAATGGTTCAGGGAAAAAAATAGAACTAAACTTTTAATGGAAGCCACAGTTGACTCAATGAACAGCCACATCGACTCTCGGAGCTGCATTTGCCCACCGTTGATAAATAATATACTAATAATTGTTTAGAGTATTGAAGTATTAAATAATTAAATTTTTCTTGAAAAAGAATTTCAATTTTAAATATCAAGTATTACTTTCAACTATCCTCTTTGAGATATAAGTATTTAAAATTTAAACAAGTATATTATAATGAATGATGTACCTAAAATGATGAATATTTAGGAGTATTGCATCTAATGCTATTGCTGTTAACCTTGTTGTAATAAAAGATGAGAATTAAAATTTTTGAACAAAATGTTGTTATGAAAAATTTTAACACAATGATTACAGAAACAAATAACTTTTAAAAAAATTATTTCAAATGTAATTATAAATAAAAAGTTCTGTGATAGAAGAATGATATGAAAAAGGAATGGCTAAACTGCAGATTGCTGCTTATGGTACCAAGCTGTAAAAACTCACCAAATGATAGTTCATCATTTACATGGAAAATTTAATTCTTTAATTAGTTGTATTCTATAAGTTTTACATGAAATTAACAGTGTATATAGATTTTAATATAGTTTAAAAAATTAATTGCACATAAAAGATAGTTTCTTAAATTCAATTAGCTTAAGATGGTTTGACAATATTATTGTATTTTTGAGCATGAAATTAAATTTAAAAATCACCAAACACATGAGTGTTATAAAAAGTGCTGGATTTTTTATGGCCTCAAAGTTGGTGATTATATAAGTACAGAGGATGCTCATTAATTCAAACTTGGTTAAATTGTACTTTTGGTTAATTCGAACTAATCCAAAGGCCCCCAAAAAAATTGTATTGGGAATAATGTTAAAAATATCTCATTAATTCGAACTAAATTTTTACCACTTCGGTTAATTCAAAATAATCCAAAGGCTCCCCAAAAACTTGTATTGGGATTAATGTTAAGAATATCTCATTAATTCAAACTAAATTTTTATCACTTCAATTAATAAAATTTTCTGATATTTTGTATTTTCTTATATTTTACATAGCCTTGTTATTAAAAAATTGAAATAAATTTCATTCCAAAATCTGAAATTGAAACAAAATAATTAATTAGCGGCTCGGGAAAAATTATACTCGTAAATAATCTTTAAAATATGATAAAAAATTTATTTACTTTATTTAAATAATAAAATTGACATACACGACCACCCACAAAGTCGAAATTTCTATGCAGGTTAGTGTTACACAAATCGGCTGATGTACAATGTGGTGCTAGCAGTGAAAATACGTGTAGTACATGCATGCTATCATATGAAAGAGTGCTAAATTCCAACTATCACTACTACCCCTTTCAACATACAGACTGGCTAAAACAGTTAGCGCACACGCATACTACAAATGGTTCAGGGGAAAAAATAGAACTAAACTTTTAATGGAAGCCACAGTTGACTCAATGAACAGCCACATGCGGCTCTCGGAGCTGCATTTGCCCACTGTTGATAAATAATATACTAATAATTGTGTAGAGTATTGAAGTATTAAATAATTTAAATTTTCTTGAAAAAGAATTTCAAATTTAAATATCAGGTATTACTTTCAACCATCCTCTTTGAGATACAAGTATTTAAAATTTAAACAAGCATATTATAATGAATGATGGACCTAAAATGATGAATATTTAGGAGTATTGCATTTAATGTTATTGCTGTTAACTTTGCTGTAATAAAAGATGAGAATTAAAATTTTTGAACAAAATGTTGTTATGAAAAATTTTAACACTGAATGATTACAGAAACAAATAACTTTTAAAAAAAATATTTCAAATGTAATTATAAATAAAAAGTTCTGTGATAGAAGAATGATATGAAAAAGGAATAGCTAAACTGCAGATTGCTGCTTATGGTACCAAGCTGTAAAAACTCACCAAGTGATAGTTCATCATTCACATGGAAAATTTAATTATTAAATTAGTTGTATTCTATAAGTTTTACATGAAATTAACAGTGTATATAGATTTTAATATAGTTTAAAAAATTTATAGCACATAAAAGATAGTTTCTTAAAATCAATTGGCTTAAGATGGTTTGACAATATTATAGTATTTTAAGCATGAAATTAAATTTAAAAATAACCAAACACATGAGTGTTATAAAAAGTGCTGGATTTTTTTTATGGCCTCAAAGTTGGTGATTATATAAGTACAGTGGATGCTCATTAATTCAAACTCGGTTAAATCAAACTTTCGTTTAATTCGAACTAATCCAAAGGCCCCCAAAAAACTTGTATTGGGATTAATGTTAAGAATATCTCATTAATTCAAACTAAATTTTTATCACTTCAGTTAATTCGAATTAAAAATTTGACAAATGAAATTTCTTTTTCCTCGCTTAAGGAGAAAATGCACGCTGTATTTATTATTTTGTGTTTCAAAATCATCTGTATTTCTTTTCTGTGTAAAGAGGCACATGCCTGCATTCCTAGACTATTGCATTTCCTTTAAATGTTGGTGGCTATTATATTTTTGTTTAGATTGTGATGAAAATTACGACATTACTATGCTGACAGCTATAAATGATCTATACGCCGTATGCAATGATGTTAAAGAAAACAAATTAGTAATTGCTTTCGTCATGCTAAATTCATGCACGTCGAAAAGAACAATCATATCGAAGAATGTGATAATATTGATACAGATTTGAAAAAGAAGATCTGAATTCAAAAATTTAACGATGATAACGTTACTTTTTCTGAATATGTAAGGGTAGATGAAGACGTGGAAGTATGTGGAAAACTGAGTGATGATGACGTAATAAAAACTATCCGAGAAGATGAAATAGAAGAGACCTTATCGAAATCAGATGAGAATGCAGAGACTGTTAAGCATCCTAATGATCAAGTCATTATGGACTCTATTAAAAGTCTGAAAGCATTTACTCAGATGGAACATTCCTCTGAAAATGAATTGAAATGTTTACTTCAAATCAAGAAGCTGGCTGAACAATGTAAACATCATAAACAAAACCAAACATCCATTTTACCCGAAAAGTGTAATTCATATTTTTAATTATAGTTTACTTTCTGCTGCATATCTTCTGCTTCATTTTATGATTAAGGTAAATCTGTATTGCTTTTTAATATGTTTAATTTTAGATAACATAGTACAATATATTTTCTGGGGTTATACATACTAGGAGATTTTTCTTCTTCAGTGATACACTTTTAAAGTTATATATTTTCTCTTAGCATCAGATAATTCAAACTTTTTTTCGAGAACCTTTGAGTTTGAATTAATGAGCGTCCACTGTATATACTTTGTTTGTGTTCTGTTGCTCTTGTGTTATAATTTTTTTATTAAATATTTTCATTATTTGGTTTTATGGTATTTACGACGGTCAATGAATGCAATTAATGCCAAAAAATATTTATATATTCATAAAAAAATCATAACGGATATTTTTATACACAAAATAATGTTGAAGAAAATATTGAAATTAAATACAACAGTTACTGTATGCAATCAATTTGTATACTTAATATCCATAAAACATACTAATTTGAATTAAATTCTTAAAAAACTTCCATCTCGATTAGTCTAGTGATTAACTTTTATCTTTTTCTGTATTTTAATATTTTTTTTGTCAATTTATTTTGTTGTTATCCACGTGACGCAAAATTCATTTAAAGTATCATGAAAAGAAAAGAAACCACATGATCAGCTATCAGAAAATGGAGGTAAAGATTCGAAAAAGATTACATTTTAAAAGAACTTTTATGATCTTTCTCATGCTATCAATTTTATAACCCTCAGATTATTATTTTAAATGCAAACTTAAAAAAATGTTACAAAAACAACTTAAAAATTTAGTTTAAAAAAATCTAAGAAATTCTTTTCAAAAATCTTTCTTATTGAACCCCTACACTATAAGAAGAATCAGCATGCAAAATGTCAGCCCTTTAGGTCCAGTGGCTTGGTCTCTATGTTATCTGTCAGTCAGTCGGTCACACAACTGTTTTTATATATATAGATAGGCTGCAAACGCAATGCAGTTAAGCTCTGCTCTTATATAATCAAAGGTCAGATATTATATATCTTAGAAATGTCACATTTTCCTTTTCGGTTTCAACTAATTGAATTTTAATGATGATCACTTAGATGTTTTTGGCCACTGAAATTTGAAATTAGCTTCAGATAATTAATTATACATTCAGCCAATTTAAAAATTTCGAATTCCTTTTAAAAAATTTTCATTTTCCGTCTTTTCAAGGAATACTATCAGGAAGATCGGAACTTTGGTTATTCAAATCTCATAGGTCATACTCCAGGTCTGAGTGCATTTAGTACAACAGTTTGCCTTTGTCTATGTTTTTAAAATCTAATTCTTCAAATGAATATTTACAATTTTACAAAAATAATTCCAGTAATATGAAGATTTACAAAAATAATTTGGAGCCTTTAATATCACAAGATGACTCCTTTCGAGCCAAAGTTGGTGAGAAAATTAGACTTTTAGAGAGACAGGACACTGTTCTCACTAAATATTATAAAATGGAAGACCGGTTCATTACCTTATCTTTTGGAACACTAAAAAAAAGCTTTCCAGGTGTATTTACAGTCATGCTTATGCAGCAAGGTACTAAACAATATTTAAAATTTGCTTTAACACACTTTGATATCTTAAAAATAAAGAAAAAAAGCTAGATATCAAACTTAAACTACACAACACAATCCAAACACCGAAGTATACAAATTCGCTATGGTAAACTGTGACGTCAGATGTATCCGCGTAGAAAAAGTAGCGTTTTTGAGACAAAGTAAAAAGTGTGCATTTAAAAACAAATTATCTTAACTTTTAGAGTTCTAAAACTAAAAAAAAAAGATGCTTTCGATAATATTTTTATATTTTGTATATCATAAATATAAAATAAAAAAACGTGCAAATTCCTTATTGTCAATGTTTTCTTCATTCCTCTATATATGTTGAAATTATATTGCTACAAACTTTTGGTTTTATGTACATCATTTAATTTTTCATTATTTTTCTATTTTTAGGTATCTTTTTCTTGAAGTATTTACATGTTTATATCTTAGTTTTTATGATATAAGAAAATAAAAAAAAAATTCTTGTATGTTGAACATATTGTTTCCCAACAACAGTTTCAAAACTGATTGATATTTTTAGGAACCTTTGCAAAGATTTATACTGTTTAATTTATACCTGATAAATGCTGTATTCAATAATTTTTTTCTTAAAATATTCTAAGGTTCTAAATTAGCTACTAAATGTTGAATTTTCATACAAGGTCTTAATTGCCAAGTTAAAAGGGTACAGATGTAGTATACACAACACCAAGGGGCAATTTTTCGCTAGATCTGATGGTTGTTTCACAGTTTTTATTTTCTGATTTTAAGATCAGATGATATATATTTTTTTTTTTGTGCGATAAGCTTTCTTTTACTGACTGCTACAGCCAGCGGAATTTTTTTTTTACTGTACTACAGCCAGTGGTATGTAGTGACGCCTCCGGGCTGGGGATGTTTTGTAATGTTTTTGGACGGATGCATAACGGAGCATAGCGGCGTGAAGCAAGGGTATCTGAACGAAGCGAAGATCCCATGTGCACCTATAAGTTTCATAAAACCAGCAGCAATTTTTTTTCCAATTTATTGTTTACATTTCGCAGTTTAAGCCTAACAGGTCTCCGAACGGGATTTTGGCGCCAGTTTTCGCCGAATTGGCTATGGCCCGTTGAGTACACTACATCTGTTCCGTTAAAAGTTTTAAAAGAGTGTGAAATGGTATTTTCACAAATTTCTCAGTAGGAGAAGTCCACTTGGTAGAGTTTGACAACTTTTAGCCCAATGGCACGGGATATGGAACTCGGATATTTTATATTTTACAGTGGATTACACGGGATATTTTATATTTTACAGTGATTATTAACAGTTCAAAATCATTTGTATAACTAATAACCAGCAAAGTTGCTAAATACATTATGTCTGACATGTATAATACACTTATAAATTGCAGATAAAAATTGTAAATAAAATTATCAAACTGGACATTTTAAGCAATCTCTTGAAATCGTGGAGTGTATATTTTAATAGCACGGAAAAAATAGCCTAAAAAGTTTTGGTAATTTATTTATTTGCTGAAAACAACAAACCATGCATGAACATACAGTTTTTAACAGTTTAATAGTTATACCAATTGTATTAGAATTCAGCTTCACTCACAACAACAAACATGAAAAAAAGGCATAGAATGTAGAAATCATATATTTCATTTTCAACATCATAACAAAACAGTTCTGTCATACAATACAGAAAAAAATACATGTAAATTAAACCTACTTTAACAGCTGTTTATTTTCCTAGCATCATCTGTAGTGTTCTTTTAATCCATGATCTATCCGAAAAACTGCGAAAGTTTATTACCAAGGACACCACTTTTAAAGTAGCATTAAGTTCCTGAAAAACGGTTCACCTGAGAGAAAAAAAAATTGTTCGCCCTGCTTCGCGAGTTACAATTTTGACAGCGCACCAAACCCAGTGGCAGTAAACTGTTAAAGAGAAAAGTACTAAAATGCGTCAAAAAAAAAGAGGTAAGTAACGATAAGTAATCCTACGTTAATAAACGGCGGTAGTTTCGTTAGAAGAGATTACCTGAAATATTTACATTAAATTTCTAATATTGATGACAGTTGATACAATAAGCAACATAAACCAAGCGCTTAAGAGATACCGTTGCCATTAAACCAATAAATAATGAAAGTCAGATACATGTGTATATCACTGTTATCTGCTACAAAGTAATAGTCCCTTGATTGATAGAGTTTACCAGTTCTTTATCCCATCCAAAATGGCGAATTGTGCGGACGAAGTGTCCGAGTGCGAATGGCGAAGTGTCCGAGTGGTCTCTCCGAGAGTATTCCTACCAACTACTATTCTGTCCCAACGCCTGGTATTCCACCTTTCGTAAACACACTAAGGACCCTGAGTGATATTTCTACGATGAATCGCGAGGAGATATATGGAATCTCGGCTGAAATCTTAATGTTTGACTACAACTACGGATGCTCAAATTCAACATTTCCAAGATGGCGAACTGCGAAGAGGTCAGGGTTGCTGAAGAAGATGCTATAAAAAAATATAATCAGGTACATGCGCTGTACTCCCCTCTTTTGGCGGAGTACAATTCGCTTTAAAGAGTAGAGCCCCCATCCCCCTCTAGCCATTTGTGGAATCCTCTTCCCTCTGCGGATCCTCCTAAGGCAACAGCTGACGGACTGCCTTTGTTGTCCGACAAAAACGCATATGCTAGCACACAGAAGCACGGCCATTGTGTCAAGAGAATGGCTCCGGATATTGCCGAACATGTTGGGACAGCAGATCGAACCGACGAGGGTGTTTTTCGCTATCCAAGCAAATATAATTCAGCAAAGGCAAACAAATTTAGAATCAAACAGTGAGATCCACTAAACGTAAATATGGAAGAAATGTCACGGGGACTTTTTATAGGTGGTAATGAGATGGACAACTCAGTTCGAAAAAAGCAAACAAATAGCAGTGATAGCCCCGAACCCGATGGTCAGTCGGCGAAAAGGGAGAGAACGCCCCCTCATTTTCTCATCATCCCGGACAAAACTTGGAATTTCTAGCTAAATTCCATCATTGCGTTCGCACCTTCGGTACACTGCAAGATGTTGGGGAAATACATCAAACTCTCATTAGCTATGGCTGAAGAGTACAAATCAGTGAACAATTTTCTGCCCTCGGGACAAGTTAAATGTAGGACATTTAACTTGGACATGCCTTATATGTATATATATATATATATATATATATATATATGTAATATCATGGGCGCGGGCCGAAGAATGAAGGGCTAAGTGGCATAGTTTTGATTAATGATTCATCTTGCTTCATCTAATTGAGGTTAAAATGGATGACTTGTCGCCCGGCCGTGCATCACAAATGTTTAAATCCATTCCCGCATCATATCAACCCTCGAACACAAATCATAACACAAATTTCTCGAATTACATATTTATTAATCGACCGCTCAGACGGTATGAATGCAGCAAGAAAAAGTACAGGAGTCCTTCTAATTCTAGATGTCAACACTTATATAAACTTCAGTCCATCACGTGATTAAAGGGTGTGTCTTAATAGTTGATTGGTTTAAAGTTGTTGTTGATGTGCAGAACTGATTTAAATTTGTACTCACGCCGCGTCGCGTCCCTTTACTTAAAAAAGACAGCCATCTTTAATGATATTGCCTAAGGCTGTAATAATGGAATTTAACGCGCCACAAAGTTATTTAATGCCCCTTAAGTTATTTAATGCCCAAAGGGAATTAAATAACTTAAGGGATTATAAAAAGGGTATGTAATTTTGAATAGTAAAGTGAGGAATTAATAGTTTTTAAATGTTAAGAGTGTTGAATTAAGAAATTACTAGTTTTTTAATATTATATATATATATATATATGTGTGTGTGTGTGTGTGTACAAGTGGTTATAAAAATAATGGAAACACCTATCATTATTAGTGGCGTTTATGAATGTACTTCGTATTCCTTAAAAAACGAGTCTTGCCACCGGTATTTTTTTATATAATATAGTGTATGTATTATTCTCTCAGGTAGCAGTAATGAAGCTAAGGGCATCGTGCTTTTGGTGGGAACATCGTAAAATGTCAAATCTTGCAGATCTTGCGAACAGGGCAAATTGTTGGAGTGTGTTTAAATTAGTGTATCTGTTACTGCAACCCCAGGCTAATGGATGTTTTTCGAGCTAAGGTATCGAAAGTCATGACGGCATACAGAGTGCGAGGAAAACATCATTTACCAAACAGGAATAGTGGACGAAAGGGAGAGCTGTGTGAAAGAAACGGACGAGGTATTGAAGCGTATTGTGACATGAAGAAAGAAAACAGTTGCAACCAAAATAACCGAAGAGCTCAATCTCCATCAGCATGTTTCGGTATCAAACATTAGAGGTAGAAGGGAGCTTCAAAAACAAAGCATTTACGGAAGAGTAGCTATTCCCAAGTCACTTGTAATAGATGCTGTTGCAAAATATCGTCCCCAATGGTGCCACGAGCACAAATCCTTTTCGGGTAATATGTCGAAAAACGGCATTTGGTACGTCGAATTATTGTTCACATTCTTCCTCGCAAGAGGACGGGCGTATATCTGGAGAACACAAGCGTAAGATTCTGGCTGTCTCATCTCAACTGTCAATCATGGAGGAAGATCTATCAGGTTTTCGGATGGCATCTCAAGGTTTTTCATCAGGCCCTATTGTAACCCTAAAAGGGAGATTGAATGGGAAGGATTATGTCAAAATTTTAGCTCACTAGTCCATCCTATGGTGCAAACATTGTTTCTTGCAGGAGATGCCGTTCTCCAGGATGATAATCTCCCTATACATACAGCCAAATCTATCAATTATTATTTTGAAGAGCATGAAAAAAGTTAAATATCTTATCTTGCCCTGTACAATCCCCCCGAATATATATCATCCAACCACCGTGATCTGTATAAGTAGATAGATCCAGGTATCCATATTCACCACAGCATCTCTACAGGAACTTTCATTCTTTTTTCTTGAAGAATGGTATAATATATTCTTAATCACTCTTTATGACTTGCATAATCCAATTCCGAGGTGAATCAAGTAGTATTACATACAAAGGTGATCCTGCGCCATACCAATAAATGTTTTCATGTTTCTTAGCGTTTCCATTATTTTGATAACCACCTGTATATACTAATAAAAGGAAGTGTTTCTCTGTCTATGTGCGGCCTCCAGACGAATTTATGGTACTTATAGCCATGAAATTTGGCACACAGATACAGCACACAATGAGTACTTGAACCTCGAAGCCCGAATTTTAAATTTTATCCGAGAAAAATTTTTATTTAATTTTTTATGGAATATTTGTTTCAATTTGCGCAAAGATCTGCCAGATTGCACCACAATTTTTTGTTGTTGATTTATTTACATTTTACTTAAATTCAATTGAAGCGATACATTCTTTAATTTTTATTTATACGGTTGTTATTTATTTATGTTATTTATACTGTGTTTAGTTTTTAAATAGATTTTGGTTAACGCAATTGAGATTTTTTCTTGTCATGTTTTAATGGTAAAATGATGAAAGGCTGAATCTACCCAAATTCTGAGATGTCTATAACACTTCACTTGCTTTATTTTATATGTTATTTATACTGTGTTTAGTTTTTAAATTGATTTTGGTTAACAAACAGTGAACTATTTCACATTTTTACTTCTCAGCTTTACATTGCAAAATTCTTTACTTTTCAAAAGACAATTTGAAATTTTTCCTTTTCAGCTTTTAGAGGTTTATTATAAACGTTTATATTTTATGTATAACGTTTCAAATTTTTTTGCTTCAATAATGAAAGGCTAAATCTAGCTGAATTCTGAGGAGTTTTTTATAAATTTATATTTTCCAATATTGTATTTTTGGAAGGGGGGAAACATTATTCGGCCGGTAAAGCTAGAACCCGGATTGCTTTGCCGATGACGGCGTCGTACGCCGGTATCAAATGAAGTACAGGGTTCTCAATAGAATTAATACCTCTGTGAAACTTCAAAGCAAGTTTCTTAATTTCGGGTAACAAGGGCTTAATCTTGAGGTCATTATTAAGGGAAGCAAAACTCATCCACTCCGCAAAGACGCAATTGCGTAGGATTCTATTTTGAATTACTAGTAATTTCTGGAGATGAGTTATTGCAGCGGTGACACAAACAATGGACACATAAGTCATGACCGGTATAACGAAGGCTTTGTAAAGAAGAAACTTGTTTTAATTGACAGGCGACTTTTCCATGTCGATAGATAGCTAAGGGAACCATGTGAAGCTTTAGATTTCTGAACCAGGTCATCCATCTGTAGACGCCAGGTTAGTTTGCGTCTACAGATGTAAACTCACCTGGCTTAGCCTAATGCTTCTTTGCTGTTTAGTCGAGTCTAGGTGACACCTAGGTATTTCTAAGAGTCAACCCAGGGAATCCGCGCTTGATAGAGAAGGAAGTTATCATCTGGTGGGATAGAACTACCCGCGAAATACACGGCGGCACATTTGTAAGCGTTTACTTTGATTCTCTATGTAAGTGTCAGTGTTCTCCACAATTAATTTTCAGTCCATGCCGCCAACGTGGTGTAGGGGTTAGCGTTCTGAGCTGCACTCACTGGGCTTGGGTTCACATCCCGAACAAGTCTTGGTTGTTTCCATGTCGACCCCTGATAGGGAGCAATGCTGGCTCACCTATATGGTGCTCCCATAATAAAGTAGCCAGTAAATTGCGGTGAATAACTAAGGTGAATGTCTAATTACAAGTGCCTCCGCATTAGACTAAAAAAAACTTTTCATTTTATTTTTCCGGTGATGCTGATTAACTTTTATCCGTCAAGCATAATTTTTCCATACTTCACAAGAGACGAGCGCCGCATTGTCTGCATGGCGTAATAGGGATCGACCCCCTTCAAACCTGTCAGTGTCCCTACCCCGTGACTATCAGATGGGAGGAAATCCTAAAAGTGAAATCTTATTTTAAAAAATCTTTGGGATTAAAAATAGAAAAAAAACCGTCACACATTCCGAGATTCAAGTTCTATTAATGAATCTCGGGTTTAAGTTCACCTAAATGTATCATTTCATCAATTTCTTTTTTTATACCGAATATCCCCATTTTGTTTGAATGGGTTGCTTTAAAAAATATCATTTAAATCTTTTGCAAACCCAGAAGTTTTATCCTCAGACGTGTGCAACTGTAAGTTCGAAATTATATTCTTAAAGTTTGGAAATTTCTCCAAAGGAGATAGCAGCATTTTCCTTAAATTTTCTAACTGATGCCTCCACATTCTTATGATTTTTAGATACACTCGTGCTTTTGCGTACGAGATTAAATTTAATCTGAATAAGACACAAAATTTATCGCATATGTTAGCTTCTCTGATTACCGCTACCACTCAGAGTCAGAGCAGATGATCATAGGTCCTGTCCAAATACAGGGTGTCCATAATTAAACTTCCCTACTTTAAACTTGTCTACAGTCGAAACTAATGACCAGAAAGTTATGAAATTTTGTGTAGGACATATTGAAGGGATATGAATTTGTTCGAGGAAATAAAAAAAATTAGTTTAAAACTTAACCACCAGAGGGCGTTTTTTAATGAATTATACATTTAAGACTCGTCCTTTACAAGATTTCGCCGTCTTTTTATATATTGCTCACCCTAACACAATAACTCACCCATATTAAATTTTAATCTTTAAAGAGATTGCAAAGTCGATCGGAAACTTTTCGATCATTAATTTTCGGACAAAAGATTTGATGGAACGAAAAAGAAGCAAATATGCAAATTAATTTTTGCCGATGTAGAACAGCTGTTATAAAAACATGAAACTTTCATAGAGATATTGTTTTCAGGTTGCATCCTATACGACATCGGAGTGAGGCGGCCATGTTCGAGACCTTTGGAGAACAAAACTAGGAAACCCTTTGGAGTTTAGCATTACTTCCTTTTTGCGGAGACTCTTGCTCGAAACCTATCCATACTTAGCAGAAGCAAGCAGAAATTCCTACTATATAAACCTTAGTTTATTTAATATCTGCGATTTTTGATAAAAATTACGCCTGGACAAGCCGTTTTTAATGAGAAAAACAATAAATATTATTCACTTTCGAAATTCACTTTGCCAAACGCTGCCTAGTAAGCAATAAGCGTATTGAAATGGAAAATTATGATAACCCTTCTATGGTAACCTTCTAAATCAAGATGCTGAATCCAAAAGGATTTGGCATCTTTGATTTAGAAATTGTTTAGATTAATTCATTTCCGGTGTCTGTTAGCCGTGTGCAATGACGACAAACATACAATATTTGTTCTTTTTTCAGCGGGAATTTTAATTTAATAAAACGATGGCAAGATGCTTTCAAGTCTTCCCACTTCAAAGCACCATCTTTTTCTTTCGTTTTATTACGATCCGTGTGGTATTATACGTGTATGTGAACATGCATTAACGAAAAATAATACTTACAATTTTGAAGTAAGTTTAATTTGTGTTTCTTTTCTCTCAAATATCCTTTTGCCTATTTAAACAAGTAATATGAAAAAAATTTTTGAAGTCAATTCCTACTTAGGTTAACAAAGAAAAATTTTATTTTAGTTACATTTTGGCGGGGAATTGCACTGATATTGGCTCGATTCTGTGAACACCATTATTGCCGAGAAATTATTTTCTCCCATATAAAACTAAAATTAATTAATTTGATTTAATTAATGAATTAATATTTGAAAAAACTGTATTAACATCAAGTGTCATCCACTACAAGTTTAAAAAAATATATTTCAACTTGATTGGATGAATAAAAAGTATGTTATTAACGATTGAAAATTTGAACAAGATATATAAATATAGGGAGAGTGTGAACTAATAGTAGGAATTGAAAAAATAGATGCTTTTCTGATTGACTAGTATTTATCTAGTACTTCAGTTATAAATCTGACTTTTGATAAATGAAACATATCGAATTCCTACACTTAAAATTACTTCTGAATAATTTTCTTGTTGGCTTTCGAAGTAGATAATGATAGTTCATTTTAGTGTGAAAATTGAAGTTTGGATACTATAAAAAAAAAGGTTAAAAAGTTTTAAACTCACTACCGCCCATTATAGATCTTTAGGGAGTACCTAGGCGAAAGGCTTATCCAATGATGACTGATGATTAATTTGAGGAAGGGTGCTCGTGAAATTGGTCAATAGAGGTTTTTAAGCTATAATTATTGCTGAGTTAATAGAATTTCAATTTCAATTTCCATTTTTGTTTATCTATACTTATATATAAAAAGAGAGCGATGTTGTACGTGGAGGGTAATCTTCAGAACCACTGTACCTATTTGAAAAATTCTTTCACTGTTTGAAAGGTACAGTATTCCAGATGGACATAGGCTATATATTATGTATATCTGATCAGTAGAAATAAAGTTAGGGGCTTAATCCTAACAATCTCCAATGTTTCCGCTACTTTCCTCTACCGCTTTTTGTGCCGAAGTCTTCAATGATCCTTATCGTGGTGCTATCGCGGTGGGCTTCTGTTCTGACGCTAGCGGTTCGAAACTAGCCGTTCTCCGGCACGCCTTTTTTTAAAAATTTGTTTTAATTATTAACTAACATAAAATTAATTTAAGATATTATTTAGGTTATTATTAAGGTAAAAAAATATTTACAATTTATTGGCTATCAACTGGAAATTTATTGGTATAATATTTTGTTCAACCCGGACAAAGTCGGGACGGGCTGCTAGTAATAAAATAAAAAGACGTACACACACAGAGAGAAAAAAGAAAGGAAAGAAAACGTGCCCTTGGGGGGGGGGGATCAAAAAAGAAATAAAATGGGATTTTATTTAGCACTAGCTGAAAACCCGTACTTCGCTACGGAGTACATTCAAATTAAATGCAGCGGTCAATGTATGCAATTAATTCCAAAAATATGCATAAATATATTTATAGTAAATACAACGATCAATATATGCAATTGATGTAAAAAAAAACGAAAAAAATATATTTATAAAAAAATCGTAACGGATATTTTTATAGACAAAATAATGCATGAGAAAATATTCAAATTAAATCTAATAGAACATACTAAAGAATATAGTACAGTTAATATAGTACACTATGAGGAACATATCTTTTACTATATTTTTACTGTATCTTTTACTGTACTTTGTTATTTTTTTGGATAATTTCCGATCGTCTGCCGCATTAGCAAGAAAAAATAATATTTTTTCGTCTATTTCGTACTTATGCACGTGACGATAAATTAATTTAAAGTACCAGAAAAAGAAATCACGTGATCAGCATTTAATAAATTAAATTCTAAAAATTAATCTTTAAAAATTCACCAAAGATCAGAAAATGGAGGTAAAGATTTGAAAAAGATCTCATTTATTGATTTCTATAGAAACATATTTATTTATACTCTTATAAAGTGATTGTTGAATATAGTACGTCGTAATATAGTATTTCATCCAGTCCAACTTAGCCATGTTTCACCTAAATTTTCACCGAGCATCCCCAGATGTGACATCTGGGGGATCGTACCATCTCCCACCCTTTTTGACCTCATATAATGACTTCCCGGTCTACGAACGTAACGTGACCATATCCGGCCTAGACACGAAGGTATTTAATGGCGCTCGAGATTCGATTCGAGCACCTTCAGTACCGAAAGCCGAGGCGCAACAACTAAGCTACCTTGGGCCTTCAATCCAGATTTAATAGAGGGAAGACATTTAAATATTTTCTTTGACTTCAGGGAGAGCAAAAAAATGTATTAAAAAATATTTCGGGAGAAAATCAAACTCTCCAGTTAAACATTGCCACATAACTGGATTGTGTAACATAATAATGTAATTATTTAATGCAATGTAATGTGATTATTATGTAATTGTAATAAATTATTTTTTTTTTTAAATTTGATTGTTTAGAATCTTTTGCGTTCAAATACATTTAAAAAATATCATCGCGCAAAAATGTTACATAATATTTAAAAAATAATAAATTATACGTAAATGATTTCCATTTTTAACTAGAGTTCTATTATCATTTGTCACACTGAAAATAGGACTGCAAAGTTTTTATTCATAATTAAATATTAAAATAGAAATGCTATGACAAGCAGGTATTTATATTAAGTGCTACGCAAAACACAAATACGAGAAAGAGCAGAGCTGACATAAATCAGCAAACCTTTTTATTTGCTGTTTAGTTAGTGGGAAATAAAAATATTCACATGCATGCTTCTGGTAGCAACTAAAGATATTGGTGAGATATTTATTGCCAAACCAGAGATTAATCTGAAATGTACAAAAGCATTCGTACTTGGCGAAAATCAGCCAACTCTGTGCCAAATGTTTGCGCACAAAGCGAAAAACAGCCGATTTCCAAAGAAACCTTTCAATTTCCTTTAAATATTGCGTTTGGAAAGCGGTTAAAAGTATTTTTAAAATTAAGTTGACGTTCTTCGGTATACATTTCAATAGATTTTAAGAGTTAAAAAATATTGGCTTTGAAGTAATAAATCCTCGAAATTTTCCTCTATGAACGTTAACATTGGAGCGATTAGTTCTGGTCTCCAAAGCCGAAAATGGCGTCCCACTCCGATGGCGTATTTCTAATCAGAATGTCAACATTACGATTACCAGAATGAGCATTGTTAGTAAAATTGTTTTACCAAAACCATAATTCAGCACTAGTTGCAAGACTTGGTGTAGTTTATAAATTTTAAACATTTTTCAAGAGCTGAGTTCAAAATTAAAATTATATAATTTATAAATAAAAATTTGAGACAATGTCTAATACATAGAATATAAAAGTATAATCAGATGCCCCAGGCTGTTGAGTGCAACGCCTGCCGCATTTAAAAAGAGCGCTGCTGTCGCTGTATATGTACTATGTGGCGTGTGGTGAGGAGACGAGACGAGCTCCGAGTGAGCTTAGCTCAGAGATGAAACAATAAAATTACGAGAAAACCCATATAGAGTCCACCTAATTAATGCATAAAGTGAAAAATGCATTAAAAATGGATCTTACGTTAACGTTCTGTTGGACTGATTCTACGATAGTGCTATCGTGGATGAAAAAGGAACCCAGAGATTTAAAGACGTTTGTAGCCAATCGAGTGGTGGTTAACCAAGAGTTTACAGAGATGAATCAGTGGCATCGTGTTCCCTCGGAACAAAATCCTGCAGATATCATATCGAGAGGACTTGATCCAGAGAAAATTCAACAAAGTGACATGTGGTGGTTAGGGCCATCCTTTCTTAGAGAGCGCTTAGTGAACTTCCCTGGTGATTGCAAGGACATCCATAGTAGTGAATTATACGAAAGTGAGCTAAGGGATAATCAAGGGGATTCAGTGTGTCTCTTGGAGCAAGTTTTGAGATACTCCCCATCATTAATAAGTGTTCTTCTTTAGCGAAACCGCAAAGAATAATTGCATAGTGTGTGCGTTTCGAAGAAAATGCAAGAAATCCATCCTCGAAAATCACTGGCAGTTTAACTGCATATGAATTGTCCGCATGTTTATTTTGTTTAGTGCGAAATGTGCAATCTGTATATTTTTGAAAGGAAATTCAGTGTATTCAAAGAGGACAACGGTTACCTAATTCCAGTAACTTATTGAATTTGTCTCCGTTTTTAGACGAGAAGAACATATCGTGTGGCCATAATTAAACTGACAGTGCTCACAGTGTTCTGTAGCGCGATCTATTTGCGAGAATGACGCCACATTTTGTAGGAAGATTAAACAAGACGGGGGACGAAGGATTCCGCAAAAAAATAAATTAGTTCCAAAAGTCACCGCTAGGGGAATATTTGGCGCTGTGTAATAGAAAATAGAGTGTTAATAAATGCAAATCAATACGGAAATTACCTTTTATTTTGCATTCAAATGAGCTTCAATGTGGCTGCCGTTGTTGTGGACCACGATAAATTCCGCTGTGAACTCACACCAAACAGTTACCTTTGGTGAATGTAAGGGAATTTCTGTGACTGCATGTGGTGATTTGTCATCCCAAATTCGGCAGTTCTGGGTATTCACAGTTCCATGCAGGTAACAGTGGGCCTCGTCTCCCCATAAGATTTTCCACGGCCAAGCATCATCCACCTCCATTCTGGCAAGAAAGGTGAGAGCAAAAGTCAATCGCTTATCATGGTCGGGGTACAGTAACTCCTGTACACGGCTGATCTTGTACGGATAGAAATTGATAATCTTTCGTAAGATTTTCTATACCGTACTGTAAGGCATATCCATATTCCGAGCTAATCCACGAGCGCTAGATGTGGCACCAATATTGTCTGGTCCTCTGTCGACAATCGCCGTGGCAACTGCTTCGATTGTATCCTGTGGTACAGGTTTTCGTCCTCTGCCTGACTGAACCTTCAGAGAACCTGTTTTCTCAAACGTCGCAACCATTTCTTTTAGCCCATTAACTGACACAGGACCGTTACCTTTACGCATTTTTTTGTGCGTTCTAAAAGCACGAAGAGCGGCTGACGCGTTGCACTGGTTGAGGTAAAAGAATTTGACCAGTAACGCACGCTCGACTAAAGAAGGAGACATTGCACATAAACTTTCAATCCGATTGATTCGAAACGTAACACATTGCCTTTTAAAACCCAAGCAGCTGGAACTGTGCCAATGGATGTAACGTGAAATTTGAATAAAGAACTTCTTCTGCTCAGCCTACGTGATATTGCAGATCACGAGACTTTATCGGTGTTTATGTAGATTTTACGCTTTTTTAAAAGTGTTGCCATATTGCACTTGAACTAAATAAGAAAATGTGCATAATAAAAGGTAATTTTATTCCGTATTAATTTGCATTTGTTAACACTCTATTTTCTATTACAAAGCGCCAAATATTCCCCTAGTGGTGACTTTTGGAACTAATTTATTTTTTCGCGGAATCCTTCGTCCCCCGTCTTGTTTAATCTTCCTACAAAATGTGGCGTCATTCTCGCAAATAGATCGCGCTACAGAACACTGTGAGCACTGTCAGTTTAATTATGGCCACCCGGTACTTCGCGATGGAGGTAGACTGAGACATTCTAACCTACTTGCAGAACAAAAACATCCTATGTTAATTCCTAGTAACAATCCTATTTGTGATTTGATTCACAGGGCAACATTGGTTTTGGTGCCGGGGTATTTGGAGCTGATTTCATATGAATTTGATGTCCTGAATTTAAATATGGCATTAGTTTTTACGTAGGAGCTCAAATTTCTAAGACATAACATTTTTGTGAAATATACGTTTCACTATTTTAAGTTAAAACCATGAAACAAATTAAAAAACTAAACACGGAATTTATTATTATTAATATATTTTTTTAAATGTTAAAGGAGCATAAAATTCATAGAGAATATTGCAATAGTACTTATAAGTACAAACAGCAAGAAAGAGGAAAAAGTCATCGATGAAACCAACCAGTCACTGAACACTTCGGAAAATTCATTTCCGTGACATTCTTAAATGCATTTTGGGACATTCCCTTTTTAAACTCCAGCAGTAATCTGCGATCATGTTCGTATCTCAACTTCCTTGGTAGCGGTCTTCCATAGTTTTAATATCCTTGTGAAATCTTTCACCTTGTTCCTCACTGGTGTCTCCTAAATTTTCAGGAAAATGGTCTAAGTGACTGTATGAATAGTGCACCTTAATGGTCATGTTACACCCAAACGATCTGAAATTTTAGCATCTCGTTTACCAGTTAAATATAGTTTTCAGCTTTGCATTTGCCCAGAAAATTTCCGAAAACTGTAACAAATGAAGTCCAGGTTTTTCAATCAGCCTCATTCACGGAATTTACGAAGGCAGGATCCTTAATGAGTTGTTTTATTTGTGGGCCGTCAAATATTCCTGCTTTAATTTTTTCCTTACTCAACGAAGGCATTTTCCTCCCTATATATATAAAAAGCATGATCCGTTCTTACCAAGCGCCTTTACAAACTGTTTCATTAGGCCCAGATTGATATACAGTGGAGAAAAGATGATTTTCTCTCGTCCAACTATGGTGTCGTTAATGACATTTTTTCCCCACCGTCCATGTTTTCTCTCTTAGTCCACTCTTTTCTAACCCAGTAGTGTGTTTTGTCTCTGCTATCCCAGAGGCACACGATGCCAGGATATTTGGTGTAGTCACTTTGCTGTCAAAGGAGAAAGTTTACCATTTTTAAGTCCATACAAATCACTCACTGATGAAACTTTATCTTCTCCAAGACCAAATCTATGGTGTCATATTCTTCTTTCATTTTCTTTGAGTGAGCAATTGGTATTGAACCATATTTGTTTCCATTGTGTTGAAGGACACATTTCAAACTTCGACTTGGGCTGACAACACGTAGGCGCCAATAATCTGGAAAATATTCAGGTAGACCCATTTTTCCGAGGAGGGCAAATCACCCATATTTGAATGTACTGAATAGAAAAAAACACTGAAAAATAAGTAAATGTACAGTAAAACCTCGTTTATCCGGATCTCCAGATAATCTGGATCAGATTTGTAGACATTATTTTTATTTAATGTTCACATTAGATAATTTTTAACTATGATAGCAAGAACGTAACTACGAGTACGCCAAATATTCGCTTTTTAGTTTGATTCAATGTACAGTTCCTGCATATATTGTACAATAAATTATGGTAATAAAATGCTTTTCGTTGAGTTTAAGAAAGCTTTACTAGACTTATCAATTCTTGTTAAGAAATGATGTAAACAGTTATTTTAATATTTTTTAATGTCTTGTAAACAATGCAAGTCTTCATAGTTAAGGATTTTGTATTGCTTATTACCCATATTACCTGGATTATCCAGATTTTCGATTGTCCGGATGACTATGGTCCCAGTTAGTCCGGAAAAATGAGGCTTTACCGTATCTAAAAAATTAGAGCTGATAGAGAAAAAACGATTTCATATTTAGATTCAGCGCCCCAAATATAGCTAAAATCAACTCTAAAATTCTAGGCACCGAAAAAAAAGTTTTTTTTTTTGTAGACCTGTGTTATTAATCACTATCATGTCTTTTATTTTCATACAGGACCTGAGGCTACTTTAGCCAACATTCGTACACAATTTTGGATGATTAATGGCAGATCAACAGTCAAAAGAGTAATTAAGAAATGTTTAAAATGCCTTAAGGAAAGTGCTAAAGGTAAAAACCAAATGATAGCGGATTTCCCTAGTGCAAGAGTTAACATTTCAAGAGTATTCACTAAAGTAGGACTAGATTTCTGTGGTCCCTTTAGTATCAAATTAATCCCAGGTAGAGCGAAAAGAGTATATGTTACATTTGTATTTTTGTATGTTTGTTGTTAGAGCCATACACTTAGAAATTGTAAATAGTTTAAAGTACTGAAGCCTTTATTGGTACCTTGAAAAGATTTATTTCTCGTACAGGTAGGCCTAGTGAGATTTTTAGTGATAACGGAACTAACTTTGTAGGAGCCAACAATGAGTTTCGTAAAATTTTAAAGGGGCTGTTTAAAAAGGAAAGTACAGAAAAATTTGAGGATTTTCTTGTTTCTGAGAGCATTAAGTGGCATTTTAATCCCCCTGCCAAACCTCACTTTGGAGGTTTGTAGGAAGCTGGGGTTAAATCTTTGAAAGGCCACCTTAAAAGGGTTGTTGGAAATACGGTCCTTACTCATGAAGAATTTTTTACACTTGTTACACAAGTGGAGGCGGTATTAAACTCACGACCTCTTTGCCCTCTCTCTGAGGATCCCAATGATGATTTAGCTCTTACTCCAGCTCATTTTTTAGTTGGCTCATCGTTAACATCCTTGCCTGAACCAGATTTTAGGGAGATTCCAATGAATAAGCTCAGTAGGTGGGGGGTTAGTGCAAAAATTATCTCAAACATTTTGGAGTAAATGGACCTCAGACTATTTAAATCGTCTTCAAGCACGACCTAAATGGTATAAAGGAGAAAAAGGCTTTAAGGAAAATGAAGTAGTTTTGGTTAAAGATGATGATTCAAAGTTACTGAGCTGGAATCTTGCCAAAATAGTTAAGGTTCATCCAGAAAGGATAATATAACCACAGTAGTTACATTAACACAAGTAAAGGTATCTATAAGCGACCTGTTCATAAGGTTGTAATATTACCCTTTGAATCTAATTGAAGTATATGATTTTGATTTATATGTGTTTGTGCATGAATTGAATTGTAAAGTTTTATAATTTTAGTGTATTTTTTAATATTTGATTATTTGAGCACAATTTTATTGTTAATTCATTATGTACTATGGTTTCCAGTGTATTGTAACGAGTGTCACCTAGTATTTGTAACTTGCTTGATTTATATTTTGAAAATTTTAAAAAAATTGTCAAGGCGGGCGGTATGTTGAGTGCAACGTCTGCCACATTTAAAAAGGGCGCTGCTGTCGCTGTATATGTACTATGTGACGTGTGGTGAGGAGACGAGACGAGCTCCGAGTGGCGAACGGAGTGAGCGTAGCTCAGAAATGAAACATTAAAATTACGAGAAAACCCATATACAGTCCACCTAATTAATTTTGAGTTATTTTTTAAAGAGTAATGAGCTATCGATGGGCCAAACACAGGCATTATATATTATTTTATCTGCACATTACAAAAACACTTCTAATAAAATAATAATAACGAAATTAAATTAAAATAATTAAAAGAGAGACAAAAGCAAAAATTAATCCATTATCGATATGAAGCTATAAAATATTTATTTATATATCCTTACTTATATTTATTTCTTCATTTACAGAACACAACAGATGTAGAAAAAAAATTCTCGCCTCCAGTATAAACAGGTATAATGACAGGTGATCTTTTACTTCAATCACTTTGGTGGGTCAAGTATCCCTCAGATATCGTAAGTGATAACCGACATCGCATTGATATATTTAAAAAATTCTAATGTCACAAAACATTAAATTTCAAAACATACTTTTGTCCAATATCTCCTCTAAATAAAGACCCCCAAACCTGAGTTTGAATTCCATTTTCCACTCTGGGACAAAATTGTCTTTACTCCAAAATATCCCGTTTCACACGATAGAGTTGGTTACAACCCTAAATGGGTAGGGAGATGCGTTTAGTACGCTGCAAGTACGCTGAAAAGCCCGCTGCAAGGAAAATTTTTCTCTCACACAGAGGTTGAAAGATTTCTTATCTGTGTAAGCCCGAAAATGTTTTTTAAATGATCGAGTTCAGAAAACCGTTTCTCACATATCATGCGGACACAGACTCTCCTCCATGAATAAGAAGATGCGTTTTCAAACGGACCGTCTGCAGAAGATCTTTTCTCACTTATAGCGCAATCGAAAGGTTTTCTTTTGTATGAGTACGGAGATGACTTTCTAAATGACCATGTCGAGAAAATCTTTTCTCACATACATTGCATGCGAAAGGTTTCTCTCCTGTGTGGACTAGGAGATGTCTCTTTAAAAGACCCTGTACAGAAAATTTTTTCTCACATAGAGTGCAGGCGTAAGGTTTCTCTCCTGTATGGGTGCGGAGATGTACTGTTAACTGATCCTGTTCAGAAAATCTTTTCCCACATACTGTGCAGGCGAAAGGTTTCTCTCCCGTGTGGGTGCGGTTATGTTTTTTTAAATCCCCCCGTCGAAAATATCTTTTCTCACATACAGTGCATGCGAAAGGTTTCTCACCCGTGTGGATGCGGAGATGTGTTATTAAACTATCCCGTCGAGAACATTTTTTCCCACATATAGTGCAGGCGAAAGGTTTCTCTCCTGTGTGGACGCGGAGATGTGCTCTTAACTGACCCCGTTCAGAAAATCTTTTCCCACATACTGTGCAGGCGAAAGGTTTCTCTCCCGTATGAGTGCGGTTATGTTTTTTTAAATCCTCCTGTCGAGAAAATCTTTTCTCACATACAGTACATACGAAAGGTTTCTCTCCTGTGTGGGTGCGGAGATGTATTTTTAAATGATTCTGTCGAGAAAATTTTTTCTTACATACAATACATGCGAAATGTTTCTCTCCTGGGTCGGCGCGGAGATGCCTTTTTAAATCATGTTGTCGAGAAAATCTTTTCTCACATACAGTACATGCGAAAGGTTTCTCTCCTGTGTGGGCGCGGAGATGTGCTTTTAAATGACTCTGTACAGAAAACGGTTGCCCACACATAGTGCATGCGAAAGGTTTCTCACCCGTGTGGATGCGGAGATGTCTTATTAAACTACCCTGTTGAGAAAATTTTTTCTCACATACAGTGCAGGGGAAAGGTTTCTCTCCTGTGTGGATGAGGTTATGTTTAATTAAATTACTCCGTTCAAAAATTTTTTTATCACATACAGTGCATGCGAAAGGTTTTTCTCCCGTGTGGATGCGGAGATGTCTTTTTAAAACATACCGCTCAGAAAATCTTTTCCCACATACAGAGCAGGCGAAAGGTTTTTCTGTGTGGGTAGAGAGATGATTATCAATATGGTACGAATGATGTGTATTTAGAGCAGCCAACAGTGAAAATGTTCCTTCCCGTAAATTACATTCAAAATTTTTTCCTTCGGTGCGAGGGGGAATCTGTGGACTGGAACTTTTTACATTTTGACTAATTATACAAGTGTCACATGAAATGAAATCATCTTCGGCTTTAGAAGGGGTCTGCTCACAGGAATGGCATTCATTGGAAAGTCTATCTGTGCTGGAAATACAAGACATTTGCTCTTCTGGCTTGCCGAAGTTCCTTTACACGATGATTAAAAAACTGTAACTGCCAGCAATACGTTGACTTTCTGAATTTTTGGACACCACAAATATTTTAGTTTACCAGCTAATAATCTGTACCGACAACCTGCAAAGAGAGGAGAATGGAATTTGAATGATGTATTAACACTCTACCATCACGCCTTTTCTTCTTATTTTTCACGTGAAATGAAAAGCAATATATAAGTTTGTTTGTGCTAGGAAATGATATATCTGTAAACTATCTGTAAGATGTTATTTATTACTTTCTGGATTAATTAAACTAGTGAGCATTTTAAATTTATTGTAATTAAGGTACGGGGTTCCTTAGCAATTCTTACTGTTTTAGTTCTGGTAGATCATAAGGACGCGCTGAGATTTCATATATGTTCCGGTTTGAAGGGATCTCCACAATACGGATATCGGTCCGATCTATAATATTTTTTTCCTTTATATTCATTTTACTCATCCACAATTAAAAATTATTTCATTATTAATTATTTAGTTCAATGCTTCAAGAAATTCCAGAGACGAACATCTGATGAAAAAGCTCGGTTACCATCAGATTAAAAAGTTTATAAATGTCATAAAATGTATAAAATTATTACAGGAAATAACAAAGACTATGCGGCTTCTGTTTGTTTAGGAGTATTTGTTTGGACTGTAGCTCGTTGGCTACAGATAATTTACACCTCGCTCGCTCCATATTTTAATATGAATGTTGTGTATATAATACATAAGATTTGGCAAAAGTATAAATTCTTGAAATTTCTTAACGTTCATTCACTGTACAACAGTACTTCTATGTGATGCTTCATATTTTCAAACATTTCAAAACAGCTTGCTGTGGACCTCCTGCAGTCTATGTGATATACGTCAGGTATACACAGCTGATAAGGTCTTTTTCAGACCAACACCTTTTAAATATTGTATTGCGAGATTACAAACACGTAATAACAATTTTAAACCAAAAAAATCTACACGGCTATCATGCGATACTCCTTTAAAATGACTTATAAAATCAATTTTAAATTTTCATATTTAGAAAAAACTAATTCAGAACTGCTTAAACAAGTTTTACCCTAGTTATCTCTCACACAATTCATATTTGTAAATTTTCTCCGGGTTGTAAACAAAATATACCAAATGTGAGGTGTGACTTTAGACTCAAACAGTCACATACTAATTTGATAAAGAAACAGAACTTTCAAGCCTTAAAAAGAAAGAAAAATTACATACACATACAGTTCAGTAGAAAAATAATTATATTGCATTCTTTCTAATTAAAATTTTGGGTGAAGTACGATACTCAAACCGATGAGGAATGTGGAACAATAAAAATTTCTCTGCGGTAACCGTGCTTACTCATTTCAAGACGTGCGGGAAGGTGTTTGTTTATGAACAAGATGTTTTCGTACTTAAATGTCGACTTTACCGCTCCAAAAAAAATTATTATTGAATTCATAACAATTGTTTTAACGCTTTGTTTGTACATTTGAAAGATCATTTCCTATCGTAAATGTTACTTTTCAGAATCAAAAAAAATTTCAAAAGGGAGTGCTGGGCGATTGCTGTTAATTAAAGTTTAATATTATTAAAGATATTTTTGAAAAAAAATGGTATTTTTGGTAATGCTATATTTAAAAAATATAGGCGTATTCTAACTTTATCATATTTGTTATTTTTACTATCAATTTTTTATAAAAAATTATTATTTTTGGGGTGGGCATGGAGCGGAATGTTTAAATTTATGTAATGTTTTTAATTAAAGTTTAATTTTTCTAAAAAAATTCGTTTTTGCATTTTTCTATTTTTCAAAATCATTACAAACAACTTTTTTGTCATCCTGATTTTGGCATGCCTTTCTCATTTGTCATTTTTAAAAAATTTCTCTATTTTGCGGGATGGATATTCAAGTTTACTTAAGCTTCTAAATTAAAATCCATTTCTAATAATGATTCTTTCCTGCAGATATTTTTCCAATTCTTCTTTGCATACATGTAGTCAGCAAGCTATGTTAGTACAATTGAGAATACTACATAATAAAGGCACTAGAAATAAATAAGCATGTCTAGAAAAATGTACTTTGGGGCTACAAATGTGAACTGGAGACTTATATTATCTTTAAACACTCTTTAAACTTGATGACAATATTAAAACAGTTTTGATACAAATCTAACGAACTTAAGAATTAGAATTATATAGGCTTGCAAATTTTGATAGTCTCCGAAAAACTTCTTTATACAGTTGAAGGGTTTAGTAGAGCTAAATACCTCCTGAAACTTCACTTACTAAATGATGATTGAATGAGATAATATGCAATGTAAAAGATGTGAAATAACCACAATAACCAGCAATGCAAAATAACCACAATAACCAGCAATGCGAAATAACCACAATTGTTTTAAAGCACGGCTTGCTTTAATACAATTGGATTTATTGGAAGCATTGGGCAGAGTGCTAGTACAGAGCCCCACAGAAAGAAAAATTTTAAAATGTCTGAAAGGAAGTACTGTGATCAATTAGAAATCTTTTAGAATGCCTGACAAACTAAAGCCACTCTGATTTCGAACAAGTATTAGTTGGAGCCACAGAGTTTGTGACTGACTTAGAAGTCACTACAGAAGTCACTACAAAAACATTTACAAAAATGAAAAAGGATGTTTAATTATGAGTATGCAGATGAATCAATAAGGAACTAGAAAGAAATTTTGAGGTGCATTGTTTTTAACAAATACTGTATGAAGCTAGACAAGTTAATTCGAGACGATTCCACAGAATGAACATCAGGAACATGCATCGGTACTAGAAATTGTCTCGACAAATGTAAAAATTATTCAAAATAATGACCAGACAAAGTCTATAAAAGATGTAGACATAGATAGCTATATGCTGGTCAAAGAAATAGAAGTATTAAGACCTATTATTTCAGGAAACCCTTTAAAATTCTACAATTGCTAAAAAAGACAGCGACTGAATTTTCAAATGCTTTTATACCTTTAAGGATATTTTCAACAATTCATGAAACTCTAGCATTAAGAAAAAGATTATTTCAAGATTAAATTTAATTAAAACATACCTGAGGTCAACAATATCGCAGAAGAGACTCAACTGTCTTGCAAGAGAATATAGAGCATGTAGAAACTAGAAAATTAAAATTTCAACAATTTATAAATGATCTTGTTGATAAAAAAATCTAGCAAAATTTAATTGTAAATAATTTTGATTTGTGAATATAATATATGTAGTCCGGCTACCTCTTAGTTTTCCTTTCTTATAAATGTACATAAGAAAGGAAATATGACCACCTTCTTAAATTTTGTCTTTTATGCTTCACATTAAATGTTTAGCATTTAATGTAAATCAGAATTTTGGAGAACCTTGTTGAAATATCTGCAATTTGGCCCTACAAGGACAAAGGCTAGCCCTGATCAAAGGCTTGAATGACAAGAACTCGGATGTCAAATTTTCCAGTGCAAAGTAATTAACTGTTACACTCTGTTACTTTAATATATTAATATAGAAATTTTCTAATTTTTAAATATTAAAATGTAGAAATTATATAAAATCTTCAATTTTTTTATTTATCAGATTTTCTATTAATTATATTTAAATCAAAGTTATATGTAAACTAACTGACATGAAAACAAATAGTGAGTAATAAAGTACAACATGAAATGTAAAGCTATGTGTATAACTACAAATGAAAGAAGAAACTGGTCAATGATTGACTTTAAATTAGAAAATTTTTTCAAACAGTTTTCATAAAAGAACTTGTATAGAATGCTCATGCACATTTCCCTTAAGCAAAATGAAAACTTACTACCTTAAATTTTCATGTTTTGGGTACAGTTATCTTTTATATAAATGATTTAATAAAATCCTCGAATGCATGTTTTAAATTTTGCCCATGTAGAAAAAAATAATTCATTTCATGCATATTCCATTACAGCATAATTATAGAACACATTTCTTGAGATGTGAGGAAAATAGAGCACCAGAATTTTAAAAACTGTACTTTTGACACTTTAACTGCAGTTACTTTCTATTTGTTTTATATGTGTTTTAACTATGTTTTAACTGTTAACTGTTTTGTGTTCCCTAGCTATATCTGTGTTTCGTAACTGTACTATATAAGCTGTCCTGTAACTGTAATTGTTGTTAATAAAAGCACTTGTATAACACATGGCATAGTCAAATCGAACCACTAAGCGAGTAAAAGTAGAAAAAGATTTATGACTTCCAGAATATGGAGGCATTTATATAAGCTCCCAAACCGCTTTGCCTTAATGGAAATGTGGCTGATAAATGGCATAAATTTCATCAGAACTTTGAAATATTTTTAAAACCTGGTGGCCATACAGAAAAAGCAGATGACGTACCAGTAGGTATTCTACTTAATTGTGTGGGTGACAAGAAGTAGTGGAATTGTATAACACATTCCCATTCATAGAAGCAGAACAAGGTGATTTCAAAAAGGTTTTAAAAGAACACCAGGAACATTAATCGGTACTAAAAATTGTTTTGACAGATGTAAAAGGGATTCAGAACAATGACCAGACAAAGTCTATAAAAGATGTAGACGTAGATAGCTATATGCTGGTCAAAAAAATGGAAGTATTAGACCTATTATTTTAGGAAACCCTTTAAAATTCTAGAATTCCTAAAAAAGACAGCTACTGGCTACTCAAATGCTTTTATACCCTTAAGGATATTTTTAACAATTCATGAAACTGTAGTACTGGGAAAAAGAATATTTACAATATTAAATTTACTTAAAACATACCTGAGGTCAACAATATCGCATAAGAGACTCAACTGTCTTGCAAGAGACAATAGAGCATGTAGAAACTAGAAAATTAAAATTTCATGAATTTATAAATGATCTTGTTGATAAAAAAAATCTAGCAAAATTTAATTGTAAAAAATTTTGTTCTGAAAATAAAATATATGTAGTCTAGCTACTATTTAGTTTTTCTTTTCTTATAAATGTACATAAAATCAAAATATGAACATCATCCTAAAATTCACCTTTTATTCTTCACATTAAATATTTAGCATTTAATGTATATCAGAATTTTAAAGGACCCCACAAAAATTTCTACAATTTACCCCACAAGGACAAAAGCTTGCCCTGATCAAAGGCCTGTATGACAAAAACTTGGATATCAAATTTTCCAGTGCAAAGTAATTAACTGTCATACTCTGTTTTAATCAAATGTTTAAATCAAAGTTATATGTAAAATAACTGTCATGAAAATAGATAGATAGTAAAAAAGTACAACATGAAATGCAATGCTATGTATATGACTGTAAAGGAAAAAAAACACCTGGCCAATGATTGACTTTTAATTAGAAAATTTTTTCAAGCAATTTTCATAAAAGAACTTGTATAGAATGTTCATGCAAATTTCCCTCATGCAAAATGAAAACTTACCACCTTAAATTTTCATGCTTTGGGTGCAGTTATCTTTACATAAATGGTTTGATATAATCCTCGAATACATGTTTTAACTTTTGCCCATCAAGCAATATAATTCATTTCATGCATATTCCATCACAGCAAAATTATAGAACACATTTCTGGAGCACTGAGGAAAATAAAGCACCTGAATTTTAAAAACCGTACTTTTTACACTTTAACTGCAGTTGCTTTCTATTCAAAGAATATTTTTCACCTCTAGGAGAGAGGGGGAGGTAGGAAACATAAACACTAACACAACAAACATCAATTTGACTAACACTGATCCTAAGAACCGAAACTGAAAGTATTAAAAATTATCCCAGACATGAAGACCGAGAATGTAGTTATAAATTTTGGCAATACAAAATATCTATTCAGTATAAAGACTATGGAAAGACAACAGATAATTTAAATCTTCTAAACTGACTGAAGTATTAGTTTTACTCTAAAAAATTATAAAATATGATATCAAGGCAGTCAGAAGTACCAGATAATACAGATTTTATGATTCTTGAAATCTTTAGAATACATGTTGCAGAGAAAATTAAATATTTTTATATATATATCTGTGGTGGGCACATATGAGACCAAAGACAGCTGCAATCCAGTTTTTTACATTTTATAATGAGCCACACGTAGATACACAAATTCAAAATTTTTTATTTAATATAATTGCATATTTTCATAAATCACATATAAGAGCACATGTAAAAAATAGAGTTATGAAAAAGAGAATAATTTAAAAATTTTATTAATAAAATTTTCTGATATTTTGTATTTTCTTATATTTTCCATAGCCTTGTTATTAAAAAACTGAAAGAAATTTCATTCCAAAATCTGAAATTGAAACAAAATAATTAATTTGCAGCTCGGGAAAAATTATACTCGTAAATAATCTTAAAACTATGATAAAAAATTTATTTACTTTATTTAAATAATAAAATTAACATACACGACCACCCACAAAGTCGAAATTTCTATGCAGGTTGGTGTTACACAAGTCGGCTAATGTACAATTTCGCGCTAGCAGTGTAAATACGTGTAGTACATGCATCCTATCATATGAAAGAGTGTTAAATTCCAACTACCGCTACTACCCCTTTCAACATGCAGAGTGGCTAATACAGTTAGTGCACACGCATACTACAAATGGTTCAGGGAAAAAAATAGAACTAAACTTTTAATGGAAGCCACAGTTGACTCAATGAACAGCCACATGCGGCTCTCGGAGCTGCATTTGCCCACCGTTGATAAATAATATACTAATAATTGTTTAGAGTATTGAAGTATTAAATAATTAAATTTTTCTTGAAAAAGAATTTCAATTTTAAATATCAAGTATTACTTTCAACTATCCTCTTTGAGATATAAGAATTTAAAATTTAAACAAGTATATTATAATGAATGATGTACCTAAAATGATGAATATTTAGGAGTATTGCATCTAATGCTATTGCTGGTAACCTTGTTGTAATAAAAGATGAGAATTAAAATTTTTGAACAAAATGTTGTTATGAAAAATTTTAACACAATGATTACAGAAACAAATAACTTTTAAAAAAATTATTTCAAATGTAATTATAAATAAAAAGTTCTGTGATAGAAGAATGATATGAAAAAGGAATGGCTAAACTGCAGATTGCTGCTTATGGTACCAAGCTGTAAAAACTCACCAAATGATAGTTCATCATTTACATGGAAAATTTAATTCTTTAATTAGTTGTATTCTATAAATTTTACATGAAATTAACAGTGTATATAGATTTTAATATAGTTTAAAAAATTAATTGCACATAAAAGATAGTTTCTTAAATTCAATTAGCTTAAGATGGTTTGACAATATTATAGTATTTTAAGCATGAAATTAAATTTAAAAATCTCCAAACACATGAGTGTTATAAAAAGTGCTGGATTTTTTTATGGCCTCAAAGTTGGTGATTATATAAGTACAGTCGATGCTCATTAATTCAAACTTGGTTAAATTGTACTTTTGGTTAATTCGAACTAATCCAAAGGCCCCAAAAAAACTTGTATTGGGAATAATGTTAAAAATATCTCATTAATTCGAACTAAATTTTTACCACTTCGGTTAATTCAAAATAATCCAAAGGCTCCCCAAAAACTTGTATTGGAATTAATGTTAAGAAAATCTCATTAATTCAAACTAAATTTTTATCACTTCAATTAATAAAATTTTCTGATATTTTGTATTTTCTTATATTTTACATAGCCTTGTTATTAAAAAATTGAAATAAATTTCATTCCAAAATCTGAAATTGAAACAAAATAATTAATTAGCGGCTCGGGAAAAATTATACTCGTAAATAATCTTTCAAATATGATAAAAAATTTATTTACTTTATTTAAATAATAAAATTGACATACACGACCACCCACAAAGTCGAAATTTCTATGCAGGTTAGTGTTACACAAATCGGCTGATGTACAATGTGGTGCTAGCAGTGAAAATACGTGTAGTACATGCATACTATCATATGAAAGAGTGCTAAATTCCAACTACCACTACTACCCCTTTCAACATACAGACTGGCTAAAACAGTTAGCGCACACGCATACTACAAATGGTTCAGGGGAAAAAATAGAACTAAACTTTTAATGGAAGCCACAGTTGACTCAATGAACAGCCACATGCGGCTCTCGGAGCTGCATTTGCCCACTGTTGATAAATAATATACTAATAATTGTGTAGAGTATTGAAGTATTAAATAATTTAAATTTTCTTGAAAAAGAATTTCAAATTTAAATATCAGGTATTACTTTCAACCATCCTCTTTGAGATACAAGTATTTAAAATTTAAACAAGCATATTATAATGAATGATGGACCTAAAATGATGAATATTTAGGAGTATTGCATTTAATGTTATTGCCGTTAACTTTGCTGTAATAAAAGATGAGAATTAAAATTTTTGAACAAAATGTTGTTATGAAAAATTTTAACACAATGATTACAGAAACAAATAACTTTTAAAAAAATTATTTCAAATGTAATTATAAATAAAAAGTTCTGTGATAGAAGAATGATATGAAAAAGGAATAGCTAAACTGCAGATTGCTGCTCATGGTACCAAGCTGTAAAAACTCACCAAGTGATAGTTCATCATTCACATGGAAAATTTAATTATTAAATTAGTTGTATTCTATAAGTTTTACATGAAATTAACAGTGTATATAGATTTTAATATAGTTTAAAAAATCTATAGCACATAAAAGATAGTTTCTTAAAATCAATTAGCTTAAGATGGTTTGACAATATTATAGTATTTTAAGCATGAAATTAAATTTAAAAATCACCAAACACATGAGTGTTATAAAAAGTGCTGGATTTTTTTTATGGCCTCAAAGTTGGTGATTATATAAGTACAGTGGATGCTCAGTAATTCAAACTCGGTTAAATCGAACTTCCATTTAATTCGAACTAATCCAAAGGCCCCCAAAAAACTTGTATTGGGATTAATGTTTAAAATATCTCATTAATTTGAACTAAATTTTTATCACTTCAGTTAATTCGAACTAAAAATTTGACAAATGAAATTTCTTTTTCCTCGCTTAAGGAGAAAATGCACGCTGTATTTATTATTTTGTGTTTCAAAATCATCTGTATTTCTTTTCTGTGTAAAGAGGCACATGCCTGCATTCCTAGACTATTGCATTTCCTCTAAATGTTGGTGGCTATTATATTTTTGTTTAGATTGTGATGAAAATTACGACATTACTATGCTGACAGCTATAAATGATCTATACGCCGTATGCAATGATGTTAAAGAAAACACAATTAGTAATTGCTTTCGTCATGCTAAATTCATGCACGCCGAAAAGAACAATCATATCGAAGAATGTGATAATATTGATACAGATTGGAAAAAGAAGATCTGAATTCAAAAATTTAACGATGATAACGTTACTTTTTCTGAATATGTAAGGGTAGATGAAGATGTGGAAGTATGTGGAAAACTGAGTGATGATGACGTAATAAAAACTATCCGAGAAGATGAAATAGAAGAGACCTTATCGAAATCAGATGAGAATGCAGAGACTGTTAAGCATCCTAATGATCAAGTCATAATGGACTCTATTAAAAGTCTGAAAGCATTTACTCAGATGGAACATTCCTCTGAAAATGAATTGAAATGTTTACTTCAAATCAAGAAGCTGGCTGAACAATGTAAACATCATAAACAAAACCAAACATCCATTTTACCCGAAAAGTGTAATTCATATTTTTAATTATAGTTTACTTTCTGCTGCATACCTTCTGCTTCATTTTATGATTAAGGTAAATCTGTATTGCTTTTTAATATGTTTAATTTTAGATAACATAGTACAATATATTTTGTGGGGTTATACATACTAGGAGATTTTTCTTCTTCAGTGATACACTTTTAAAGTTATATATTTTCTCTTAGCATCAGATAATTCAAATTTTTTTTCGAGAACCTTTGAGTTTGAATTAATGAGCGTCCACTGTATATACTTTGTTTGTGTTCTGTTGCTCTTGTGTTATAATTTTTTTATTAAATATTTTCATTATTTGGTTTTATGGTATTTACGACGGTCAATGAATGCAATTAATGCCCAAAAAATATTTATATATTCATAAAAAAATCATAACGGATATTTTTATAGACAAAATAATGTTGAAGAAAATATTGAAATTAAATACAACAGTTACTGTATGCAATCAATTTGTATGCTTAATATCCATAAAACATACTAATTTGAATTAAATTCTTAAAAAACTTCCATCTCGATTAGTCTAGTGATTAACTTTTATCTTTTTCTGTATTTTAATATTTTTTTTGTCAATTTATTTTGTTGTTATCCACGTGATGCAAAATTCATTTAAAGTATCATGAAAAGAAAAGAAACCACATGATCAGCTATCAGAAAATGGAGGTAAAGATTCGAAAAAGATTACATTTTAAAAGAACTTTTATGATCTTTCTCATGATATCAATTTTATAACCTTCAGATTATTATTTTAAATGCAAACTTAAAAAAATGTTACAAAAACAACTTAAAAATTTAGTTTAAAAAAATCTAAGAAATTCTTTTCAAAAATCTTTCTTATTGAACCCCTACACTATAAGAAGAATCAGCATGCAAAATGTCAGCCCTTTAGGTCCAGTGGCTTGGTCTCTATGTTATCTGTCAGTCAGTTGGTCACACAACTGTTTTTATATATATAGATAGGCTGCAAACCCAATGCAGTTAAGCTCTGCTCTTATATCATCAAAGGTCAGATATTATATATCTTAGAAATGTCACATTTTCTTTTTCGGTTTCAACTAATTGAATTTTAATGATGATCACTTAGATGTTTTTGGCACTGAAATTTGAAATTAGCTTCAGATAATTAATTATACATTCAGCCAATGAAAAAATTTCGAATTCCTTTTAAAAAATTTTCATTTTCCGTCTTTTCAAGGAATACTATCAGGAAGATCGGAACTTTGGTTATTCAAATCTCATAGGTCTTACTCCAGGTCTGAGTGCATTTAGTACAACAGTTTGCCTTTGTCAATGTTTTTAAAATCTAATTCTTCAAATGAAGATTTACAATTTTACAAAAATAATTCCAGTAATATGAAGATTTACAAAAATAATTTGGAGCCTTTAATATCACAATATGACTCCTTTCGAACCAAAGTTGTTGAGAAAATTAGACTTTTAGAGAGACAGGACACTGTTCTCACTAAATATTATAAAATGGAAGACCGGTTCATTACCTTATCTTTTCGAACACTAAAAAAAAGCTTTCCAGGTGTATTTACAGTCGTGCTTATGCAGCAAGGTACTAAACAATATTTAAAATTTGCTTTAACACACTTTGATATCTTAAAAATAAAGAAAAAACGCTAGATATCAAACTTAAACTACACAACACAATCCAAACACCGAAGTATACAAATTCGCTATGGTAAACTGTGACGTCAGATGTATCCGCGTAGAAAAAGTAGCATTTTTGAGACAAAGTAAATAGTGTGCATTTAAAAACAAATTATCTTAAATTTTAGAGTTCTAAAACTAAAAAAAAAAGATGCTTTTGATAATAATATTTTTATATTTTGTATATCATAAATATAAAATAAAAAAACGTGCAAATTCCTCATTGTCAATGTTTTCTTCATTCCTCTATATATGTTGAAATTATATTGCTACAAACTTTTGGTTTTATGTACATCATTTAATTTTTCATAATTTTTCTATTTTTAGGTATCTTTTTCTTGAAGTATTTACATGTTTATATCTTAGTTTTTATGATATAAGAAAATAAAAAAAAAATTCTTGTATGTTGAACATATTGTTTCCCAACAACAGTTTCAAAACTGATTGATATTTTTAGGAACCTTTGCAAAGATTTATACTGTTTAATTTATACCTGATAAATGCTGTATTCAATAATTTTTTTCTTAAAATATTCTAAGGTTCTAAATTAGCTACTAAATGTTGAATTTTCATACAAGGTCTTAATTGCCAAGTTAAAAGGGTACAGATGTAGTATACACAACACCAAGAGGCAATTTTTCGCTAGATCTGATGGTTGTTTGACAGTTTTTATTTTCTGATTTTAAGATCGGATGATATATATATTTTTTTTTTTGTGCGATAAGCTTTCTTTTACTGACTGCTACAGCAAGCGGAATTTTTTTTTTTACTGTACTACAGCCAGCGGTATGTAGCGACGCCACCGGGCTGGGGATGTTTTGTAATGTTTTTGGACGGATGCATAACAGAGCATAGCGGCGTGAAGCAAGGGTATCTGAACGAAGCGAAGATCCCATGTGCACCTATAAGTTTCATAAAACCAGCAGCAATTTTTTTTCCAATTTATTGTTTACATTTCGCAGTTTAAGCCTAACAGGTCTCCGAACGGGATTTTGGCGCCAGTTTTCGCCGAATTGGCTATGGCCCGTTGAGTACACTACATCTGTTCCGTTAAAAGTTTTAAAAGAGTGTGAAATGGTATTTTCACAAATTTCTCAGTAGGAGAAATCCACTTGGTAGAGTTTGACAACTTTTAGCCCAATGGCACGGGATATGGAACTCTTCCCTATATATTTTATATTTTACAGTGATTATTAACAGTTCAAAATCATTTGTATAACTAATAACCAGCAAAGTTGCTAAATACATTATGTCTGACATGTATAATACACTTATAAATTGCAGATAAAAATTGTAAATAAAATTATCAAACTGGACATTTTAAGCAATCTCTTGAAATCGTGGAGAGTATATTTTAATAGCACGGAAAAAATAGCCTAAAAAATTTGGTAATTTATTTATTTGCTGAAAACAACAAACCATGCATGAACATACAGTTTTTAACAGTTTAATAGTTATACCAATTGTATTAGAATTTAGCTTCACTCACAACAACAAACATGAAAAAAAGGCATAGAATGTAGAAATCATATATTTCATTTTCAACATCATAACAAAACAGTTCTGTCATACAATACAGAAAAAAATACATGTAAATTAAACCTACTTTAACACCTGTTTATTTTCCTAGCATCATCTGTAGTGTTCTTTTAGTCCATGATCTATCCGAAAAACTGCGAAAGATTATTACCAAGGACACCACTTTTAAAGTAGCATTAAGTTCCTGAATAACGGTTCTCCTGAGAGAAAAAAAAATTGTTCGCCCTGCTTCGCGAGTTACAATTTTGACAGCGCACCAAACCCAGTGGCAGTAAACTGTTAAAGAGAAAAGTACTAAAATGCGTCAAAAAAAAAGAGGTAAGTAACGATAAGTAATCCTACGTTAATAAACGGCGGTAGTTTCGTTAGAAGAGATTAGCTGAAATATTTACATTAAATTTCTAATATTGATGACAGTTGATACAATAAGCAACATAAACCAAGCGCTTAAGAGATACCGTTGCCATTAAACCAATAAATAATGAAAGTCAGATACATGTGTATATCACTGTTATCTGCTACAAAGTAATAGTCCCTTGATTGATAGAGTTTACCAGTTCTTTATCCCATCCAAAATGGCGAATTGTGCGGACGAAGTGTCCGAGTGCGAATGGCGAAGTGTCCGAGTGGTCTCTCCGAGAGTATTCTTACCAACTACTATTCTGTCCCAACGCCTGGTATTCCACCTTTCGTAAACACACTAAGGACCCTGAGTGATATTTCTACGATGAATCGCGAGGAGATATTGGAATCCCGGCTGAAATCTTAATGTTTGACTACAACTACGGATGCTCAAACTCAACATTTCCAAGATGGCGAACTGCGAAGAGGTCAGGGTTGCTGAAGAAGATGCTATAAAAAAATATAATCAGGTACATGCGCTGTACTCCCCTCTTTTGCCGGAGTACAATTCGCTTTAAAGAGTAGAGCCCCCATCCCCCTCTAGCCATTTCTGGAACCCTCTTCCCTCTGCGAATCCTCCTAAGGCAACAGCTGACGGACTGCCTTTGTTGTCCTACAAAAACGCTTAGGCTAGCACACAGAAGCACGGCCATTGTGTCAAGAGAATGGCTCCGGATATTGCCGAACATGTTGGGACAGCAGATCGAACCGACGAGGGTGTTTTTCGCTATCCAAGCAAATATAATTCAGCAAAGGCAAACAAATTTAGAATCAAACAGTGAGATCCACTAAACGTAAATATGGAAGAAATGTCACGGGGACTTTTTATAGGTGGTAATGAGATGGACAACTCAGTTCGAAAAAAGCAAACAAATAGCAGTGATAGCCCCGAACCCGATGGTCAGTCGGCGAAAAGGGAGAGAACGCCCCCTCATTTTCTCATCATCCCGGACAAAACTTGGAATTTCTAGCTAAATTCCATCATTGCGTTCGCACCTTCGGTACACTGCAAGATGTTGGGGAAATACATCAAACTCTCATTAGCTATGGCTGAAGAGTACAAATCAGTGAACAATTTTCTGCCCTCGGGACAAGTTAAATGTAGGACATTTAACTTGGATATGCCTTATATGTATATATATATATATATATATATATATGTAATATCATGGGAGCTGGCCGAAGAATGAAGGGCTGAGTGGCATAGTTTTGATTAATGATTCATCTTGCTTCATCTAATTGAGGTTAAAATGGATGACTTGTCGCCCGGCCGTGCATCACAAATGTTTAAATCCATTCCCGCATCATATCAACCCTCGAACACAAATCATAACACAAATGTCTCGAATTACATATTTATTAATCGACCGCTCAGACGGTATGAATGCAGCAAGAAAAAGTACAGGAGTCCTTCTAATTCTGGATGTCAACACTTATATAAACTTCAGTCCATCACGTGATTAAAGGGTGTGTCTTAATAGTTGATTGGTTTAAAGTTGTTGTTGATGTGCAGAACTGATTTAAATTTGTACTCACGCCGCGTCGCGTCCCTTTACTTAAAAAAGACAGCCATCTTTAATGATATTGCCTAAGGCTGTAATAATGGAATTTAACGCGCCACAAAGTTATTTAGTGCCCCTTAAGTTATTTAATGCCCAAAGGGAATTAAATAACTTAAGGGATTATAAAAAGGGTATGTAATTTTGAATAGTAAAGTGAGGAATTAATAGTTTTTAAATGTTAAGAGTGTTTAATTAAGAAATTACTAGTTTTTTAATATTATATATATATATATATATATATATATATATGTGTGTGTGTGTGTGTGTGTACAAGTGGTTATAAAAATAATGGAAACACCTATCATTATTAGTGGCGTTTATGAATGTACTTCGTATTCCTTAAAAAACGAGTCTTGTCACCGGTATTTTTTTATATAATAAAGTGTATGTATTATTCTCTTAGGTAGCAGTAATGAAGCTAAGGGCATCGTGCTTTTGGTGGGAACATCGTAAAATGTCAAATCTTGCAGATCTTGCGAACAGGGCAAATTGTTGGAGTGTGTTTAAATTAGTGTATCTGTTACTGCAACACCAGGCTAATGGATGTTTTTCGAGCTAAGGTATCGAAAGTCATGACGGCATACAGAGTGCGAGGAAAACATCATTTACCAAACAGAATAGTGGACGAAAGGGAGAGCTGTGTGAAAGAAACGGACGAGGTATTGAAGCGTATTGTGACATGAAGAAAGAAAACAGTTGCAACCAAAATAACCGAAGAGCTCAATCTCCATCAGCATGTTCCGGTATCAAACATTAGAGGTAGAAGGGAGCTTCAAAAACAAAGCATTTACGGAAGAGTAGCTATTCCCAAGTCACTTGTAATAGATGCTGTTGCAAAATATCGTCCCCAATGGTGCCACGAGCACAAATCCTTTTCGGGTAATATGTCGAAAAACGGCATTTGGTACGTCGAATTATTGTTCACATTCTTCCTCGCAACAGGACGGGCGTATATCTGGAGAACACAAGCGTAATATTCTGGCTGTCTCATCTCAACTGTCAATCATGGAGGTAGATCTATCAGGTTTTCGGATGGCATCTCAAGGTTTTTCATCAGGCCCTATTGTAACCCTAAAAGGGAGATTGAATGGGAAGGATTATGTCAAAATTTTAGCTCACTAGTCCATCCTATGGTGCAAACATTGTTTCTTGCAGGAGATGCCGTTCTCCAGGATGATAATCTCCCTATACATACAGCCAAATCTATCAATTATTATTTTGAAGAGCATGAAAAAAGTTAAATATCTTATCTTGCCCTGTACAATCCCCCCGAATATATATCATCCAACCACCGTGATCTGTATAAGTAGATAGATCCAGGTATCCATATTCACCACAGCATCTCTACAGGAACTTTCATTCTTTTTCCTTGAAGAATGGTATAATATATTCTTAATCACTCTTTATGACTTGCATAATCCAATTCCGAGGTGAATCAAGTAGTATTACATACAAAGGTGATCCTGCGCCATACCAATAAATGTTTTCATGTTTCTTAGCGTTTCCATTATTTTGATAACCACCTGTATATACTAATAAAAGGAAGTGTTTCTCTGTCTGTGTACGGCCTCCAGACGAATTTATGGTACTTATAGCCATGAAATTTTGCACACAGATACAGCACACAATGAGTACTTGAACCTCGAAGCCCGAATTTTAAATTTATCCGAGAAAAATTTTTATTTAATTTTTTATGGAATATTTGTTTCTATTTGCGCAAAGATCTGCCAGATTGCGCCACAATTTTTTGTTGTTGATTTATTTACATTTTACTTAAATTCAATTGAAGCGATACATTCTTTAATTTTTATTTATACGATTGTTATTTATTTATGTTATTTATACTGTGTTTAGTTTGTAAATTGATTTTGGTTAGCGCAATTGAGATTTTTTATTGTCATGTTTTAGTGGTAAAATGATGAAAGGCTGAATGTACCCAAATTCTGAGATGTCTATAACACTTCACTTGCTTTATTTTATATGTTATTTATACTGTGTTTAGTTTTTAAATTGATTTTGGTTAACAAACAGTGAACGATTTCACATTTTTACTTCTCAGCTTTACATTACAAAATTCTTTACTTTCCAAAACACAATTTGACATTTTTCCTTTTCAGCTTTTAGAGGTTTATTATAAATGTTTATATTTTATGTTTAACTTTTCAAATTTTTTTTGCTTCAATGATGAAAGGCTAAATCTAGCTGAATTCTGAGGAGTTTTTTATAAATTTATATTTTCCAATATTGTATTTTTGGAGGGGGGGAACATTATTCGGCCGGTAAAGCCAGAACTCGGGTTGCTTTGCCGATGACGGGAGACTCGCGTCGTACGCCGGTATCAAATGAAGTACAGGGTTCTCAATAGAATTAATACCTCTGTGAAACATCAAAGCAAGTTTCTTAATTTCGGGTAACAAGGGCCTAATCTTGAGGTCATTATTAAGGGAAGCAATACTCACCCACTCCACAGAGACGCAATTTCGTAGGATTCTATTTTGAATTACTTGTAATTTCTGGAGATGAGTTATTGCAGCGGTGACCCAAACAATGGACACATAAGTCATGACCGGTGTAACGAAGGCTTTGTAAAGAAGAAACTTGGTTTTAATTGATAGGCGACTTTTCTATGTCGATAGATAGCATGAAGCTACAGAAGGAGCGTAAGCTTCAATGGGGAATCTTTGGAAAAATGGACCGATTATTGTCGCTCACCGGTAGATGGCGCGACATGTAAGTGAAGTGACGATTTTTCATTGAGTTATACGGCGTGGTGGTGAAAGTTGTTTTACAAATTTTAAAATTCATTCTGTGCGCAAATATACTTTTAAAAGACCTAATATAAGTAAAGATGTTGAATCTCATACAAAAGCTGAACAGCAAAATTATTATTCTACATTTTGGATTCATTTAGAAAATATACAGATTCGCTTCAGATTCGTTTTTAAAAGTCATTAATATTCTCGAAATGGCAATAATCAAAACTCTAAATTTTAATAAATTAAATGATAAACTAATTTTTCAAGTGATAAAAGAAATTTATACTGGTCCTCCTATGCCAGTAATTGGTTGCACTGAGCAACATAACTTTAATTTAATTCAAAAGGTTATCAACTTTTCGCATGCGCGTAAAAGTTGATAACCTTTCATAAAGTTTTACATGAAGTTTTCTGATTACGCGCATGCATTTTATATGCAAACAAGAGAATAAAAATGCTCAACTCTGCGCTAAAGTTAAAAGATTGAGAAAAGAATCGAAATTATAATCTGTATTATACAATCTAAGCTTTCATTTTATATTACTTTTGAATTGAATTATTCTCTTGTCTGAAGTTATTCCCTTGTCAATATCAATGAATAATGTTATCAATATCTGCAAAACCTGTCATGTATAATTTTTTGATCAAATTTATCTATAGTAAATTGTATATCACACATTTAATTTTTATTTTATAATAATGTATTAATAGTGTATGTTGTTAATTGCAGTTCTTTATAATTATGAAATACTCTTCTCCTATTCAATATATTTTGTGGTTATGGCAAATTGAGCTACACGTCTGAACTAAAGCCATCTTTTTTTTAAAATTGTGCACAGAAATAAAATATTTCCAGTTAACTTCTCTTAATATTGAATTTTATCACTATTAAGTTAGTTGATAAGTAAATAAGTTTTCATTGTATGATAAACAATGTTGTTACTATAAATGCTTATGCAAAATCTGTTGAGTATAATTTTTTAAAAAAATAATATTTTCCTATCATTTTACTGTGAGTACAATGAAACCCATACTTTGTGCGAAAATATAGCTGATTTGTCCTTATGAATGTTATTTGGGGTTTTTTCTTTTTAATTTGCTGAAAATATTTGTAATCGTTAATTTACCAACTTGAAGGTAATTCCTGACAATGCTGGAACCATAATATTGAATTTAATCACTATTAAGTTAGTTGATAAGTAAATAAGTTTTCATTGTATGATAAAAAATGTTGTTACTATAAATGCTTATGCAAAATCTGTGTACAAAATCTGCTTATGCAATAAAATGCATATAAAATTGACTTCCTATTTTATCAGTCCTGATAAGAATTTATTTGTGATTGATAGAAAATTTTGCTTTTCTTTTTAAAGGCCTGTTATATATGATGTATTATTCATACTTATCTGCAAATAAAAATATTCTTATATTAATATGTGTGTGTGTGTGTGTGTTTTGGTTAATCAGTATTATTTCTCACATTTTTTTTCCATAAGAGATTATGAACAATGATAAAAAAATTTCTTCACAATTCTTTTCTGTAATTTCATTTCCTTAATTATTAAATTATTACAAAATTCTGAACTCATTTATTCTGAAACCAATACACAATTATTCTGAAAAAGTTTATTTACTCATTTCCTTTAAGAATTTTAATGAATTGTAGCAAAAAAAAGCACTTGAAATAAAGATTTTGAATAAAAATAAACGATTGTTAAATTGAATAAATAAATTCATATGAAATACGCACTAAAATAAAACAACTTGATTTCGCTAGGAAAAATACGAAAAATCCATATTAAAGCGTATGGTTGTCCGTGTCTAAGCCGCCCGCTATTACACGCGCGCGCCATCTAGTGGCGGCGACAAAATGTGAGACACATTTTTAACACTGAGCTGCTCCTCCTTCTGTAGCTTCATGAGAGATAGCTAAGGGAACCATGTGAAGCTTTAGATTTCTGAACCAAGTCATCCATCTGTAGACGCCAGGTTAGTTTCGAGTCTAGGTGACACCTAGGTATTTGAAAGAGTCAACCCAGGGAATCTGCTCTTGATAGAGTAGGAAGTTATCATCTGGTGGGATAGAAATACACGGCGGCACATTTGTAAGCGTTTACTTTGATTCTCTATGTAAGTGTCACTGTTCTACACATTTAATTTTCAGTCCATGTCATCAACGTGGTGTAGTGGTTAGCTTTCTGAGCTGCCACTCACTGGGCTTGGGTTCAAATCCGGAATAAGGCTTGGTTGTTTCCATGTCGACCCCTGATAGAAAGCAAAGCTGGCTCACCTATATGGTGCTCCCATAATAAAGTAGCCAGTAAATTGCGGTGAATAACAAAGGTGAATGTCTAATTACAAGTGCCTCCGAATTAGACTAAAAAAAAACCTTTTCATTTCATTTTTCCGGTGATGCTGATTTACTTTTATCCGTCAAGCATATTTTTTCCATACTTCACAAGAGACGAGCGCCGCATTGTCTGCATGGCGTAATAGGGATCGACCCCCTTCTAACCTGTCAGTGTCTCGACCACGAAACCATACGGTGAGAGGGAATCTCAAAAAGTGAAATCTTATTTTTAGAAAATCTTTGGGTTGAAAAATAGAAAAAAAACCATCACAAATTGCGAGATTCAAGTTCTATTAATGAATCTCGGGTTTAAGTTCACCTAAATGTATCATTTCATCAATTTCTTTTTTAATACCGAATATCCCCATTTTGTTTGAATGGGTTGCTTTAAAAAATATCATTTAAATCTTTTACAAACCCAGAAGTTTTATCCTCAGCCGTGTGCAAATGTAAGTTCGAAATTATATTCTTAAAGTTTGGAAATTTCTCCAAAGGAGATAGCAGCATTTTCCTTAAATAAATTTTCTAACTGATGCCACCACATTCTTATGATTTTTAGATACACTCGTGCTTTTGCGTACGAGATTAAATTTAATCTGAATAAGACACAAAATTTATCGCATATGTTAGCTTCTCTGATTACCGCTACCACTCAGAGTCAGAGCAGATGATCATAGGTCCTGTCCAAATACAGGGTGTCCATAATTAAACTACCCTACTTTAAACTTGTCTACAGTCGAAACTATGGTTCAGAAAGTTATGAAATTTTCTGTAGGACATATTGAAGGGATGGGAATTTGAACGAAAAAAAATAGTTCAAAATTTAACCACCATAGGGCGTTTTTTGATGAATTACACATTTACAACTGGTTCTTTACTTCAGACTTCCCCATCTTTTTATCCATATGTAACCCTAACACAATAACGCATACTTACTAAATTTTACAAACTTTAAAGGGATTGCAAAGTCGATCGGACACTTTTCAATCATTAATTTTGGGACAAAAGATTTAAAGGAACGAACAAGAAACAAATATGCAAATTAATTTTTGCCGGCGTAGAACAGCTGTTATAAAACCTAGAAACTTTCATGGAGATTGTTTTCAGCGTGCTTGCTATTTCTAATCAGAATGTCATCTTTACGATTGCCAGATTGAGCTTTGTTACTAAAATTGTTCTACCAAACTGACAATTCAGCACTAGTGGCTCTACGAAAATTTCGGAGTTTGAAAGGGATACGAAAAAGTCCATTGACAAAAGTCTAAAGATCCTCGATTAATGGTGGCCAAATTTGAATAAACTGGTTCTTTCAACAGTCGTTCTGGAAGAGGAAGGAAACCTGTTTCCGCAGCTGTAGAGAAGGTTGCGCTTCAGACAGAAGAAGACAAAGCTTCCAACGAGCAGGCTAGTACCAGTGTCCGTCGTACGGCAGAAGCATTGTATCTGCCCCGTTCAACTGTCCAGAAGGTCATGCGGAATATCTTCTGGTATTATCCGTACAAGCTTCAATTTGTACAGAGGTTGCATACACATGATTTCGAGACTCGACAGTGGTTCTAACTTCAGTTTCTTGCTCGCTTTAAGGTTGATGCAGAATGGCCTTGGAATATCCTCCGGACGGACGAAGGACACTTTTATTTGGACGGTTCGGTGAATGCTCACAACTGCCGAATTTGGGAACCAGAAAATCAGCGTTAAATCTTAGATGTTCCGAGGCATTCACCTACTGTAACCGTGTGGTGTGGATTTTCTGCATTTTTTATTCTCGGCCCGTATTTCTTCGACGAATTCAGTCCTAGAGGTCCAGTAATATGCTCGGTCCCCGGGGAGCGATATGCATCCTTGTTACTGAATATAAACTATTCCGGATCTGCAATCACATCAGTGCCTTTCATGCACAATTTTCATGCAAGATGGAGCTCCTCCACACATTAGCCTTCGTGTTAGAACGTTCTCAAAAATCCCTTTACAGAATGTGTCATTTACACAAACTTTACAGCCGCCACTTTCCTAATGTGTGGCCTCTCCGATCCCCAGACCTCAACCCATGCAACTCTTGGCTTTGTGGGCATGTGAAACATCTAGACAGTCTTGATAAACCAAGAACTATACCTGATATAAAAGACAGCATTTCATGACATGTTCTCAGCATTTCCACGGACACACTGCGGTCAACTGTAGAACATGCTATCTTACGATTTCAAATGGAAGATGAAAATGACGGCCGTCATGTTGAACATGTCTTATTGTTATAAATTTTTTAACTATAGAAGGTTGGCTAAATTTGTTATTCATGAAAAATCGCTCCTGCCGGTGAAATTTTGAACTAATTTTTTTATTCGCTCAAACAAATTCCCATCCCTTCAATATGTCCTACAAAATATTTCATAACTTTCTGAACAACAGTTACGACTGTAGACAACATTAAAGTAGGGAAGTTTAAATATGGACACCCTGTATATTCGAAGACTCAGTAAAAAGTCGATTATTCGATAGACAAGACTTGGTGTAATTTATAAATTTTAAGCATTTTTCAAGAGCTGAGTTAAAAATTAAAAGTATATAATTCGTACATAACAATTTGAGACGTAATCCAATATAAAAAAATAATTAGATGCACCATGCATTAAATATTATTTTATCTGCACATTACAAAAAACTCTTCTAATAAAGTAATAAAAACTAAATTAATTTAAAATAATTTAAAGAGAGACAAAAGGGGAATTTAATCCATTATCGATATGAAGTCATAAAATATTTATTTATATACAATTATTCATATTTATTTCTTCATTTACAGAACAGAACAAATATAGGAAAAACATTCTTTCCTGCAGTATAAATAGGTATAATAACAGATTTTTTTTACTTCAGTCACTTTGGTAGGTCAAGTATCCCTTAGAGATCGTAGGTGATGACCGGTATCGCATTGATATATTTAAAAAATTCTTAAGTCATAAAACATTAAATTTCAAAATATAATTGTTTCCGATATCTCCTCTAAATAAAGACCATATAAACCCGAGTTTGAATTCCATTTTCACCACGCTTGGACAAAAATGTCTTTACGCCAAAAAATCCTGTTTCATACCATAGAGTTTGTTACATCCCTATATGGGTAGGGAGATGCGTTTTTCACCTGTTCTCAAGCCATAAGCCTATCCCTCATACCCTGCAGATGAAAGGGTATATCTTTTATAGGACCGTCCTGCAGAAAATCTTTCTCACTTACTATGGAATCGAAAGGTTTCTCTTTTGTATGGGTACGGAGATGGAATTTTAAATAATCCTGTCGAGAAAATCTTTTCTCACATACAGTGCATGCGAAAGGTTTCTCTCCTGTGTGGACTAGGAGATGTCTCTTTAAAAGACTCCGTTCAGAAAACTTTTTCTCACATTCAGTGCAGGCGAAAGGTTTTCTCCTGTGTGGGTGCGGAGATGTACCTTTACTTACCTTTTCAGAAAACCTTTTCTCACATACAGTGCAAGCGAAAGGTTTCTCTCCTGTGTGGGTGCTAAAATGTGCGTTAAATGACCCCGTTGAAAAAATCTTTTCCCACATTTTGTGCAGGCGAAAGGTTTTCTCTCCCGTGTGGTTGCGAATATGTATTTTTAAATCCTCCTGTCGAGAAATCTTTTCTCACATACAGTGCATGTGAAAGGTTCTCTCCTGTGTGAGCGCGGAGATGTGTTTTTAAATGACTCTGTACAGAAAATGTTTTCCCACACACTGTGCATGCGAAAGGTTTCTCACCCGTGTGGATGCGGAGATGTGTTATTAAGCAACCCCGTGCTGAAAATGTTTTCTGACATATAGTGCAGGCGAAAGGTTCTCACCCGTGTGGGTACGGAGATGTCTTTTTAAGTCATCCTGTCGAGAAAACCTTTTCTCACATACAATGCAGGCGAAAGGTTTTTCCCCTGTGTGGGTGCGGAGATGTAACTTAACTTACCGTGTTTAGAAAACCTTTTCTCACATACAGTGCAGGCGAAAGATTTCTCTCCTGTGTGGATGAGGAGATGTTGTAATTAAATTACTCCAGTTCAGAAAATTTTTTATCACATACAGTGCAGGCGAAAGCTTTCTCTCCCGTGTGGATGCGGAGATGTCTTTTTAAATATACTGCTCAGAAATCTTTTCCCACATACAGTGGCAGGTGAAAGGTTTTTCTGTATGGGTACAGAGAAGATTATCAATACGGTACGAATGATGTGTACTTAAAGCAGCCAACAGTGAAAATGTTCCTTTAGGTAAATTAGATTCAAAATTTTTTTCTTCGGTGCGAGGGGGAATCTGTGCATTGGAACTTTTTACATTTTGACTAATTATACAAGTGTCACATGAAATGAAATCACCTTCGGCTTTAGAAGGGTTCTGCTCACAGGAATGGCATTCATTGGAAAGTCTATCTGTGCTGGAAATACAAGACATTTGCTCTTCTGGCTTGCCGAAGTTCCTTTACACGATGATTAAAAAACTGTAACTGCTAACAATACGTTCACTTTCTGAATTTTTGGACACCACAAACATTTGAGTTTCCACCTATCTCTACCGAGAACCTGCAAAGAGGAAAAAGGAATTTGTATGAGATATATTAACACTGTACCATCACGCCATTTTTCTTATTTTTCACGTGACATGAATAGCAATATATAAGTTTGTTTGTGCTAGGAAATGAGATATCTGTAAACTAAGATGTTATTTATTACGTTCTGGATTAATTAAACTACCGAGCATTTTAAATTTATTGTAATTAAGGTACAAGGTTCCTTGTAATTCTTACTGTTTTTGTTCTGGTAGATCATAAGGACCCGCAGAGATTTCATATATGTTTCAGTTTGAAGGGATCTCCACAATACGGATATCGGCCCGATCAATAACGTATAAACAATACTAATATTTTTCCTTCTATTCATTTTAGTTAACCGAAATTAAAAATAATTTCATCCTGAATTATTTAGTTTAATGCTCCGAGAATTCCATAGATGAACATCTGATGGAAAGCTGGTTACGATGAGATTAAAAATTTTATAATGTCATAAAATATATAAAATTATTACAAGAAATAAGAAAGACGTGCGGCTTATCTGTTTGTTTAGGAGTATTTGTTTTGATTATAGTTAGTGGCTACAGATAATTTACACCACGCTAGCTCCGTATTTAATCTGAATGTTGTGTATATAATTACATTAAGAATTGGCAATAGTATAAATTCTTTAACATTTCTTAACGTTCATCTACTGTACAACAGTACTTTTATGTGATACTTCACATTTTCAAACATTTCACAAACAGTTATCTGTGGACCTCCTGCAGTCTATGTGATACTACGTCAGGAATACACGGCTGATAAGGTCTTTTTCAGACCAACACCTTTTAAATATTGTATTGCGAGATTATAAACACGTAATAACAATTTTAACACAAAAGAAATCTATACGGTTATCACGCGATGCTCCTTTAAAATGACTTATAAAATCAATTTTAAATTTTCATATTTAGAAAAAACTAATTCAGAACTGGTAAACAAGTTTTATCCTATTACTCTCCACGCAATCATATTTGTAAATTTTCTCCGGGGTGTAAACAAAATATGCCAAAGTGAGGTGTGACTTCAGACTCAACCAGTCACATACTAATTTGATAAAGAAACAGAACTTAAAAGCTTGATAAAAAAAGAAAAATTACATACATATACAGATCAGTAGAAAAAATAATATATTAGATTCTTTCTATTAAAGTTTGGGTCAAGTACGTTACTCAACCTAACAGATGCACAAAGTCAGGCAATAAAAATTTCTCTTCCGTAACCGTACTTGCTCATTTCATGACGTGGCAGGAACGAGTTTGTTATGAACGGAGATTTTTTTAGTACTAAAATGTCGTCTTACCGCTCCATAATAAACGAACTAATGACATTGATAACAAATGTTTTAACGCTTTTTTGTACATTTCAAAGATCTTTTGATATTATAAATTTACTTTTCGAAATAAAAAAAGTTTTCAGAGGGAGTGCTGGGTGATTGCTGCTAATAAAGTTTATTATAAGTAAAGAGATTTTAGAAATTTTTATTTTTACTATGAATTTTTTATAAAAAAGTATTATTTTGGGGTGGGGGTGGAGGGCAGTTTTAAATTTGTGTAATGTTTTAAATTAAAGTTAAATTTTTCTATAAAAAGTTATGTTTTTACAATGTCGTATTTTCAAAACCATTGCAAACAATTTTTAGATATCCTGAGAATTGGCACTCCTTTCTCATTTGTCAGTTTTTAAAATTTTCTCCATTTTTGCAAGATGGATATCAAGGTTTCATAAGCTTCTAAATTAAAATCATTCTTAATAATGATCCTTTGCTGCAAATATTTTTCCAATTCTCCTTTGCATACATCTACTTAGCAAGCTATGTAAGTACAAATGACACTGCTACATAATAAATGCACTACAAATAAATAACCATGCCTAGAAAAATATATATTGGGGCTATAAATGTGAACTGGAGACATATATATCTTTAAACACTCTTTAAACTTGTTGACAACATTAAAACAGTTTTGATTACAAATCTCACAAACTTAAGAATTAGAATTATAAAATGAAATTAGATAAATTAAGTATAATTCAAATTGCATTATGATTGTCTTAAGTACCTTTATACTAGCTACTTAAAAAAACAAAAATGTGTGATCAGAGGAATATTTGAAAAGCATTTTGTTCTTACAGGATAAGGTAATCTCATAACATTTTTCATTTTGTGTATCAAATCAAAAGATTTCGAGATATCCACATTAGACTGGAAATCTTTTGGTCAGAACTGTAAAATACCATTTAGTGCTACAAAAATCAGATCACGGTTAAGCTATACCTATTATAAACACTTTCTTGCTTAGAGAAAATTACCACATACCTCTTCATTACAATGAGATAGAAAAGCAATTGTCTGTGTAATTTTTCATGATAGAGTATGAAATATTTTATTCTGCAGTCATAAATGCAGTCATAAATGCACTTAGAGTAACAGCAAAAGTTTAATATCATATTACTGAACTGTACAATACAGTTCAGTGCTACAGGAAATCAGATGAAGGATATGTTATACCTATTATAACACTTCTTGGTTAGAGAAAATCACACCTACCTCTCCATTAACAATGAGATAGAAAAGCAATTGTATGTATAAATAATTTTTCATGATAGTATGAAATATTTTATTCTGCAGTCATAAATGCACTTAGAGTAACAGCAAAGGTTCAATGCCATATTTTACAAAACAGTGATTTAAGAAACATATATGCATAGTATGCAGATCACGAATACTCACACAAATTAAATCGTTAAAAAGAATAAGTATATTAAATAAAAAATCTGTGGTCACATAAAATTACCTACATGAAATTTAAACTGTTTAGTTCACCACAGAGATTCTCTTGTGAAAAGAGCCTCGCAAATTTGGATAGTTTCTGAAAAACTTCTTTAAATAGTTGAAGGGTTTAATAGAGCTAAATACCTCCTAAGACTTACCAAATGATGACTGAATTTGATAATATACAATGTAAAAGATGCAAAATACCCACAATTTTCCTGCCCTGAGTAGATTTATTTGTCTGTATTGAACCAACAAATTTTGGCTAATAGTCAGGGCTGTCTTCATAAAATTTTAAAAAGTCTGTGAAACCAAATTCCGCACAGTTCACCACAGAATTAAAATTATATGAATAATCATAAGACAACCTGAAGAATACTATGCATAAAAGGATAGAAAATAATGTAAAGAATTAGTTATGATAAGCAGAGTTTGCTTTAATACAATTGGATTTATTACAAGCAATATGGCCCTGTGCTAGTACAGAGCCCCCCCAGGAAGAAATATTTAAAGTATCTAAAAGGAAGTACTGTGATCATTTAGAAACCTTATAGAATGCCTGATAAAATAAAGCCACTCTGATTTCTCCCAAGTATTAGTTAGAGCCACAGAGTTTGTGACTGACTTAAAAGAAATTCCAAAATTTCGGGAAAAACATTTACGAAAATGAAAAAGGATATTTAATTACAAGTATTGAGATGAACCATTAAGTAACTGGAAAGAAATGTTTGAGTTACAGTGTTTTTAACAAATACTGTATAAAGCTAGACAAGTTAATTTGAGACGATTCCACAGAATGAACATCAGGAACATGCATGGGTACTAGAAATTATTTTGACAGATGTCAAAATGATTCAGAACAATGACCAGACAAAGTCTACAAAATTGTAGACGTAGATAGCTATCTGCTGGTCAAAGAAATGGAAGAATTAAGACCTGTTGTTTTGGGAAAACCTTTAAAATTCTACAATTTCTAGAAATGACTGCGATTGTTTTCGCAAATGGTTTTATACCATTAAGGATATTTTTAACAATTCATGAAATTGTAGCATTGGGAAAAAATATTTTCAAGATAAAAATTAATTAAAACATACCTGAGGTCAACGATATCGCAAAAGAGACTCAGCTGTCTTGCAAGAGTCTATAGAGCATGAGAAACTAGAAAATAAAAATTTCATCAATTTATAAATGATCTTGTTGATAAAAAAATGTAGCAAAATTTAATTGTAAATAAAATATATGTAATCTAGCTATTTTTTAGTTTTCTTTTCATATAAATGTGCATAAAAAAGGAAATATGACCACTCTCCTAAATTTTGTCTTTTATACTACACATTAAAATTTTAGCATTTAATGCATATCAATATTTTCAAAGAGAGCCGCAATCCGGTTTTTTACATTTTATAATGAGCCACACGTAGATACACAAATTTAAATTTTTTAATTTAACATAATTGCATACTTTCACAAATCACATATAAGAGCACATGTAAAAAATAGAGTTATGAAAAAGAAAATAATTTCAAAATTTTATTAATAAAATTTTCTGATATTTCGTATTTTCTTATATTTTCCATAGCCTTGTTATTAAAAAATTGAAATAAATTTCATTCCAAAATCTGAAATTGAAACAAAATAATTAATTTGCAGCTCGGGAAAAATTATACTCGTAAATAATCTTAAAAATCTGATAAAAAATTTATTTACTTTATTTAAATAATAAAATTGACATACACGACAACCCACAAAGTCGAAATTTCTATGCAGGTTGGTGTTACACAAATTGGCTGATGTACAATGTGGCGCTAGCAGTGTAAATGGGTGTAGTACATGCATGCTATCATATGAAAGAGTGCTAAATTCCAACTACCGCTACTACCCCTTTCAACATGCAGAGTGGCTAATACAGTTAGTGCATACGCATACTACAAATGGTTCAGGGAAAAAAATAGAACTAAACTTTTAATGGAAGCCACAGTTGACTCAATGAACAGCCACATGCGGCTCTCGGAGCTGCATTTGCCCACCGTTGATAAATAATATACTAATAATTGTGTAGAGTATTGAAGTATTAAATAATTTAATTTTTCTTGAAAAAGAATTTCAATTTTAAATATCAAGTATTACTTTCAACCATCCTCTTTGTGATACAAGTATTTAAAACTTAAACAAGCATATTATAATGAATGCTGTACTTAAAATGATGAATATTTAGGAGTATTGCATTTGATGCTATTACCATTAACTTTGTTGTAATGACAAATGAGAATGAAAGTTTTTAACTAAATCTTGTTATGAAAAATTTTAACATGGAATGATTAGAGAAACAAATAACTTAAAAAAAAAAATTATTTCAAATATAATTATAAATAAAAAATTCTGTGATAGAAGAATGATATGAAAAAGCAATTGCTAAACTGCAGATTGCTGCTCATGGTACCAAGCTGTAAAAACTCATAAAGTTAAGTGACAGTTCATCATTTACAAAGAAAATTTAATTATTTAATTAGTTGTATTCTATAAATTTTGCATGAAATTAACAGCATTTATGGATTTTAATATAGTTTAAAAAATTATTTCACATAAAATATAGTTTCTTAAATTTGATTAACTTTAGATGGTTTGACAATTTTATAATATTTTAAGAATAAAATTAAATTTAAAAATCACCAAACATATGAGTGTTATAAAAAGTGCTGTATCTTTTATAGCCTCAAAGTTGGTGATAATATAAGTATATACTTTGTTTGTGTTCTGTTACTCTTGGGTTGTAATTTTTATATTAAATATTTTCATTATTTGGTTTTATGTTTAAACTAGCTGAATACCCGTGTTTCAATACAGAGTACATTCAAATTATATACAACGGTCAATGGATGTAATTAATGCCATAAAAGTATTTATGTATTCATAAAGATAATTGTAACGGATATTCTTATAGACAAAATAATGTTCAAGAAAATATTAAAATTAAATATAACAGTCAATATTAATTAAATTCAATATTAATTAAGTCAGTTTGAATTAAATTCTTAAAAAACTTCCATCTCAATTAGTCTAGTGGTTAAATTTTATCTTTTTCAATATTTTAATACTTTTTTTGTCAATTTATTTCATCGTTATCCATGTGACATAAAATAAATTTAAAGTATCATGAAAAGAAAAAAAACCATGTGATCAGCATTCAGAAAAAAGGGGGGTAAAGATTAGAAAAAGATTTGATTTAAAAAGAATTTTTATGATCTTTCTCATGATATAAATTTTATAACCCTCAGATTATTATTTGAAATGCAAACTTTAAAGAATGTTACAAAAAAAGCTTAAAAATTTAGTTTAAAATATCTAAGAAATTCTTCTCAAAAATCTTTCTTAGTACACCCCTACACTATTAGAAGAATCACCATGCAAAATTTCAGCCCTTTAGGTCCAGCGGTTTGGTCTCTATGTTATCTGTCAGTCAGTCAGTCACAGAACTGTTTTATATACAGTGGCTCCCAGAAGTGTTCGTACACTTACGAATTTCAATGAAATAGGGGTCTATCCATTAATTAAAATGAATATTTCAGAATGGGTATTTAATAATAAGATCTATAATCTATTCTTAACAAAACTACATGAAATATTTTGAAAACATAGTAAAACTTTATTTTTAAGAAAGCAGTAATCAAAAAGTAACAAAAACTTTATCTCACAAAAGTCATCGTACACTGAAATATTTCCGGATAAATTCATAATTAAAATTATCGTCTGGAGCTTTATTTTTATTTTTGAATTGTGGTGGCATTTAAAATATCGTTTGGCTTTAATTTTTGCTTGCCTACTACGTAATATTCTATTTATTATTTAAAAATGGGCTCGTAATCATAAAGAAAGAACAAACAGCATTCGAAAATTGATTATTTTTCATCATAGTAGTGGTAAATCAGTTCGGAATATTGCTAAATTACTTAATTTATCCCATTCTACTGTGCAGTATGTGAAAAAACGCTTTAAAGAAGAACCTTGGATCAAAAACAAGGTAAGAAAAGGCCATCTGGCAAAGTTAACAAAAACGTGATCAAAGATTTATAATTAGAAAATTTGTGAAAATTCACGTTTGAGTGCTGTAAAAGTTTCTGCAGAATTCAATGAAACATTTTCTACTTCAATTTCACCTGAAATTTTGATGAGTTCTCAGAACAGCTGGATTACATGGGCGTTCTGCCCACAGAAAATTTTTTGTGAGTGAGAAAAACAGAAAGTTTAGGCTTCCCTTCGCACTATCAATGATAAATAAGCCCCAAACCTATTGGAATAATGCCTTATTTGCTGATGAACATTTTTGGTGCTGATGGGCATATAATTGTATAGAGAAGAAAAAAATGAGGAACTTAATCCCAAGAACTTATTAGGAACAGTTAAGCATGCCGGTGGAGGTATCCTTGTGTGGGGGTGCATGTCAGCATCAGGACTAGAAAATTTGGTATTTATTCATGGCATAATGAATCATGCTGTTTTTATAAATAGTTTAAGAAACAATTTAAAATTATCAGCTCAAAATTTGGGTATTGGAAACAACTTTTTTTTTTATCAAGATAACGATCCTAAGCATACGGCTCTCAATGTTCGCCTCTGGTGTCTCTATAATTGTCCACAAGTTTTGAAAACACCACCTCAATCACCAGATTAAAATCCAATAGAACATATTTGGAGAGAACTGGAGGTTCGAGTACGAAAACACAACATTCACACAAAAAGCGAACTAAAAACAATTATGATGGAAGAATGGATGAACATTGATGCAAAATTTCAAAGAACTAAAGCAATCTATTCCCAGATGTTTAAAAGCTGTGTGGATGCTAAAGGATATCCTACTAAATATTAATTTAACGAAAAATTAGAATATTTACTAATATGTAGAGATTTTTTACAAGTGTACGATGACTTTTGTGAGATACAGTTTTTGTTACTTTTGGATTATTGGTTTCTTAAAAATAAAGTTTTACTATGTTTTCAAATATTGCATGTAGTTTTGTTAAGAATAGATTATAGATCTTACTATTAAATACCCATTCTGAAATATTCATTTTAATCAATGGATAGACCCCTATTTCATTGAAAATCGTAAGTGTACGAACACTTTGGGAGCCACTGCATATAGATAGGCTACAAACCAGATGCAGAAAAGCTCTGCTCTTACATCACCATAGGTCAGAGATCTATATCTTAGAAATGTCACATGGTTTTTTTTTTTAGTTTCAACTAACTGAATTTTAATGATGATCACTTGGATGTTTTCGGCTAATGAAATTTCAGATTAGCTTCAGATAATGAATTATACATTCTCTTAAATCTTTTATTTTCCGTCTTTTCACGGAATACCATCCGGAAAATGAGAACTTACCTTTGGTTATTCAAATCTGATTTATAGGTCTTACTCCAGGTTCTGAGTGAATTTAGTACACCAGTTTTCCTTTGTCAGCATTTTATAAAATCTAATTCTTCAAATGAAGATTTACAATTTATATTTTTATTTAATTTTGTACCCTTTGCTGATATATTTTAATTTGTTCTTAATTTTATAAATTGATTTTTATTCTTTGTAAATACTTTTAATTTAAATTTTTGTTCTAAAAAACACTAGTAATACTATTGTCATGTTTTTCATTCTTCTATATATGTTGAAATTAATCTTGCTACAAACTTTTGATTTTATGATCTTCATTTAATTTTTTCACTAGTTTTCTATTTTATATATCTTTTTCTTGAAGAATTGACACTTTTTTTTTTTTACTTTAATAATAAAAAAAATTCAAAAAAGTATTAATCAATTTATTTGCTTAAAACAACAAACCATGCCTGATCATACAGTTTTTAACTGTTTAATTGTTATACGAATTGTATTAGAAAAAAAAGGGGTAAAATGCAGAAATCACATAAATCATTTCCAACATCATAACAAAACAGTTCTGTAATACAATACAGAAAAAAAATACCTGTAAATTAAACCTACTTTAATATCTGTTTATTTTCCTAGTATCATCTGTAGTGTTATTTTAGTCCGTGATCCATCCTAAAAGCTGCAAAAGTTTGTCACCAATGACTAGTGGCCAAAAAAAAAAAGTTAAGAAACGATAAGTAATCCTACGTTAATAGCCTGCGATAGTTTCTTTAGAAGAGACTACCTGAAATATTTACATTTAATTTCTAAGATTGTGGAGAGTTGAATGCAATAAACAACATAATCCAAACGCATAAGACATACCGTTGCCATTAAACCAACAAATAATGAAAGTGAGTTATATGTGATTAATCACTGTTATCTGCTACAAAGTCATAGTCACGTGGTTGCAGCGGCGTAGCGAGGGGTGGGCAAGGGGGTCTAACATGCCCCGGGCGCCACTCGCAGAGGGGCGCCAAATGGTTCTTTTTACTAATTCTATATATTATATTACTATACATTTTTCGGGTGGAGGGGGCATCAAAAAGGTATCGTGCCCTGGGGGCCAGTTATACTCGCTACGTCACTGACAGAGTTTACCAGTTTTTTTCCCCATCCAAGATGGCGAAGTGTGCGGACATGTGTCCGACAGCTCTCTCTGACAGTATTCCTACCAACTACTATTTTGTCCCAACGCCTGTTCTTTCACCTTTCGTAAACACGCTAAGGATCCTGAGCAGGGACGGATTTCCCATAAGGTCAACCTAGGCCATGGCCTAGGGCGCAGCCGTTAAGAGGACGTAAATTTAGAAGAAGTAACAACCAAATTATAAAATTTTTCACGCCGAACGGGAGGCTGAGAATATGGCGTCATTCTCATGAAGCCATGGATCCTGCATGCATGGCTGGAACTGTACAAGGGCATGGTGGCTCAATCATGGTCTAGGGTGTTTTTCGTGGCACAGTTTGGGATCTTTGGTGCGGTGTACCAACCTCCCTCAATGCAATTCGGTTACGTAGAGTTTGCTGGGTGATCGCCTCCAATTGTTATGCTGTTCGTTATCCGCACGGTAATGGAGTTTTCCAGCAAGACAACTGTACCTCTCACAAGTCCAGTTGGATACTGGCTGGTTGGAATGAGCATTCCTCTCGACTTCTCTCATGAATGGCCACCTAGAAGCCCAGATTTAAATCCTATTGAGCATCTTTGGGATGTTTTTGGAACAAGCGTGAAAGGCCATCACACAGCACCAAAGAACCTTACTGAATTATGGACAGCTTTAGCAATATTTGGCAAGCCATTCCCGTGGAAACGTTTCCAGAAACTTGTTGAATATATGCCTCGTCGTGTGGCAGCCGTTATCAAGGCCAGAGGAAGGCCCAACTCGTTACTAGGTAGGTATCCCTAATTCAGTGGCACTTCAGTGTATAAGTCGTTACTTACTACAAAGTCTATAAAAGATGTAGACATAGACAGCTATATGCTGGTCAATGAAATGGAAGTATTTCAGACCTATTTTTTTCGGGAAACCCTTTAAATTCTACAATTCCTAAAAAAGACAGCTACTGGCTCTCAAATGCTTACTATACCATTAAGGATATATTTAAAATTCATGAAACTGTAGCATTGGGAAAAATACTCTTTTTCAAGATTAATTAAATTAATTAAAAATACTGAGGTCACAACAATCTCGCGAAAGAGACTCAACTGTCTTGCAAGAGTCTATTATAGCATGTTGAAACTAGAAAATTAAAATTGCATCAATTTATAATGATCTGTTTGATAAAAAATCTAGCAAAATATGATTGTAAATAATTTTGATTTGTGAATAAAATATATGCAGTCTAGCTACTTCTTTAGTTTTCTTTCTTATAAATGTACATAAAAAGGAAATAGACCACATCCTAAATTTTGTCTTCACATTAAATGTTTTAACATTTAATGTGTTCTTGATCAAACACTAATTAATCAAACTTCTCTGAAAACACCATTTTATTCGTTTTCTTAATAGTAGCTCTCTCCATTTGACTGAAATCGTTTAGGACATCATACAAAACAAGCATCGGATGGCCACATCTCGCACAAGGAGCCTTTTCGACTCTGACAGAAAAATAAAACTCAAAAAAAGTAAACAAAGTTTCACGCGACCGTATAATGCCATCAATTGGCCCGTGAACATGAAACATAATGTATATGAGAATTTGGAAGAACCCACTGAAATTTCTGCAATTCGACCCCCACAAGGCTAGCCCTGATCAAAGGCTTGAATGACAAGAACTCGGGTGTCAAATTTTCCAGTGCAAAGTAATTAAACTGTTATACTCTGTTTTAATCAATGCTTAAATCAAAGTTATATGTAAACTAACTGTCACGAAAACAGATAGTGAGAAAGAAAGTACAACATGAATGCAAAGCTATGTATTTGACTACAAGGGAAAGAAAAAACTGGCCAATGATTGACTTCTAATAGAAAATGTTTTCACACAGTTTTCATAAAAGAAATTGCATTAAATGGTCATGCTATTTCCCACGTGTAAAATGAAAACTTACCACCTTAAAGTTCATGTTTTGGGTGCAGTTATCTTTTACATAAATGGTTGGTTATAATCCTGGAAGCATGTTTTAAATTTTGCCATCACGAAATATAATCATTTCATGCATATTCATCACAACATAATTATACGACATATTTCTGGAAGTACTCAGGAAAATAGAGCACCAGGAATTTTAAAAACTGTATCTTTGGACACGTTAACTGCAGTTACTTTCTATTCAATGAATATTTTTTCACCCTAGGAGAGAGGGGAGGGGGGGGATAGGAAACATAAAATACTAACACAACAAACATTCAAATCGGTCCAGGACTCTTCATGCGCGAAGCATCACAACTGATGAGTACAATCTGCTGTTGAACACACTGTCCATCTACTTGAAATTTTGCAGGTGAATGAAGGTGGTCCACGTGGAGCAGATTTCCCTACATCATCTGGACACGATTAACAACTGCTCCTCTTGTGCAATTTCGTCCTAATCTGTTCTTGTTTCGGAAAACTGAAACTGTTTTGTTTCTCCCTTACCTTTACTTAACGTGTATCGATGACAAGGTGATCAGAAACTAGTCAATAAATGTTAATATGTACTGTATTCCGTTTGGTCGTTTATTGTGTTAAATTTCATGCTTTTCCCGAAAAGGCGCCCTCTGGTGGACATTTTGGAACTAAATTTTTTTTTCGAAATTCCGTGAGCGCATCTCGTGTATAGCCCATACACAAAATTTCGTGCATTCCGTCACCCGTTACGCTGTAGGATGCCGTTTATAGGGGAAGTTTTATTATAACCACCCGGTACAACTGCGGTGGGCCCATATGAGGCCAAAGAGAGCCGCAATCCCGTTTTTTTTAACTTTTATAATGATCCACAACTAGATACACAGATTCTAACTTTTTTATTTACTGTAATTGCATATTTTCACAAATCACATATAAGAATAGATATAAAAAATAGAATTATGAAAATGAAAATAATTTCAAATTTTATTGATAAATTTTCCGACATTTTCCGTAGCTTTGTTATTAACAAATGTAAATAAATTTTATTCCAAAATCTAAAATTCAAACAAAATAATAATCTACGACTCGGGAAAAATTATACTCGTAAATAATCTTAAAATTATAATAAAAAATATTTACTCTATTTAAATAGGAAAACTGACACACACGACCACTCACAAAGTCGAAAATTTCTGTACAGGTCGGTGTTGCAAAATCGTCTGATGTACGAAATAGCGCTGCCGTGTGAGTGCGCGTAGTACATACGTGCTATTATATGCAAGAGAGCTAAATTCCCACAACCGCTACTACCCCCTTCAACATGCAGACTGGCTAATACAGTTTCGTACACCGCGTACTACAACTGGTTAAGGGAAAAATAAGACTAAAATTTTTAATGGGAGCTACAGTGACTAAACGAACAGCCGCATGCTTCTTTCGACGATGCATTTTGTCCACCGTTGATATATAATATACTAGCTGAAAACCCGTACTTCGCTACGAAGTACATTCAAATTAAATAACTTTAAAGAATGTTTCAAAAACAGCTTTAAAATTTAATTTTTAAAAAATCTAAGAAGAATTTTCAAAAATCTTCTTAGTGCAGCCCTACACTATAAGAAAAATCGCCATGCAAAATTTCAGCCCTTTAGGCCCAGCGGTGTATGTCAGTCAGTGAATGAATGAGTCAGTTACGGAACTGTTTTATATATATAGACTAATAATGTATAGAGCAGAGGTGGGGAACCTTTTCAGAGGGCACATGTAAATTAGGTAGCAATAAAAGGAGGCGACATAAGTTGATGAACCCTATAAATGCGACTTTTATGGAATTATTATAAATAGATTTTTTTTTCCAATGCGAAGACACTTGTCGCAAAGACATTCGCCTATAATTCACCGCAGTTTTGCTGGCCATTTTTATTATGGGGGCGCCCATATAGGCAGACCAGCATTGTCCCCTATGAAGGGACGACACAAACGGAGGCATTTTAGTGGCGCTTCTCCAGGATTCGATCTGAACATCCTCAGCACCGAAACCAGCGTTGCTGTACCACAAGGCCGCCACGGCCCCTATAGTTGGATATAGATTTAACAATTTGGTGCATTATGTAGAAAAATAACCAAAAAATTAAATCCTTATTATTTATATTTGACGTAAAAAGTTACAATATAAAATATTTTTGTATTCACATAAGGATAAATACTTGTTATAACATTAATCAATTGTACCTGGTATAGAGTATTGGCGTGTAAAATCATTTAATTTTTCTTAAAAAAGAATTTGAATTTTAAATATCAAGTATCACTTTTAACCATCTTCTTTGAAGTACGAATATTTAAAACTTAAACGATCATATTATAATGAACTAGAATGTAACCCGTCATTTTGACGTCTTAATGGAAAAAGTATATGAAAGTTAACAAATATCCCGAATTATCTAACAATATTGCATTTAATCCACACCTTGTAAAAGCAAACCCTTTTCATTATTTTTTATTTATTTAGTTTTTCATGCGATTTGGAGTAGAAGACTGTCATCCAACCCGTCATTTTGATGTCATAATACCAATAATGATGTCATAATACTAATAATGAGCACCAGAATTTTAAAAACTGATCTTTGACACGTTAACTGCAGTTACTTTCTATCAATGAATATTTTTCACCCCTAGGAGAGAGGGGAGGGGGGGGATAGGAAACATAAATACTAACACAACAAACATCAATTTGACTAACACTGATCTTAAGTACCGAAACTGTAAGTATAAAAATTATCCCAGACATGAACACCAAGAATGTAGTTATAAATTTTGGCAATACAAAATATCTATTTAGTATAAAGAATATGCAGGTAAGAGGGCAGATAATTTAAATCATCTTAACTGACCCAAGTACAATTTTACACTAAAAAATATAAAATATCATATCAAGGCAGTCAGAAATATCAGTTAATACAGATTTTGTGTTTCTATAAATGTTTCTAACAAAGAAATCTTTAGAATACGTGGAGCAGAGAAAATTAAATATTTTATATACCGGTGGTTATAATTAAACTTCCTCTATAAACTGCATCCTACAGCGTAAACGGGTGAACGGAATGCAACGAAATTTTGTATATGGGCTATACACGAGATGCACTCACGGAATTTCGAAAAAAAAAATTAGTTCCAAAATGTCCACCAGAAGGCGCCTTTTCGGGGGGAATATGAAATTTAACAACAATAAACGACCAAAACGGGACGAACATTTATTGACATTTATTAACATTTATTAACATTTATTTGACTAGTTTCTGATCACCTTGTCATCGAACCACATTAAGTAAAAGGTTAGGGAGAAACAAAAACAGTTCAGTTTGCAGAAACCAAGAACAGATTAGGACGGAAATTGCACAAGAGGAGCAGTTGTTAATCGTGTCCAGGACGCTTCATGCGCGAAGCCTCACAACTGATCAGTTACGATCTGCTGTTGAACACACTATCCATCGACTTGAAATTTTGCAGGTGAATGAAGGTGGTCACGTGGAGCAGATTTCCCTACATCGTCCTGGACACGATTAACAACTGCTCCTCTTGTGCAATTTCGTCCTAATCTGTTCTTGTTTCTGCAAACGGAAATGTTTTTGTTTCTCCCTACCTTACTTAACGTGTATCGATGACAAGGTGATCAGAAACTAGTCAATAAATGTAATATTGTTACTGTATTCCGTTTTGGTCGTTTATTGTGTTAAATTTCATGTTTTTCCCGAAAAGGCGCCCTCTGGTGGACATTTTGGAACTAATTTTTTTTTTTTTTTTTCTCGAAATTCCGTGAAGCGCATCTCGTGTATAGCCCATACACAAAATTTCGTTGCATTCCGTTCACCCGTTTGCGCTGTAGGATGCCGTTTATAGAGGAAGTTTAATTATAACCACCCGGTACAACTGCGGTGGGCCCATATGAGGCCAAAGAGGGCCGCAATCCCGTTTTTTAACTTTTATAATGATCCACAACTAGATACACAGATTCTAAATTTTTTATTTACTGTAATTGCATATTTTCACAAATCACATATAAGAATAGATATAAAAATAGAATTATGAAATGAAAATAATTTCAAAATTTATTGATAAAATTTTCCGAATATTTTCCGTAGCTTTGTTATTAAAAAATGTAAATAAATTTTATTCCCAAAATCTAAAATTCAAACAAAATAATTAATCTACGACTCGGGAAAAATTATACTCGTAAATAATCTTAAAATTATAATAAAAAGTTATTTACTCTATTTAAATAGGAAAACTGACGCACACCGAACACTCACAAGTCGAAAATTCTGTACAGGTCGGTGTTGCAAAAATCGTCTGATGTACGAAATAGCGCTGGCAGTAAGTGCGTGTAGTACATAGTGTTATTATATGCAAAGAGCGCTAATTCCCACAACCGCTACTACCCCCTTCAACATGCAGACTGGCTAATACAGTTTGCGTACACGCGTACTACAAATGGTTAAGGGAAAACAATAAGGCTAAAATTTTAATGGGAGCTACAGTTGACTAAACGAACAGCCGCATGCTTCGTTCGAAGCTGCATTTTGCCCACCGTTGATATATAATCTATATACAGTGGCTCCCAAAAGTGTTCGTACACTTACGATTTCAATGAATAGGGGTCTATCCATTAATTAAAATGAATATTCAGAATGGGTATTTAATAATAAGATCTATAATCTATTCTTAACAAAACTACATGAAATATTTTGAAAACATAGTAAAACTTATTTTTAGGAAACCAGTAATCAAAAAGTAACAAAAACTTTATGTCACAAAAGTCATCGTACACTGAAATATTTTTCGGATAAATTCATAATTAAAATTATTGTCTGGCGCTTTATTTTTATTTTTGAATTGTGGGGGCATTTAAAATATCGTTTGGCTTTAATTTTTGCTTGCCTACTCCGTAATATTCTATTTATTATTTAAAAACTTGGCTCTCTAGTGGTAAAGAAACAACAAACAGCATTCGAAAATTGATTATTTTTCATCATAGTAGTGGTAAATCAGTCGGAATATTGCTAAATTACTTAATTTATCCCATTCTACCTGTGCGTATGTGAAAAAACGCTTTAAAGAAGAAAATTGGATCGAAAACAAGGTAAAAAAGGCCGTCCGGAAAAGCTAACAAAACGTGATCAGAGATTTATTATTAGAAAATTTGTGAAAAATTCACGTTTTGAGTGCTGTTAAAAGTTTCTGCACAATTCAATAAAACATTTTCTACTTCAATTTCACCTGAAATTTTTTGACGAGTTCTCAGAACAGCTGGATTACATGAGCGTTCTCCCCGTTATAAATTTTTTCTGAGTGAGAAAAACAGAAAGTTTTGGCTTTCCTTCGCACTATCAATGATAAAAAGCCCCAAACCTATTGGAATATGTCTTATTTTGCGATGAACATTTTTGGTGCTGATGGGCGTATAATTGTATGGAGAAGAAAAAAACGAGGAACTTAATCGGAAGAACTTAGTAGGAACAGTTAAGCATGCCGGTGGAGGTATCCTTGTGTGGGGGTGCATGTCTCAGCATCAGGACTAGGAAATTTGGTATTTATTGATGGCATAATGAATCATGCTGTTTTTATAAATATTCTAAGAGGCAATTTAAAATTATCAGCTCAAAATTTCGGTATGGAACAACTTTGTTTTTATCAAGATAACGATCCTAATCACACGGCTCTCAACGTTCGCATCTGGTGTCTCTATAATTGTCCACAAGTTTTGAAAACACCACCTCAATCGCCAGATTTTAAACCCAATAGAACATATTTGGAGAGAACTGGAGGTTCGAGTACGAAAACACGACATTCACACGGAAAGCGAACTAAAAACAATTATGATGGAAGAATGGTATGAACATTGATGCAAAAATTACAAAGGAACTAAAGCAATCTATTCCCAGACGTTTAAAGCTGTTGTGGATGTTAAAGGATATCCTACTAAATATTATTTTAACGAAACATTAGAATATTTACTAATATGTAGAGATTTTTTTACAAGTGTACGATGACTTTGTGGGATAAAGTTTTTGTTTATTTTGGATTATTGGTTTCTTAAAAATAAAGTTTTACTATGTTTTCAAAATATTTCATGTAGTTTTGTAAGAATAGATATAGATCATATTATTAAATACCCATTCTGAAATATTCATTTTTGATCAATGGATAGACCCCTAATTCATTGAAAATCGTAAGTGTACGAACACTTTTGGGAGCCACTGTATATAAAACAGTTCCGTAACTGACTCATTCATTCATCACTGACTGACTGACATACAACGCACAGACCAAACCGCTGGACCTACAGGGCTGAAATTTGCATAGCGATTCTTCTAATAGTGTAGAGGTGCACTAAGAAAGATTTTTTCAAAAATTCTTCTTAGATTTTTTTAAATTAAATTTTTAAGTTGTTTTTGTAACTTTTTTTTGCGTTTTGCATTTAAAATAATACATTGAGGGTTTATAAATTTATATCACGAGAAAGATCATAAAAATTCCTTCAAAATGAAATTTTTTTTCGAATTTTTACCTCCATTTCTGATTTTTGGTGAATTTTTAAAGATTAATGTTTAGAATTTAATTTATTAAATGCCGATCACGTGATTTCTTTTTCTGGTACTTTCAATAAATTTATCGTCACGTGCATACAAACTAAATAGACAAAAAAAATATTTTTTTCTCTTTCTAATGCAGCAGACGATTGGATATTATCCAAAAAAATGCATATCCCTTACGATTTTTTTTATAAATATATATATATATAGATAGATATATTTTACATCAATTGTATACATTGATCACAGCATTTATTATAAATATATATATTTATTTTTTGGCATAAATTGCATACGTTGACCGTTGTATTTAATTTGAATGTACTCCGTAGCGAAGCGCGGGTTTTCAGCTAGTTATACTAATAATTGTATAGAGCAGAGGCGGGGAACCTTTTTAGAGGCCACGTGTAATTAGGTAGTAATAAAGAAGCCGCATAAGTTGATGAACCTATAAATGCGACTTTTATGAAATTATTATAGTTAGATTTTTTTTTCCAATGCGAAGGCACTTGTCGCGAAGACATTCGCCTATAATTCACCGCAGTTTTACTGGCCATTTTATTATGGGGTCGCCATATAGACAGACCAGCATTGCCTCCTATGAAGGGACGACACAACCGGGGGCATTTTAGTGGCGCTTCTCCAGGATTCGATCTGAGCACCCCTCAGCACGAAAACCAGCGCGCTGTACCACAAGGCCGCCACGGCCCCTAGAGTTAGATATAGTTTTAACAATTTGGTGCATTATATAGAAAAATAACCAAAAAATTATAATCCCTTATTTATTTATTATTTGACGTAAAAAAGTTACAATATAAATATTTTTGTATTCACATAAGGATAAAAACTTGTTATAACATTAATCAATTGTATCTGGTATAGAGTATTGACGTGTAAAATCACTTAATTTTTCTTAAAAAAGGAATTTCAATTTTAATATTCAAGTATCACTTTTAACCATCTTCTTGAAATACAAATATTTAAACTTAAACGAGCATATTTTTGCAGAAAAAATAATACCTTTTAACGTACATGGAGTCAGTCACAACAATAAAACTAAGAAAATAATTTTTGTGTAGAGATCATATAACATGTCTGGTAGTATTGCTAAGAAACTCTGAACATTAAATTACATATAAAGTGTAGTTAAAGTATCATACAATCAAGGTAAACGAAGATCATTTGGATAAATATACAATTGTAGCGAATTTAGACAACAATTTCAAAATGTCAACTTTATTTTGGCCGACACTGTACATACATTCATGTCGTTCTTTATTTAATTCTATTGATTTGGAAATTGTTGTAATCTATATAATTAAATATTAATTAATACAAGTGCTAGCTTTTATGAAGGCCGCAATAGAAGATCACGGAGGCCGCATGCGGCTTGAAGGCCGCGCGGAAAAAAGTATATGAAAGTTAAAAAATATCCCCGAATTATCTAACAATATTGCATTAATCCACTCCTTGTAAAGCAAACCATTTCATTATTTTTTATTTATTTAGTTTTTCATGCGTTTGGAGTAGTACACTGCCATCCAGTTTTTTACAGCTCACTACGCGATATGAATACTTGAGCTACTTGATTCATTCACATTCAAGTTTGTTTACTTTCAGAATTCATCGCAAAAGTAAACAGATTTTTAAAAACTGTTAAATATACAGCTAAAAACATCCGATTTTTTTTTTTAGTTTCTGAATGTTTTATAGAAAATAGGCTGAACAAACGTGATTTGATGGAGAAGATATTAGTTTTTAGGTAAGAAAAAATTCTGATCCACATCTGAAATTGAAATAAGCCTAACCGGCCGTTTGTTTACTGAGGGCTTCAATTGAAGATGAGTACAGCCCGGAAGTGTTATACAGAGACAAGGGCTCTATATTGTACATATAATGATTTACCGACAATGATGAATATTTATGAGTATTGCATTTAATGCTATTGCCGTAACCTTTGTTGTAATGAAAGATGAGAATTAAAATTTTTGAACAAAATGTTGTTATGAAAAATTTACCACTGAATGATTACGGAAACAAATAACTTTTAAAAAAATTATTTCAAATGCAATTATAAATAATAAGTTCTGTGATAGAAGAATGATATGAAAAAGCAATGGCTAAACTGCAGATTGCTGCTCATGGTACCAAGCTTTAAAAACTCACCGTGACAGTTCATTATTTACATGGAAAATTTAATTATTCAATTAGTTGTATTCTATAAGTTTTGCATGAAATTAACAGCGTATATGGATTTTAACATAGTTTAAAAAATTTACTGCACATAAAATACAGCTTCTTAAATTCGATTAACTTTAGATGGTTTGACAATTTTATAATACACTCTGTCACAAAAAAAATTTATGCACCCAGAAGAAATCGAGCTACTATCACGAAACTTCGCAGGAATGTTGTCTGCTAAGAGATATGCAAATGATTGAAATTTCGACGCAAATGAGACAAGGATAAGCGCGCAATGCGCATGAGATACGCAGCTGGGAGAGTTTAAAAGCATGATTGCTCGTGCCATGGGGTTATTCAAACAAATCTGTCGACTTGGATGGACGGTATTGTGACTAGAGATGCCTCTGACACGTAACCGGCGACAGTACGAACAATTGTCGGACTTTGAGAGGGGGCGTATAGTACTCCTCAGAGAAGCAGGTTGGTTCAACAGGGGTATCGGCCGCCAAATTGGTCGGAGAGATATGGTAGTTGCTCGGTGTTGGCAACAATGCATCAGTTTACCGAATGGATAGTCTACCGTCTACTGTAATGGATAGTCTACCGTCGGGGAGGGTCAGGACGTGCCAGGAACACAAATGAGCGCGAGGATCGCGCAATCATAAGAGCGGCCATGGCCGCACCAACAACGTCGCTGGAATCTGTTCGACGCCATTTACCACCTTCCAGATATCCGGTGGTATCAAGGGAAACCATTCGGAGACGACTGGCCGACGCAGGTATAAAAGCCGACGTCCATTAAGACGCCTACCACTGACCCCACCTCATAGGCAGTGTCGATTGCATTTTTGCCGACCTTCGGGCAAGCTCGAGTGTGACCGACTGGAGGCGTGTGGTCTTAAGCGATGAATCCCGATTCGGTATCAATGCTGATGACCAGCGCATACGCGTGTGGAGGCGGCCAGGCCACCGGTCCGATCCGGCATTTGTTTGTCGAGAGGCATACGGCGATAATACAAGGTGTCACAGTGTGGGGAGCGATTGTTGGGACACACGATCACCTCTAGTCGTCCTTCAACGCACTTTGACGGCACGCAGTTACGTGGACGAGATTTTAACGCCAGTTATACTGCCTATGCTATCAAGTCGCCCAGGTGCCATTTATCAGCAAGACAAACGCTCTTCCACATACTACGTGACTCTCACAACGTCTTCGAGGATATGACGTACTCCCATGGCCTGCCAGGTCACCAGACCTCTCGCCAATAGAGCACGTCTGGGACGTGCCTGTAAGGCAACTGCAGCCGTCCCGGAATACTGGTGAACTAACTGCCCAGTTGCCAAAGATTATGGCATAATCTTCCCGCAGGAGGTCATAGGTGACCTCACTGATTCGATGCCACGCCGTGTTTCGACTTGTAATAGCTGCCAGAGGTGGATTTACTACTTACTGATTTGTAACCTTTTGCATGCCCTATCTTTTTAATAAAACAACCAGTTCATCTGAATTTGTAATCATTTGCTTATCTCCTCATACACTACATACATGTTAAGTTTCGTGATAGTAGCCTGTTTCCTTCTGGGTACATATATTTTTTTGTGACGGAGTGTATTTTAAGCATGAATTAAATTTACAAATCACCAAACACATGAGTGTTATAAAAAGTGCTGGATTTTTATGGCCTCAAGTTGGTGATTATATAAGTATATACTTTGCTTGTATTCTGTGCTCTTGGTTGTAATTATTGTATTAAATATTTTCAGTATTTGTTTTTATGGTATATACAACGGTCAATGGATGCAATTAATGGTAAAAAAAATATTTATATATTCATAAGAAAAATCATAACGGATATTTTCATACACAAAATAATGTTGAAGAAAATACTGAAATTAAATACAACAGTCAATATATGCAATCAATTTGTATGTAAAATATCCATAAAATACACTAATTTGAATTAAATACTTAAAAAAACTTCCATCTCGATTAGTCTATTTATTAAATTTTATCTTTTACCGTATTTTAATATTTCTTTTGTCAATTTATTTTGTTGTTAGCCACGTGACGAAAAATTAATTTAAAGTATCACAAAAAGAAAAGAAACCACATGATCAGCATTCAGAAAATGCAGGTAAAGATTCGAGAAAGATTTCATTTTAAAGGAATTTTTATGATCTTTCTCGTGATATCAATTTTATAACCCTCAGATTATTATTTTAAATGCAAGCTTTAAAAAAATGTTACAAAAACAACTTAAAAATTTAATTTAAAAAAATCTAAGAAATTCTTTTCAAAAATCTTTCTTAGTGAACCCCTACACTATAAGAAGAATCGCCATGCAAAATATCAGCCCTTTAGGTCCAGTGGCTTGATCTCTATGTTATCTGTCAGTCAATCACAGAACTGTTTTTATATAGTATATAGATAGGATGCAAACCTGATGCAATTAAGCTCTGCACTTACATCACCAAATGTCAGAGATTATATCTTAGAAATGTCACATGGTTTTTTTTTTCAGTTTCAACTAATTGAATTTTAATGATATTCACTTAGATGTTTTTGGCCAATGGAATTTGAGATTAGCTTCAGATAAAGAATTATACATTCAGCCAATGAAAATCTTTTATTTCCTTTTATAAAATTTTTATTTTCTGTCTTTTCAAGGAATACCATCCGGAAGATGAGAACTTACTCTTGGTTATTCAAATCTCATATTTTCTTAATTGGTCTTCTTATTTGGTCATTCAAATCTCATCATTCAAATGGTAGCTGAAAATGATGACCGTCATGATGAACATGTTTTGTTGTAATACATTTTTTAAACTATAGTAAATGTTGGCTAAATGTATGATTCATCAAAAAACGCCCTCTGGTGGAAAATTTTTTAACTATTTTTTTTTAAAATTCGGTGAACCAAATTCCCATCCCTTCAATATGTCCTATACAAAATTTCATAACTTTCTGAACTATAGTTTCGACTGAAGACAACTTTAAAGTAGGGAAGTTTAATTATGGACACCCTGTATATTGCAAGACTCAGTAAAGAGTCCACTATTCGATTGAAAAGACTTAGTATAATTTATAAATTTTAAACATTTTTCAAGAGCTGAGTTGAAAATTAAAATTATATAATTCAATCATAAAAATTTGAGACTTTATATAATATAAAAGAATAATTAAATACTCCATGCATTAAATTTATTTTATAAGCACATTAGAAAAAACTCTTCTAATAAAATAGTAAAAACTAAATTAATTTAAAATAATTAAAAGACAGACAAAAGCGAAAATTAACCATTATCGATATGATGCCATAAAATATTTATTTATATATCATTCTTCGTATTTATTTCTTCATTTACAGAACACAACAGATGTAGAAAAAACAGTCTATCCTCCAGTATAAACAGGTATAATGGCAGGTGTTTTTTTACTTCAATCATTTTGTTGGGTCAAGTATCACTCAGAGATCGTACGTGATGACCGATATCGCATTGATATATTTAAAAAACTCTAATAATGTCGTAAAACATTAAATTTTAAAACAAAATTGTGTCCGATATGTCCTCTAAATAAAGACCATCAAATCCGAGTTTGAATTCCATTTTCACCACGCTTGGACAAAAATATGTCTTTGCGCCAAAAAATCCCGTCGCATATTATAGGTTGTTTCGTCCCTGAATGAGTAGGGAGATGCGTCTTTCATCTGTTCTCAAGCCATAAGCCTATCTTTCATACCCTGCAGATGAAAGGGTATTTCTTTTTATAGGACAGTCTGCAGATCTTTTCTCACTTATAGCGCAATCGAAAGGTTTTCTTTTGTATGGGTACAGAGATGTAATTTTTAATCATCCTGTCGAGAAAATCTTTTCTCACATACAGTGCAGGAGAAAGGCTTTTCTCCTGTGTGGGTGCGAAGATGTGCTGTTAAATGACCCTGTTGAGAAAATTTTTCCGTACATACAATGCAGGCGAAAGGTTTCTCTCATGTGTGGACTACGAGATGCCTCTTTAAAACACCCTGTTCAGAAAATTGTTTCCCACATACAGTACAGGCGAAAGGTTTTTCACCTGTGTGAGTGCGGAGATGTGTCTTTAACGTACCTCGTTCAGAAAACCTTTTCTCGCATACGGTGCATGCAAAGGTTTCTCTCCTGTGTGGACTAGGAGATGTCTTTCTAAATGACCGTGTCGAGAAAATCTTTCTCACATACTGTGCAGGCGAAAGGTTTCTCTCCTGTGTGGGTGCGAAGATGTGCTGTTAAATGACCCCGTTGAGAAAATCTTTTCTCACATACCATGCAGGCGAAAGGTTTCTCTCCCGTGTGGATGCGGGAATGCATTATTAAACTATCCTGTAAAGAAAATGTTTTCCCACATACAGTGCAGGCGAAAGGTTTCTCTCCCGTGTGGATGAGGAGATGAGTCATTAAATTACTCTTAACAGAAAACTTTTTTTGACATACAGTGCAGGAGAAAGGTTTCTCTCCTGTGTGGGTGCTAAGATGTGGTGTTAAATGACGCCGTTGAGAAAATCTTTTCCCACATATTGTGCAGGCGAAAGGTTTCTCTCCCGTGTGGGTGCGGATATGGTTATTCAATTCATTCTGTGTAGAAAATCTTTTCTCACATACGGTACACGCGAAAGGTTTCTCTCCTGTGTGGGCGCGGAGATGTATTTTCAAATTGCTCTGTCGAGTAAACGTTTTCTCACATAAAGTGCAGGTGAAAGGCTTCTCTCCTGTGTGGGTTCTAAGATGTGCTGTTAAATGACCCCGTTGAAAATATCTTTTCCCACATACCGTGCAGGCGAAAGGTTTCTCTCCTGTGTGGAGGAGAAGATGTCTCTTTAAAAGAACCTGTACAGAAAATTTTTTCTGACATACACTGCAAGCGAAAGGTTTTTCTCCTGTGTGGGTGCGGAGATGTAGCTTTAACTTACCTTGTTCAAAAAAACTTTTCCCACATAAAGTGCAGGCGAAAGGTTTCTCTCCTGTGTGGGTGCTAAGATGTACTGTTAAATGACCCCGTTGAGAAAATCTTTTCCCACATACTGTGCAGGGGAAAGGTTTCTCTCCCGTGTGGGTGCGGATATGTTTTTTTAAATCATCCTGTCGAGAAAATTTTTTTTCGCATACAGTGCAGTCGAAAGGTTTCTCTCCAGTGTGGATGAGGAGATGTGTATTTAAATTACTTCGCTCAGAAAATTTTTTATCACATACAGAGCAGGCGAAAGGTTTATCTCCCGTGTGGATGCGGAGATGTCTTTTTAAAGGATACTGCTGAGAAAATCTTTTCCCACATACAGCGCAGGCGAAAGGTTTTTTCTGTATGGGTACAGAGAGGATTATAAATAATGTGGCCCGAATGTTCTGTATTTAAGGCACCCAACTCTGAAAATGTTTCTTCACATAAATTATATTCGGAAATTTTTTCTTCGGTGCGAGGGGGAATCTGTGCACTGGAACTTTTTACATTTTCATTAATTATACAAGTGCCACATGGAGTGCATTCATTTTCGGCTTTACAAAGGTTTTGCTCCCCGGAATGGCATTCATTGGACAGTCTATCAGCGCTGGAAATACAAGACATTTGTTTTTCTGGCTTGCCGAAGTCCCTTTACACGATTAGTAAAAAACTGTAACTGCCAGCAATACGTTGACTTTCTGAATTTTTGGACACCACAAGCATTTTGGTTTACGACGTAACAATCTGTACCAAGAATCTGCAAAGAGAGGAGAAAGGAATTTGAATGAGATATATTAAAACTGTACAATCACGCTTTTTTTCTTATTCTTCACGTGAAATGAATAGCAATATATAAGTTTGTTTGTGCTAGGAAATGAGATATCTATAATCTAAGTTGCTAAAAATTACGCTCTGTATTAATTAAACTACTGAGCATTTTAAATTTATTGTAATTAAGACACGATTTTCCTTAGCAAATCCTATTGTCTTGTTCTGGTAGATCAAAGGACGCGCAGAGATTTAATATATTTCGGTTTGTAGGGATCTCCACAATACCGATATCGGCCCGATCAATGACGTATAAACAATATTAATATTTTTTCCTTCATATTCATTTCAGTTATACGCAATTAAAAATATTTCACCATTAATTATTTAGTTTCATGCTTCGAGAAATTCCAGAGATGAATATCTGACGAAAAAGCTCGGTTACCATAAGATTAAAAAGTTTATAAATGTCATAAAATATATACAATTATTACAGAAAATAACAAAGAATATGTGGCTTATCTGTTTGATTAGGAGTATTTGTTTGGATTGTAGTTTATTGGCTACAGATAATTTTCACCCACGCTCTCTCTATATTTAATCGGAATGTTATTTATATAATGCACTAAGTTTGGCAATAGTATAAATTCTTCAAATTTCTTTACGTTCATCTACTGTACAATAGTACTTTTATGTGATGCTTCACATTTTCAAACATTTCAAAACAGCTTTCTGTGGACCTCCTGCAGTCTATGTGATATACGTCAGGAATATACGGCTGATAAGGTCTTTTTCAGACCAACGCCTTTTAAATATTGTATTGCGAGATTTTAAACACGTAATAACAATTTTAAACAAAAATCTACACGGCTAGCGATGCTCCTTTAAAATAACTTATAAAATCAATTTTAAATTTTCGTATTTAGAAAAAACTAATTCACAACTGCTTAAATAAGTTTTACCCTTGTTATCTCTCACGCAATTCTTATTTGTAAATTATCTGTGGGCTGTAAATAAAATATGCCAAATGTGAGGTGTGACTTCAGACTCAACCAGTCACATACTAATTCGATAAAGAGAATTTGCTAGCCTTAAAAAAAAGAAAAAAAAATTACATATACATACAGATCAGTAGAAAAATAATTATATTTCATTCTTCCTATATTTTTGAAAAAGTATATAGAATTAAAAAATATAGAAAGATATTTTTAAAAAAATGGTATTTTTGGTAATTTCATTTTTAAAAAAATATTGGTGTATTCTAATTTTCTATTTCTTTTTATTTTTACTATGAATTTCTTATAAAAAATTATTATTTGGGGGTGGGGTGGCAAGGAATGTTTAAATTTATGTAATGTTTTTAATTAAAGTTCAATTTTTCTAAAAAAAGTTATGTCCTTGCAATTTCGTATTTTTCAAAAACATTGCAAACAATTTTTTAGACATCCTGATTTTGGCACGCCTTTCTCATTTGTCATTTTTTAAAATTTTCTCTATTTTGCAGGATGGATATTCAAGGTTACATAAGCTTCTAAATTAAAATCCATTGTTAATAATGATCCTTTGCTGGAAATATTTTTCCAATTCTCCTTTGCATACATCTACTCAGCAAACAATGTAAGTACAAACAAGACTACTACATAATAAACGCACTAGAAATAAATATGCATGCCTAGAAAAATATACACGGGGACTACAAATGTGAACTGGAGACTTATATTATCTTTAAACACTCTTCAAACTTGATGATAATATTAAAATACTTTTGATATAAATCTAGCAAACTTAAGAATTAGAATTATAAAAATGAAATTAGATGAAATAAGAATTATTCACATTACATTCTAATTATATTAAGTTACCTTTATACTAGCTATTAAAATAATAAAACAATTGTGTGATTCAGAGAATATTTGTAAAGCATTTTGCTCTTACAGGATAAGGTAATCTCATAACATTTTACATTTTGTGTATCAAATCAAATGATTTCGAGATATCTACTTAGACTGGAATTCTTTTGGTCAGAACTATACAATACAGTTCAGTGCTACAGGAAATCAGATGAAGGATATGTTATACCTATTATAACACTTCTTGGTTAGAGAAAATCACACCTACCTCTCCATTAACAATGAGATAGAAAAGCAATTGTATGTATAAATAATTTTTCATGATAGATGATAGAGTATGAAATATTTTATTCTGCAGTCATAAATGCACTTGGAGTAACAGCAAAGGTTTAATACCATATTTTACAAAACAGTGATTTAAGAAACATATATGCATAGAATGCAGAACAAAATACTTGCACAAATTAAATCTTTTAACAGCATAAGTATATTAAATATAAAATCTGTGGTCACATAAAATTGCTTACATGAAATTTTAGCTGTTTAGTTCACCACAGAGATTCTCTTGTGAAAAGAAACTTGCAAATTTTCAGTTTCTAAAAAACTTCTTTAAATAGACGAGTTTAATAGAGCTAAATAGCTCTTGAAAAATGACTTATTAAATGATGATTGAATGAGATAATATGCAACGTGAAAGATGCAAAATACCCACAATTTTTCTGCCCTGAGTAGATTTATTTCTCTGTATTGAACAAACAAATTTTGGCTACTAGTCAGGGCTCTCTTCATAAAATTTTAAAAAAGTCTGTGAAACCAAACTCCGCACAGTTGACCACAGAATTAAAATTATATGAATAATCATAAGAGAACCTGAAGAATACTATGCATAAAAGGATAGAAAATATGTAAAGAATTAGTTATGATAGGCAGAGTTTCCTTTAATACAATTGGATTTATTAGAAGCAATATGGACCTGTGCTAGTACAGAGCTCTACATGAGAAAAATTTAAATTCTCTGAAAGGAAGCACTGTGATCATTTAGAAACCTTTTAGAATGTCTGACAAAATAAAGCGACTCTGATTTCGAACAAGTACTAGTTGGAGTCGCAGTGTTTGTGACTAATTTAAAAGTCACTCCAGAATTTTGGGAAAAACCTTTACGAAAATAAAGAAATATACTCAATTATGAGTATGCAGATGAACCAATAAGTAACTGGAAATAAATGTTTGAGGTGCATTTTTTTAAAGAAATATTGTATTAAGCTAGAGAAGTTAATTCAAAACGATTCCAAAGAATGAACATCAGGAACATGCATTGGTACTAGAAATTGTCTTGACAGATGTCAAAATGATTCAGAACAATGACCAGACAAAGTCTATAAAAGATGCAGACGTAGATAGCTATATGCTGGTCAAAGAAATGAAAGTATTAAGACCTATTGTTTTGGGAAACCCTTCAAAACTATACAATTGCTAAAAATGACTGCTATTGGCTTCTCAAAAGCTTTTATACCATTAAGGATATTTTTAACAATTCATGAAACTGTAGCATAGGGAAAAGAATATTTTTAAGATTACAATTAATTAAAACATACCTGAGGTCAACAATATCGCAGAAGAGACTCAACTGTCTTGCAAGAGTCTATAGAGCATGTAGAAACTAGAAAATTAAAATTGCATAAATTTATAAATGATCTTGTTGATAAAAAAATCTAGCAAAATATGATTGTAAAGAATTTTGATTTGAGAATAATATATATGTAGTCTAGCTACTTTTTACTTTTCTTTTCTTATAAATGTACATAAAAAAGGAAATATGACCACCTTCCTAAATTTTGTCATTTAGGCTTCACATTAAATGTTTAGCATTTAATGTAAATCAGAAATTTGAAGGACCTTGTAGAAATTTCTGCAATTTGGCCCCACAAGGACAAAGCCCTGATCAAAGGCCTGAATAACAAGAACTCGGATGTCAAATTTTCTAGTGCAAAGTAATTAACTGTTATACTCTGTTTTAATCAATTGTTTAAATCAAGGTTATAAGTAAACTAACTGTCAAGAAAACAGATAGTGAGTAAGAAAGTACAATATGAAATGCAAAGCTATATATATGACTACAAAGGAAAGAAAAAACTGGCCAATCATTGACTTCTAATTAGAAATTTTTTTTCAAACAGTTGTAAAAAAAATCTTGTATATAATGTTCATACATATTTTCCCCATGCATAATGAAAACTTACCACCTTAAATTTTCATGTTTTGGGTGCAGTTATCTTTTACATAAAATGGTTTGATATAATCCTCGAATGCATATTTTAAATTTTGCCCATCAAGAAATATAATTCATTTCATGCATATTCCATCACAGCATAATTATAGAACACATTTCTGGAGCACTGAGGAAAATAGAGAGCCAGAATATTAAAAACTGTACTCTTGACACTTTAACTGTAGTTACTTTCTATTCAATGAATAATTTTTACCCCCAGGAGAGAGGGGGGCGGTAGGAAACATAAGCAATAACACAACAAACATCAATTTGACTAACACTGATCTTAAGAACTGAAACTATAAATATTAAAAATTATCCCAGACATGAACAGAAGAATGTAGATATAAATTTTGGCAATACAAAATATCTATTCAGTATAAAGAATATGCAGGCAACAGAGCAGATAATTTAAATTTTCCAAAGTGACCCAAGTATAATTATTACACTAAAAAATTTTAAAATATCATATCAAGGCAGTCAGAAATATCAGTTAATACAGATTTTGTGTTTCTTGAAATGTTTCTAACAATGAAATCTTTAGAATACATGGTGCAGAGAAAATTATATATTTTTATATATAACTGCGATGGGCACATATCTGGCCAAAGAGAGCCGCAATCCGGTTTTTTTATATTTTATAATGAGCCACATGTAGATACACAAATTCAAAATTTTTTATTTAATGTAATTGCATATTTTCACAAATCACATATACAAACATTCATTCCATTCAATTTCATTCCAAAATCCGAAATTGAAACAAAATAAGTAATTTATGACCCGGGGAAAATTATACTCGTAAATAATCTTAAGAATATGATAAAAATTTAATTACTTTATTGCAAAAGGAAAACTGACATACACGACCACCCACAAAGTCGAAAATTCTGTGCAGGTCGGTGTTGCCCAAATGAGCTGCTGTACGAAGCAGCACCAGCAGTGTAAATGCGTGTAGTACATACATGCTATTAAATGCTAGAGCGCTAAATTCCCACAACCGCTACTACCACATTCAACATGCAGACTGACTAATAAAGTTTGCGCACATGCGTACTACAAATGGTTCAGGGAAAAAAATAAAACTAAAATTTTAATGGGAGCCACAGTTGATTCAATGAACAGCCGCATTTCCCCACCCAGGGCCGTGCTTAGGGGTGGGTGGACTGGGCAACCGCCTAGGGCCGCTAAAAATTTAGGGCCGCCATTTTTATTCCTCATCGCAACACTTTTGCAACTGTTATGGGTTTTTAAAGAAATCTCATTTTTCTTGGTTTCTATAATTCAGCTTATTAAAAAATATATGTTTCGATTTTTTGAAAAGAATTGTAGAAAGAATCTTAATTGACAAATTAGCCTTTTGGTTCGAAGAATTTGTCGGTCAGAAAAACATGATTTATCTTCAATTCAGTGTAGTAAAACCTTGATTATCAATCCTTTTTTTCAATACCAGTTTCTACTATCTGTCAGTCACTACATACAGTCATTTGAAGAATTATAAACCGTTTTGTTGGAATCTGTCCATTTTCACAGAATAGTTGCAAACTGGGAAAAACGTGAACATATCTTTGTGAATGAATACTAATACAATTTGGTCAAATGTTTGGTCTATTCAAAGCAAACATTAGACAAGACACTTCTCCAGGGAGTGTAAGACAAGTAAATGCACTCCAAACTTGTTGGATAGAAAGAGGTCTGTAGACTAAAGGAGTGGGGTAAACAAAAAATGGCTTTTACTTGTTCTCTCTATCATTATAATGGATTTTATTTCCCACTTCTCGAAGAATTGAAAACATTACAAAGTGAGTGCAATCAGTATGCTTTGCATACGGATCGTACACCTGTCCTCCTTGGCACTTATTTCTAATGAATATGATCTCTCATCATCTTTGGACTTCTCACTTATAATAGACAATTTTGCTGCTCAGAAAGCAAGAAAAATTGCTTTATAACCAACAAATTCCTACATGTAAGTGTTTGTTTGTAACAATTTAAATTTTCTAAATAGTGTAAAAATTCTTTCCATTGTTTCATTATTCATACAAATAGATTAATTTTATATTTTAGTGGACAAATATTAATTTCATGTATAATTTTCTTTTATGTAACTAGAATGTAGGTTTTTTAGTATCGAAACATAGTAAATTAAAAGTAAGAATAAGTAAAATAAGTAGTGGATGCAGTTTTTTGGGGGGAGGGAGGGGGGGGGATCGGGGTTGTCTTATAAAATCCATTACTCAGTACGTAGTGAAATTTGATTGCCAGTAAATGTGTTTCATCCAGGGCCACTAAAACCCTACGCATCGCCCAGGGCTGCTAAAACCCTAAGCACGCCCCTGTGCCCACCGTTGATATATAATATGCTAATAATTATGTAGAGTATTGAAGTGTTAAATAACTTAATTTTTCTTTAAAAAGAATTTCAATTTTAAATATAAAGTATTACTTTTAACCATCTTCTTTAAAACACAAGTATTTAAAACTTAAACAAGCATATTATAATGAATGATGTACCTAAAATGATAAATATTTAAGAGTATTACATTGAATGCTATTTTTATTATTGCCATTAACTTTGTTGTAATGAAAGATGAGAATGAAAGTTTTTAACTAAATCTTGTTCTGAAAAATTTTAACATTGAATGATTATGGAAAAAAATAACTTTTGAAAAAATTATTTCAAATATAATTACAAAAAAAAAATTCTATGGTAGAAGAATGATATGAAAAAGCTATGGCTAAACAGCAGATTGCTGCTCATGATACCAAACTGTAAAAACTCACCAAGTTTAGTGACAGTTCCCCATTTATATGAAAAATTTAATTATTTAATTAGTTGTATCTATAAGTTTTGCATGAAATTAACAGTGTATATCAATATTATTGTAGTTTAAAAAATATAATGCACATAAATGATAGTTTCTTAAATTCGATAAGATTTAGATGTTTTGACAATTTATAATATTTTAAGCATGAAATATAAATTTAAAAATCCCCAAACACATGAGTGTTATAAAAAGTGTTAGATCTTTTATGGCCTCAAATTTGGTAATTATATATGTATATACTTTGTTTGTGTTCTGTTCCTCTTGGGTTGAAATTTTTATATTAAATATTTTCATTATTTGGTTTTATGGTTAAACTAGCTGAATACTCATGCTTCACTACAGAGTACATTCAAATTATATACAACCATCAATGGATGCAATTAATACCAAAAAAATACTTATATATTCATAAAAAAAATTGCAACGGATATTTTTATAGACAAAATAATTTTGAAGAAAATATTAAAATTAAATACAACAGTCAATATATGTAATTAATTTGTATGCTTAATATCATAAAATATACTAATTTGGTTTATATTCTAAAATAACTTCCATCTTGATTAGTTTAGTGGTTTAATTTTATCTTTTACCATATTTAAAATTTTTTTTTGTCAATTTATTTCATTACTATCCACATGATGCAAAATTAATTTAAAGTATCACAAAAAGAAAAGGAACCACATGATCAGCATTCAGAAAATAGAGGTAATGATTTCATTTGAGAGGAATTTTTATGATCTTTCTCGTGATATCAATTTTATAACCCTGAGATTATTATTTTAAATGCAACCTAAAAAAATTTTATAAAAACAACTTAAAAATTTAGTTTAAAAAAATCTAAGATATTCTTTTCAAAAATCTTAGTGAACCTAGTTATTAAAGTAGCCCTATACTATGAGAAGAATTGCCATGCAAAATTTCAGCCCTTTAGGTCCAGTGGTTTGGTCTCTATGTTATCTGTCAGTCAGTCACAGAACTGTTTTATATATATACATAGACTGCAAACCTGATGCAGTTAAGCTCTGCTCTTAATCAACAAAGGTCAGAGATTATATCTTATAAATGTCACATGGGTTTCTTTTTTTTCAATTTCAACTAATTGAATTTTAATGATGATCACTTAGATGTTTTCGGTCAATGAAATTTGAGATTAGCTTCAGTTAATGAATTATACACATTCAGTCAATAAAAATATTTTGAATTCCTTTTATATAATCTTTATTTTTCGTCTTTTCAAGGAATACCATCCGGAAGATGAGAACTTACCCTGAAATCTGATTTATAGGTCTTACTCCAGGTTCTCAGTGCATTTAGTACACCAGTTTGCCTTTGTCAGTGTTTTTAAAATCTAATTCTTCAATTGAAGATTTACAATTTATGTTTTCAGTTAATTTTGTACCCTTTGTGGATATATTTTAACTTTGTTCTTAGTTTTATAAATTGATTTTTATACTTTATAAATTCTTTTAATTTAAATTTTTGCTCTAAAAAATCACTAGTAATACTATTGTCAATATTTTCTTCATTCTTCTATATATGTTGAAATTATCTTGCTACAAACTTTTGATTTTATGTACTTCATTTAAGTTTTCACTATTTTTCTATTTTTATGCATCTTTTTCTTGAAGTATGTACATGAAGTATGTTTCTTGATGTATGTATATTTCAATAGCACGAAAAAATAGTCCAAAAAGGTTTTAATCTATTTATTTGCTGAAAACAACACACCATGCCTGATCATACAGTTTTTAACGGTTTAATAGTTATACGAATTGTATTAGAATTTAGTTTCACTCACAAAAAGAAAGCGTAAAAAGTAGAAATCATATATATCATTTCCAACATCATAACAAAACAGTTCTGTCATACAATACAGAAAAAAATACCTGTAAATTAAACCTACTTTAATAGCTGTTTATTTTCCTAGCATCATCTGTAGTGTTATTTTAGTCCGTGATCCATCCTAAAAAGCTGCAAAAGTTTGTCACCAATGGCACGCGGCCAAAAAAAAAAAAGTTAAGAAAAGATAAGTAATCCTACGTTAATAGCCTACGGTAGTTTCCTTACAAGAGACTACCTGAAATATTTACATTTAATTTCTAAGATTGTGGAGAGTTGAATGCAATAAACAACATAATCCAAACGCATAAGAGATACCGTTGCCATTCAACCAACAAATAATGAAAGTGAGTTACCTGTGATTAATCATTGATATCTGCTATCAAGTCATAGTCATTTGGTTGACAGAGGTTACTAGTTTTTTTCCCCATCCAAGATGGCGAAATGTACGGACGTGTTTCCGAGAGCTCTCTCTGTCAGTTTATATATAGTATAGTATAAGATATTCCTACCAATACTATTTTGTCCCAACGCCTGTTCTTCCACCTTTCGTAAACACGCTAAATATGAATATTGCTTATGGTGGATGAATATTGCTTATATAGGACCAGTGGCGACCCAGGTTTTTTTCTTGGGGGGGGGGGGCGAGATGAATGGATAAAAATATTTATAATGCATGGGGGGGGCGAGATGAACATATAAAAATATTTATAATGCAAAATCAACATTTCTACTTCTTTGGGGGCCAGGGCCCCCTGCCCCCCCCCCTTGGGTGCGCCACTGCTAAGGACCCTGAGTGATATTGCTACGAAGACCCGCTAAGACATATACGGAATCCATAGGACCATAGGAAATGGGTCGCAACTGCAATTCCTGAGCCACGCCCTCAATTGCAGACTTTCAGGTAATAAGCAGAGGGGAACCAATGAAACAGAGTATAGGAAAGGAGTGAAATGATTGGGCCGCTGCTAATCCGTGAGTTCATAGTATAAGAAAAAGTGAGTAAGCATCTTGCAGGGCAGTAGAAAAGAGGATCTACATACGATGCAAAGATGAATAAAATCAAAAGAGAAAGTTTACGGATAGAAATACATTTTTATTTGTTTTTATGAAATTTTTTGTTGTTTTTTACCTTGGCAAGCCAAGTATTATTTTTTATTTTTTATAATAAGGACGAAGGACAAAACATTTAAGAAAAAGACAGGATGGCTCTTGGCCGTTTCCTGTTGCTAAATCTTTAAGTAAATCATTATCGATATTGTAGTGAAAATTAATGGCTAGATTTTGAAGGTGTTTATTAAGAGTGGGGAGACCGATTTCATTGTAGATGTCAACATTACGGAAGTACCAAGGGGCAATTATTATTTGTCTGATCGTGCTGCTCTGCTGAGAAGCTAGTTTTTTAATATGCATTTCAGCACAGTATGACCATGCTGGCCCACCATAAGTTAGTATAGGACGAAGAAACGATTTATACATGAGCAATTTATTTTGAATGCTTAATTTGCTTCCTGGCTGGAATCTCCATCTATAGCAGACGAAAACTGACGTAGCCAGTGACGTTTCGACGTTTTGCCTTATAGCGTAACAGCTCTGCAACGGCTCCCGGGGAAAATCTGAGTCTTTGAGCATGCGCATTTTAGCACATTTCAAAGATCCGTTACGCCACACAAATACTCGTGAGGGAGTGGGGATGCCTGGAGTACAGCAACCTGGTTTGACTTCCTTTCACAATTTTAACATTGCGCAAACCCTTTTGGCAATATCTCGCTTCTGTGCCAATTTGAGGCCCGTTTTTCACAAAATTGCCAAGCTTAGATGTTGTTGAACATCGTATTACCTTAATGTCCTTTGTTATAAAGTTATTCTAAATTAAATTTCAGCACTGAATATACAAATCCGACCTTCATATTGAATTTCATTTGATAAATTTATTTGCGAAGATCCTGAAACTGTAAGTTTGAGAATATTTGACATGCTGGTAAATCGGAAGAAGCTGGGCCGGTTGGCGACTTTTTGGCAATTTTTTTTTTAAAAAAGTCGCCAAATTTGCATTTCTGATTCCGCTATTTTGGTTACTTCCCAATGCACGGTGCCATAGCCAATTTGGCGAAAAGTTGGCTCCAAAATCCCGTTCGGAGACCTGTTAGGCTTAAACTGCGAAATGTAAACAAATGTGGCGACCAAGAAAGAACAAATAAATTGAAATACAAACTTACTGCTGGTTTTATGATACTCGTAGGCGCACACGGGATCTTCGCTTCGCTCAGATACCCTTGCTTCACCCCGCTACGCTCCGTTACGCATCCGTCCAAAAATATTACAGAAAATCCCCAGCCGATGGCTTCGCTACGTACCGCTGGCTGTAGTACAGTAAAAAAGCTTCCGCTGGCTGTAGAGGTCAGTAGAACAAAGCTTATCCCACAAAAAATCAAATAATATCCGATCCGAATGTAAGAAACCATGGACTAATGCGTCATTTACAACCCCTTCTGTACCCCCCCCCCCCCCCAGTCTCTCTTGCGAAAATCTACATCTAACAATATCCAAAATCCTCCCCTGATATTTAGAAACGACATCTTTAACCAACATAGCAATAAACGGCTAACTGAAAAGCATTGAACAAACACAACCCCTATTTGCATTTTATCGCCAATTTGGCAAAAATCTAAAAAATATGCAGAAAAGGGGATACATCATAACAGGAAGTAAATAATCGCCAAGTTGGCGGCAGCCCAAACTTCTTATTTACGATTAACCGACATTGTAATCACGATGACGCGTAAGCATACGTAGTTGTATCTGTTGTGTTGGAATTTCATATTTATATTAATTTATATTTTACCTCAAGATTGAAGTATTTACCAGCCGCCATTAATTACCGAGCTTAAACAATTTTTGTTATAATAAAATTTAATTAACGATTATAATTTTGTAAGAAAAACTTGGTTTATTTTGTTCTTAAATAAATTAGTACTGTTTGCTTTGTACGCTTCTAACTTATTTTCATATGGGAGTGATTATCAGCATCAATTATTATTTGCAGTTAATGTACTTTATAATTCCTGTAATTAATATTTGTTTTTAAACGTTTAGGGAACAAATAATAAATTTGTCAGATGTTTGTCTTATGTATGCAGGAAATTAGCAAATCAAATGTTGCTTTTCAAGACTAAATATGAATTTCACCCTTGAACCTTCATATGCAGAATAACATTACATTTTCGACGTTATGGAGACTCAAATACTGCTTGCTCATTTAAATCTTTTGCAAATTTGACAATTTTATGAATTGTTATCTTCTATTTCACTATATTTATTACCTAATTTGTGTTAAATGCTTTAAAAGTGTTGATGGCATTAAATAGTAATTTAAATATTCCAAGTACATCTTTTTCAGAAAATTTTGTTTGTCATTTAGGAAGCAGCTTATTATAATTATGAGATATATTTTTGCTACAACATTTCTTTAAACAGTTTGCACTGACCTTTAAAACATTACCTGAGGTTTTCATGCCTTATAAAATATGGTTTGGAAAAAATATTCAAAATCATGTATAGGCAAGTATATTGTTTGGATTTAGATTACTTTACAATTATGTCATGATATTTAAATCTGCAACAATTGGCTTTAACAGTAAACATAATTTTTTCGTTTTGGATTAGAATAGCCACGTACTATAGTAAAGTGTCTACTATTATAATTCCTTTTGTTGTAAGTACATCAAAACAAGTTTTTATACTCTTAAATGACTGGTTATGAGAAACCATCATGATTCTCACCTTTGTAAAATCGCTGAAACTATTGAAGTGGTCTTGTACCCAACTATTCAAATAAATGAGGAGTAATACATGAAGATCCCAGCCTGTAACTTTAGTTGAATTTGCTAAACTGACATTTAACGTTATGATGAAGTATCATATTTATATGTAGGTAATAGAAGTTCATTCAGAAGTTTATCAATTTTAAGGAGTACTGTATAATAAATATAACAAAATGTTATTTAACTGTAGAGTACTGGTATGTACTTGAATATTTAGCAGTTTAGATTGTTCTGAAAACATGCCTCTCGATTTAATTTTTTTATAACAAAACTATTTAAACACGCATCTATTTATATAAAAGGCATAGGGCCTGTTCACATAGGAGTCCGTTGCGTTGCGTTAAGGAAAAGATGACGTTGAGACGAAAATAAACCAATCATAGGCGTTAAAAACTTCATTGCTAATCGTTTGGAGGCATATGATTGGTTTATTTTCGTCTCAACGTCATCTTTTCCTTAACGCAACGCAACGGACTCCTATGTGAACAGGCCCTAATACGACTGGCTAACTGATCACTGTATCTCTGGAACTGTAAGTGCTAGGAAGCTGAAATTTTGCATGGTGGTTTCTCTTAGGCCCAAGGTGGTGCGCTAAGAAATCTTTCTTGAAAAAAAAATTCAATTTTAAGAGAGTTTAATGGGGCTGCAAAATAAAACCTTCTGAAACCCACTCTCAAACTTTATTAAAAATAAATTATTTATTTATTTTCTTTTTTAAGGCATCTGATCATTGCTGAAACTGATTGTTTTGTCATTGAAAACCCGTTTTCTGTTGAAAAGTAATCACACATTTTGAAAATTAACCTTTTCATGCAACCCTAAGTCGCCAAAGCGCGCGCCAAACCGGAGCAAACCAGAAGCTATCCCATGATTCCTTTCACACTTCTGTTTATGTAATTTTTCGTTTTTGTATCGTAGTAATGTAACGTTCTTTTTGTTTCGTAGTAGATTAAATAAATACATGTTTAATGTTCGTGTACCTGGAATCACTTAGTACCAAGACAGCTGCACCGCCGAGACGGAGGTAAGCAATATATTTTTGCTATCTTCACATCATTTTCTTCCTCCAATTATATGTTCAGTTTAATTTCTGTGAACATATTCATTAGTAATGTTGAATTTAAAAAAATAAAATTCTACATCACCTAGAGAATTATAATTATTGGCTATGTGTTTCAACTTTTGTCCTTGTCACTGTGAAAAAAATAAATAAAAGTTACTTTTGCTGCTGCCTATTATGAAGCTTAAATATTTTTGATCCATAATAATATGTAAGTAGGGTAGGTGGGGGCAAAGGTTTGCAGTTTTGAGTTTTGGGTTTCTTACGGGCCTCCGTTAGATCCTATCGCCCCAAAAAGTCACTTGTATTGTAGTTGGGTATCCCCTCTACCTTCTATAAAATAATGAATTTTTTCCCGAAATATTTAGTCACCGAATTTTTAATTTTACCAAAAGACCTGTTTGCGAACCTTTGCCCCAATCGGTGGGGCAAAGGTTCGCACTGCAAACCTTTACCCCACTCGTTGGTTTCTTACTGGATAGGCATCGAAAATCACAAAAAGAGTTGTCTAAATAATTTTATTTCACATTTTGTAATCTTTTTAAAGGTGTTACATATATAGAAAATCACAAATTGAACAGGTTAATCTCAATAAATTTTTTCTTAAACTAAATAAATTCAAAATGAAATATCAATTATTAACACAGAAAGTTGAATCTAACAAAGAAATTCACAAAATGAAAAGGGGTTAATCTCAATAATTTTTTTCTTAAGCTAAAGAACTTCCAATTAAATTATCAACTATTAACACTATCGTTATATTATATCTTAGGCTTTACTCATTCTTTTAAAACCCGTAAAAATTAATCAAATTAAGGGGATGGGGGACATTTCAAAGCAATTTTTGAAATTTTTACCTCAGAGATATGAAATTGGGCATAAATATTCATTAAAGTAAAACTATTTCAAACACCTTATAAAATTTTATAAATATTTAAAATTTTATTTTTTATATTTAAAAAATTGAAATTTTTATTATGTTTTTTAAAATGCTCCTTGCGATCCAATTTTTAACCTTATCCTTAATTTTGCATTTAGATTGCTTATACATTTTGATCAGGGTTATGTTTTGATTTGTGCTTTCGTTGAATAATTAATTTTTAGGGAATATTTTTATGCTTGTACTCTGAATTCTCGTGAAATTTTTGTACTTTTCCACGCTTAAGTTAAACTTTGATAATCTGAATGATGTCTAAACCTGAAATGGATACATAACTTTATTTTAATGTGTAAGAGGAGTCTTTGTAATAAATTTTATAAAATTTCGTCAAAAATTGTGACGCAAGGAGCATTTCAAAGACTTGCAAATCTGGAAATTACTCATTTAGAGTTTTTTTCCCTTACCAGACCTTCGAAGCTTATAATGTCTTGTAACAACATTTAATTCCTTTATCTCTTAAAATAGGTCTTTGTTCAGAGCTATTTTATTTTTGTGTTGTACTAATTTAATTTATTTTTAATTTATGGATTTTCAAGCATTTTACAAAAAATTTTCTGATTAAAAACAGGCAGTTTTTATCAAAAACCATAAATCTTTTTCAAATTACAAAAATGTGAATTCCCATTAATAATAACAGACGTTGTTAATAAGGATTCCTAATGAAAAGAGGACATGAAACAAATGTTAATAGTTAGAGCGGCAAAGGTTTGCAGATGGGGCAAAGGTTTGCACTGCGAACCTTTACCCCATGACTCCTGCAAACCTTTACCCCATTTCGTGCTGGTTCTGTTTCTGCAGAATGGACGCCACTGTATTTGAGTTAATCCAAAACTTAAGGTAGGATTTGAAAGGTTATTTACCACCCTAACATGCGAAAATAAGCCCAAAACAGTTCGTGAGTTTGAGTGATGCTCAAAATTACTCAAAAGTTGCAAAAAATTACATTAAAAGAGACGAAAATAAACTTACCTCATTTTCTCTGCAAGAGGGGGTCTTAACTCCAACATTTTTTACGAGGCAACTGACTGGAAGTAGAGGAATGCACTGCCTACCCTATTCTTCCTAAAACTCTCCCCGGTCATTTTAAAATGTATGTGCGAACCTTTGCCCCCACCTACCCTATATGTATTTCTACATATCTTTAAATAGTTTAATTAGCAGCTTTTCATTATAATGTGTGTTGAACAAGAAAAATGTATTTACAAGTTTTGACATATTTTTATGACAGCTCTTTCTCAAAATATAATTTTGAATTAGTATTTGTACTTAAATGTTTACTGTTTAATCACTAGGTTAAAAGTGTTTTATATGAATATTCAGTGAAGGATTAATTTACTGAGTAAAGTTGTCTAAAATATCAGTGTATAAATGAGTACTTGCTCAGTGCTGCTTAAGATTAAAAAGCAGTGTCTGATCAGTGGACTTTTTTGGCTAGTAGATATTTACAAAGAAACTTACAAAACTGTTGGAGTATGTTACTTTTTACTTGTACATTGTCATATTTTCCTTTTGAAATTATATATATATCTTGTAAATGATGGGAAATATATCTTTATAATGTTACTGTTTAGAGCAGGCCGGCACAACTGGAAATGTGATGAGGGCCTTTATGGAAAGATGATGTGGGCCGCAAGTAAATAGGATTAATGAGAAAACAAAAAATATTTTTTCTAACAAATAAATTGATTATTTTTAGAATTTAATAAATATTAATATCCTTTGCTTATTAGGACTGGGCTTTATATCGATGTAACGCAAATATCGATTTAGTACTAATATCGACGATGCGATTTAGAGCTAACATCGTTTGCGAAATATCGAATTCCGATTTAACGCACTACATCGATATAACGCCGACATCCGCGACGTTCCAAATCTCGATTTAGTACTAATATCGACGATGCGATTTACAGCTAACATCGTTTACAAAATTTCGATGTAACGCACTACATTGATATAGCACCGACATCCGCGACCGCGATATTCCGGAATTCGGAATAAATGCAGTTACGGCCCCGCGCCAACATCGATTTAAGCTGCGCATGCGCCCTGCTTGCTAAATCGCCACCCCGATTTAAGGAAAACGATCCACGCTCCAAAATTCGAATTAAGCTGCGCATGCGCCCTGCTTGCTAAATCGCCACCCCGATTTAAGGAAGACGATCCACGCTCTAGAATTCGATTTAAGCTGCGCATGGGCACTGCTTGCTAAATCGCCACCCCGATTTAAGGAAGACAATCCACGCGCCAGAATTCGATTTAAGCTGCGCATGGGCACTGCTTGCTAAATCGCCACCCCGATTTAAGGAAGACGATCCACGCGCCAGAATTCGATTTAAGCTGCGCATAGGCAGTAATAATTGTAATTTTATTAATTATGTATAGCAGAGATGTCAAATAGAATTTATCAAAGTACCAAAATTAAAATATGTATGTTTGTAATAAATAATAAACAAATTAAAGAGATAGAGTACAATATTAAATATATAAGTGTCAATAAATAGTTAAATATTTTAATAGTACTTACTTAAGAAAACTATTACAGGGTGGCTACAAAAACTGAAGCAAAAAGTTCCCTGAGTTTTCCCTGATTTCCAGAGTATTTTTCATGAAATTCCCTGAGTTTCCTCGTCCGTTCGCAGAGCAATTCCCCGGCCATAATGATACACTTGACACAAGAAAAAAATACTTTTATTGTATACCATAATAGATAGATAATATTAAGTTATAGATTGAACATTTAATAAACTACATTTTTACAACTTCAGAGTTTTCTAGCCACCTCACTGAACAAAATTTTCAGGGAAATAAGGTTGAGTTTCAATATAAGGTGTATTTGGACCTTCTTGCTGGCGAATCTTTAAATAAGTAGTACAATGATCTATGGAATTCTAAAATTTTCCAACCAGTCGCCACAGTTCCAGTTTTAAATGCAACATTTATTGCATGCAGCCCACAGGACCCAACGTTTAAAATCTCTGGTCCTTCATTTCCATCTCTTATGTTATCTTAGAGGTCTTTAAAAAACTTCTGGTTCACATTAGGACCATACATGGAAAGCTATAGAAGCTTATTTTTTATACCAAAACTCTTCATAGCATCTAAAAAGGCAGTTAATAAATCAGAAGCACGACTCCGCTGAAGGAATACCGATGTTAAATAACAAGTTCTTACCCCAACTTCATCTGCTTTTCAATACCGCACATTCGGGTCCATCTGTTGTTTTGGGGAGATTTTTGTTACAGAATTCACCAAATCCTATGACAAAATATTCAGAAGCAAGAACCTCTTCTAATAAGGCTTTCTCAAAAAGTGGTGAAATACCATCAACAATTACGTATGCCATTTTATCCCGGCCCAATTGCATGCTTTTGGCGATATCAGAATCTGGGAACATCCTGGAGAAACATTTCAAATCTTTCTCCGCAGACCGTAATGACTTATGTGTCATTATAGATTGCAAGCACCACAGTATCTCAGCTTCTGTAACATTTTGTTTTAAACAGTAATTTTTTATGTTGCATGACTGCTTATTCTGTTGAGCCTCAAGAAAAGCTGGAGCAATAGTATCTATATCCTTCGACTTGTTCTGACAGGTTACATTTATATCTGTAGAATCAGATAAAGTAGGTGTTTTGGATGATGCAAAGTAGCTGCCAACACTTCCTGATAATAAAACATCTTTTTCATTCTCCCTGTTCATATTATGCTTTTATGACTTCTCACTGCTCGTAAACCCATATTGCTCAAACTAAACTTTCATTGGCATAGTTGGCAAAAGGCTATGTTCTTATTGCCTGGTACCTCCCTGCGCCAGGTGAACTTCCAATGCTGTTGAAATGAGCTCTTAAATTGTGACATTTTTTTATCTAAAAAAAAAGAAAGAGAAATAATAAGATGCAAGGAATAAGTTTAAAAGAAGATGAATGTGTCAATATTAAATTTAACTGTAAATAAAACCTCACATTAACGCATAACAGCCACTTCTCATTGCTTATTACCGATAACATACAACACAGCTTATTTAGTAATCTTTTTCAATAAAATAAGAGTATAAAGAAATTTATTAATAAATAAAACTTACTTGTAAATTAAAATTTTTTTCATAAAGCAAAAATAATTTTCTAAAATAATATTCAATTGACAATCCTAATCACTTCAAATAAAATTAATAAATTCAAAAATCTAATTTAATCTATTTCAATTTAATATAAATATATTATATATTACTATATTATGCTGTATATATGTATAAATATGCTATGTATAAATATATTTAGCTAAAAGAAAAAATATAAATTAAAGAAAATCAGGCTAAAAAATTAATGACACGTGCAAAATATTTATGCAAAAAATCTAAGCAATCTATTTCAATTTAATATAAATGTATATTATATTATATTATATTATATAATATATATATATATATATATATATATATATATATATATATATATATATATATATATATATATATAAATGTATAAATATGCTATATTGTCCAAAAGAAGTGTGCAAACTAAACAGAATCAGATTAGAAAATCAATTACCAAGAACACGTGCAAAAACCCGGAAGTGCGAAAAAAAAATCAGTGGTCACCTACATAGCAGAAAAAAAATCAGTGTACTGACGTTTGACCCTTCTGAACCGGCCGGCTTACTATTACAGCAATTCTTGTGACGTAGCTCATCGAGGTGGCTCTCCCGAGGGGAGTTTAGCCGGACGATGACCGAATAGCTAAGGAGTTGGCTTTCGGTACGAAAGTCGGAGTTCGAGCAGTGGCGTAGCGAGAGGGGGTCTATTATGCCCCGAGCGCCACTTGCAGAGGGGCGCCAAATGGTCCTTTTCACTAATTCTATATATATATATTACTATATGTTTTTAAGAAGGGGGCACCAAAAAGGTATCGTGGCCCGGGCGCCAGTTATGCTCGCTACGTTACCGGGTTCGAGCGGCACTCTTTGCATGCATGTTTGTTGCCTTTCGGAATCAGCTTTAAGCTGTAGTTCCCGGTCTAATTAGCTCTCGTGTAGCAAAAATTGACAGTAGCGCTCCAAACCAAAGCAAACCCGAGGGGAGCAGAACAAGCCGCGACGCAAGGATTGGCGCGAAATCATCTTGGCAGTAAATGACACAGACAAGGAAGCTTAGCCTTGAAAATTTTACATTATTTAACTACTTACTAACATAGCAAAAATATATAAGAATTTCTAACACATATATATTAAAAAATCATGCATAATCTAAATTGGTACTTTCCCGTTAGCCGGGCGCCACCTTGAACCAAAATCAAAATGTCGCAAAAATCGTCAAATCTACGTATTTTTGAAATAAAATGAATTTTTTAAATGTTGATTAAATTGGAACCGGATGTTTAACTTTTACAGGCTTTTCTGGCCGTTAGTATTTTTAAAAGCCGCAGGCGCTAAACGCCTATTATTGACATTAGGGAACGCGGCACCGCGATAGACTTCGGTTACTGGATTTCCGGCCGTTACAGGTTAAATAAAACAAAATACAATGTATACAACTCTTTTTTCTGGATGTTTACGTAAAAAATACACTTTCATTTTTGGAATGGAAAAAGAAAAAAAAATTGGCGACATTTTGATTTTGCTTCAAATTGGCGCCCGGCTAATGGAAGAGTACCTCTAAATGAAAACAAAATATATTCTTACCTTGTATTGATGCATAGTTCAAATGAAATTATTTTTTTAATAAAAAATTCATCGTGGTCGAAGTAGCTGGAATTCGTAGCTGGTCGTGCAGAAAGATCCAAAACTCCAGACGATCGACGATTCTTGAAGACTTCAACAATAATACGTGCCACAGACTGCAGATGTCTTTGTTTATGAAAAAAACTCGATCAAGCAGCCAGTCGGAATAAGGTCAAGGTCGTGGTATTCGTAACGTTTAGCTAATTTTATATACGTAGGGTAGTTACCGCGAGGGACAAAGAGAAGGGGAAATTCCCGTTTTGATCTTTTCGCTGGGATTTAAAGAAACGGCCACTTGCAAAACAAAATTCCAAATTTTCCCCTGAGTTAAATGAAACCTCCCTGAGTTTTCCCTGAGTTTTTCCAGAAAATGATTCTTCCCTGAGAATTCCCTGATTTCCCTGAATTCCCGGTTCTGTCGCCACCCTGTATTATGATTTGTTACAGTTTACTTAAGTTTATTTCATGTTACTTTCAAGATTTTTGCTATCAGGTTGGTATGTTGTTGATTTCAAGGTATTAATTATAATAAACTATTCTGTATTAAACAGCTCTTTAAAATCATCCCTGTTCCACCTATTTAAAACAAGACTTATTTTTCCAGGCAATTAACACTTTTCTTTGACTTGAGCATATCAAGCAAAGCAACTTATTTATTTTTATTGTAATTTCAAATTTTTTTCTGGCATGTAGAACCTTGGCAAGAAATTTGCCAATGTGCAACAAATTTGCCATTACTGATGTATAAGTAATGTAGAAGAATAATTATATTAAAATTATTTCATTCAATGAATAGTTTAATTAAGAGAAAGTAATTTTTCTAATCTTTATTATACACTGCTGGCCACTGTAAATGCAACACCCTGAAGGAAACATGCAAATAACATGAAATTTACAACATGCATTAGCGGAGGTGAGATATGCAAATGATTAGAATTTCAGCGCAGACGCACATCACGCGCGCCTGTGGCGCAACTTCAAAGCGCTATTTAAGGCTTGGAGATTTCGAGTTCGGCAATTGTGTTTTTTCAAAAAAACGATCAATTATGCCTCGTCGAAAATAGCGATCATCTTTTGATCAAGTATCCGAGTTCGACAGAGGAAGGATAGTGGCCTACCGAGATTGTGGATTATCTTTCAGGGAAATCGGGGGTTGTGATATCTCTTGTCTTTCTTGGTGTTGCAATTTGGGTGGCCAGCAGTGTATTTCAAATGAAATTTCCCCAACTAAGTTTAATTAATAAAATTAATTTATTTCTATTGCCTTTGTTATAAAAGATGGCTAACATCTTCAGCAAAAAAACATATACGTGCGGGGGGTCAAGATAGGGACATATTCTACAGTGGAGTTAAATCGATTTATCACTAAATCGCGATGTTAGACTGATGATAAATCGATTTAAGAAATCTCTAAATCGCCCAGCCCTATTGCTTATGTACTCTTTCCGTACTATTATATTTCATACTATTAAATTTACAAAACATTAGATGGTAGATGTTTGAAACACAAGAAAATATTTAATAAATATGAAAAAAAGAGATGTATAGCTCATATAAAACATATAAATAATGCCTATCTGATTATTTTCTCCTTGTCATTAAATGTTTAGGGTCATATTTTGATTGTTTATAATCGAGTATTTCAATTATTAGAACTGAAAGGCAAATTAAAAACTATAAATAAAAATATTTTATAGAACAACTAGAATTGTTCACTTCACTTTATAATATCATTTTAGTCTTCGAAGTATTTCATAAATCATTTTCTGTATGTATAAGGATGAATGAAGCTCCCAACACTAAATAAAAATCAGTAAAATTTGTTTAGGAAAGCAAATAAGTCGCTAAATATGGCTTTCCTTTGGTTCTAAGAAATATTTATTTGTGAAACCAAAAATAGCGATAAATTGCCAGCTATTGCAAACCTTATCCACAACCAAACTGAATGCGAGGAAAGCAAAGATGTCGGGCATGCGCAGTCAGGTAATTTGAAATCCTCCCTTTACCTGATCGCTCCTGATTCGGATGCTCAAGATATTTTCCCCTACTATTGCCCCACCAATAATTTTTCTCTTCAATCTACAGGAATGTTAAACTCTTTTAACCCATGGGTAAAAGGAGGGTGAAATCTTAAGTAAAGAACAAGTCATAAATGCGCAATTCATCAAAAAATGCCCTCTGGTGGTGAAATTGTAAACTAATTTTTTTATTCGCTCAAACAAATCCCCATCCCTTCAATATGCCCTACATAAAATTTCATAACTTTCTGAGCAATAGTTTCGACTCTAGACAACTTTACAGTAGGGAAGTTTAATTATGGACACCCTGTGTATATATATATATATATATATATATATATATATATACACAGTGGACGCTCGTTAATTCGAACTCAAAGGTTCTCAGAAAAAAGTTCGAATTATCCGATGTTAAGAGAAAATAAATAACTTTAAATGTGTATCACTGAAGAAGAAACTCTCCTAGTATGTATAACCCCAGAAAATATATTATACTATATTATCTAAAGTTAAACATATTAAAAAGCAATACAGACTTACCTTAATCATTATATGAAGCAGAAGATATGCAGTATAAAGTAAACTTTTATTAAAAATATGAATTACACTTTGGGGAAAAACTGTAAAATGGATGTTTGGTTCTGTTTATGATGCCTACATTGTTCAGCCAGCTTCTTGATTTGAAGTAAACATTTATTCATTTTCAGAGGAAGGTTCCATCTGAATAAATGCTTTCAGAGTCCATTATGGCATTGTCCATTATGGCCGCATTAAAAATATCTTTCGGCAGGTAAGTAGAGAAAAGCCCTGGCAGTTTCCTATCGAAATTAGTGCATACGTCTTCGTTTACATCAGAGCTTTGGCCACATACAGTTTGATAAGAAATATTTTGCCTTGACTTAAATCGAGAAAGCCATCTATCACTGCATTTAAAATCTTCAATACCCATTCTACTTGCCAATTCATCAGCCTTCGTCAGCACTAGGGGCCCATTTATCGGAAAATTTCGAGGTCTAACATTCTGGAACCATAGCAGTAGAGCTTTTTCTAGAACTTCTTGACGCATTTCCCATGAGTTTCCTTCCTCTAGCAAATTTTGATTTTTCCCATGAATCTAAAATTGACTCCTTATTTTTCAAATTAGTTGACAAGGCATTTTTTTTAATGCCATAGTTAGCTGCTAACTTTGTTTTACATTCGCCATTCTCTACTTTCTTTAAAATTTCTACCTTTGTCTTCAAAGTTAGGGTTTTGTACTTTCCACGTGTAGACATCCTGAATTTTTACACGTTCACACCACAAAATGAGGAAGAAAAACTAGACCACATTAACTTGTCTGCACTGCAGTTATAACTGACACAGCTCCCTAGAATCTGTAGTAAAAACTAGTTTTTCTGAAATTCTCAGAAAATCGATCCAAATATAGGAAAATTGCTTTTTCCGTTTAGCACTAATAAGAAGGACAATAGCTACTAACGTTTAGCAGACATGCAATAGTCTAGGAATGCAGGCATGTGCCTCTTTACACAGAAAAGAAATTTTGACACACAAAATAATAAATACAGTGTGTATTTTCTCCATTAAACGAGGAGAAAGAATTTTTTTTTTGTCAAATTTTTAGTTCGAATTAACCGAAGTGATGAAAATTTAGTTCGAATTAATGAGATATTTTTAACATTAACTCCAATACAAGTGTTTTGGGGCCTTTGGATAAGTTCGAATTAACCGAAAGTTCGAATTAATGAGCGTCCACTGTATATATATATATACACATACAGTGCAATCTCGATCTATCGTTTTCGAAGGGATACCTTAAAGTTTGATATCCCTAAAATTTATTTACTCACATACATACCCGTAGTGTAAATCAAGATAAAATTATAAAGTTGTGCTGAAATCCAAAGTAATAATAATAAAAAAAGAAATACACGTAGATACACAGAAATTTTGATTCAATTAAAAGTCTTTAATCGTCTTTTTTTTGGTGGTTTTCTCTCCACAAGTAAACAATATTTTTTTTGCGTTGCAAATTGCATTCTTCATGGTATCGGTCGTTTTGTGAGAGTATGGTTCTAAGAAATATTTATTATGAAGAAGTGACAGCCGTGAATTGTTCGTAACTGGAACCCACACGCACGATGCCCCATTTTGTAGCCAAAGATAGAGAGAAAGACACCGAAATGTAATAATGATCATTTATTTACAAAACGACGATTGTGTACATGAAAGACAAAAAAATACAATTTATTCTGTGAATCGAACATACTTTGCCAGAGTACTCAAATCCAAGATTTTTGGGGTGAGGCTATTCAAGGCTTTGGCTCGCCAGTCATCGTCAAATATGCATGGAGAGTCATTGCACTCCGTTGTTTCTTCGGCAGGATGTGTTTCCGTATCATTACTTTGATCTTCACCCCTAGGAAATAAACAAAACTTTCAATTCAAGAAACAAAAGATCTCAGTATGAAAACAAGCTCGTCGATTCAAATACAAGAGTAAATAGTCGGGCGAATTTTTTCGAACAGCATTCGTGACTGATCCGAAGAATTCGTAGATCATTATCAGGCCCGATCGAGCTGCTAGTGAAATGCGTGTCCAGTCAATTTTAACGCTTTTATGAATTCAATTTTACTTTGTTTTGTTCGAATGATGCGATTTGGGAGAAATATCCAAACTGCCCTTATCCACTGGACACCACAGATGCTCCAAATACCGAGCAACAGAGTCAGCTGTTTCACATGTACCTACAGTATAAGGGTTCGTACTTAAACTTTGAGACATATTTGCAAAAAAATTGAGTCAAATTTTATAGTCTTTCTGCATGACGGATGAAAATCTTGCAGCCTGAAATAGTCCAAAGTAAGAAATTGACTGTCTTTGGGTTTGAATACAAATTTTATTACCATTTTTTTATAAATTCAAGATTGATCATAAACTTCCATGACACGTTGTCTTTCCAAATTTTTAAATAATTTAGGTTTAAAATCTTTCATCAATATGAGTAATAGTAGGAATAGAAATGATGCAAACACACAACACAACAATGAGAACAACATTATTAACACTGCAAATGAAGCGTCGAAAAAGAGCCACTCCAATTTCGGATGTTACCGTGGCAAATTTTAAAAATGGCGCCTTCTCAGCTCAAATAATATATTATTGGAAAATAGCCTACTTGACAGAAAAATTATGTATTTGAGAGAAAGAATTTTTATCTATCTTATAGAAACAAAAAAAATCCATAAATTGGATGATAACTTGTGACATAATAAAATAATGACTCGAGCCTTTATGGCAACCAATGGCCTGATAGTGTCTCTACAGAAATAATCATTCCATCGCTCTTAATGCACACCTCAGTAAGAGCAAAATCCTACCGTGCAGAAAATAACACAAAACAGTATAGTAAAAAATCATAACATATACTTACTTATAGTTTATTATAGGGTCTCTTTAATAATATTACATAGTTCAAAATATTTCCTTACCATTCGGCACATCTTGAAATTATAATATTAAACAAAAGTTATATATTTGAAATTTGTAATCGTACATCCTATTTACACTAGCAGGGCAGTCTATATTTTTTCTATTTCTTTATGATGTTTTGTTTTACAGAAAATCTCGGAATTTTTCTAGCATCCGACTTTGCTCTTTTTAAAAATTCATTGTCAAATCGTTCTTCATAACAGTGTCCTTATGGGTTCATTTTGCATATTAGCAAATTTTCTAAGGTTTCCCTCGACATAGAGGACCTGAACCGAGTAGATATTTTTGTTACGTAACTAAAAAATCCGGTAATAATAGTGTCCATTCCAGAAGATGGATTAAAAATCCGGAAAGTTGACAGGTCTGTTAATGTTTCCTTAAAATTTTCAGGCATGAAAAACGGCTCCGTCTACAGGTAATAGAAATCTCGGAGCTATGACATTTGGAAATGGGCATTTCTTGAATTCAGCTGTTTACAATAAATTGTCAAAATATTTTATGATTAGATTTAACTGCATCTTCATTTGTTTCATATTTTGACACCAGACCCGATAAGGTGTACTAGCATTCACAGCAAAACTTTCAACCAAGTCTAATTTCGAAGTCACTTACCTTTCTGTAGTCAGTTTCAACAGTTTAGTGATTTCAGCCTGGAACAAAGCCTTCGTATCCTGCCAGGTTGGGTTTGAAATGATGTCGAACTGAAAGGAGACAATCGCCATACAATATTGATTCACAATTTAGCACAGATAAAAATACAATGCTCTCGACTAAACTATTTCTATAACATTTTGATGCATAACCACAAAATGTATTCCAACATTTTAAGTGAGGGATATTCACTAAAAGTGTCCAAACAGTGACTTGATTTTTATACATATATAAATGGTTATGATCACAGAGATATAAAAATATATATATATATATATATATATATATATATATATATATATAGAGAGAGAGAGAGAGAGAGAGAGAGAGCAAAACTTCTCTAAGGCAGCCAGTCATGGTTACAGGGAAAAAAAAAGTGGCTGTTTTGAGGGGTGGGTAGATTGAGCAATTTCACTCAATACACACACACACATATTTGTGTATGTATACATACATATATATATATATATATATATATATATAAATACACACACACATATATAGATATATATAACAAATATGTGTATTAATATGTGTCTAGGGTATGGATCGTTATAAACACTATTTTTTGTATTCAAACAGTGAAATGCATAAACTTGATTCTTATACATTTATTAACAGTCATGATTATAATGAAATAAAAATTTCTAGGACTAAAGAAAGAAAAAAAATCTCAGACATACTACCTCGAGGTCTTTCGAAATGACTAAATGTTCAGATTCTGCTTTATTCACGTCAGAAACAATCTCGGCCGCCTGCAGCATTCCGAACGGAGTCCTCCTCACGTTTTGAGCCACGTTCTCCTGAAAGGCATAATTCTAGTAGCAGCTAAACTTTGATACACTCTGTAACAACATTCGAAGGATTTTCAGAGTGAAGACTGTCGAGATAAAACATCAATAATTTCAGGGGTACAAATATTTTTATGAATGACATTTAACCTGATCATAATATAACGAGGCACAAAACTTCTGAGGATTTCAGAATGGACGGCAGGAAACTGTAAGAGTTCAGGTACAAAAATCTACCGATTTCTGTCTCTAAATTCCCGATTATTCAATTTCATATTTCTAATATGGGAAATACACGTGACTCTCTTTTAAGAAAGCAGCCTTAACCCATTTTGTTAAAAGTCAATTACAAAAATTAAAACAAGATTTCATGCAGTAAGGAAACTAATAAGTAAGACTAATAAGTAACTGACATCCTAGTGACCCCATAAAGAGTCCTCTAAAATATACCTCGGGACAAATAAAATTTGAAATAATTACAAGATAAAAAGAACTTTTTATAAACTACGTTTCTAAAATTTCTGTCAAATCCTACAAGCTTGACAATTCTATGTATCAATAAATACTTTTTTAAAATTTTTTGGATGAATTACCCCATCCACTCGAAAGAAAAAGGAAGTCGACGGGAAGTTAACTCGCGTTTAACTTTTCGTTCCCGTCCCGGCCAATAGAGGGCTGAACCAGTCTACTAAACAAAATGAACTGAAAATGGATTCAAATCTGCTTGAAGATTGCTAAAAGTATATAAAAAAAAAAAATGCATTGTCATTGTGTTCCGAGCTATTCTAAAAGTTTCAAATGTCTAGCTAGTCGAGAAGTGAGTTAAAAATCGATTGCAAGATTTGTACTGGACAAACACACAAACAAACAAGAAAGCGAGTTAATAAAAACATGGTAAAAATTTTTAAAAAATAAACATCTGAAAACAGATAAACTGTGGAACCTCAATCTATCGTTTTTATAGGGACCAATTGCACGGGACAATAAATGCGGGAACATAACAATGGAATATTATCAACGGAACTGGATGAAGTAAATGACACTTGCAGGAAAACGATCAACATTCCACTGTATATAAATAAATGTTATGCCAAGAATTCTCAGAGGGCGTCATAAAGTAAAACTGGTCACAATTTGGAATATTTCCCGACTTGTGGACTCGACAATTTTGAGCCGATCTCTAATGGCTACAAACCTTTATGCCAGCATTTCTCTGTTTTCTAACCGTACACACCTCGGTAAATTTTTTTTATCACCGATTGTACTTTAGGGTCAGGAGTTTGAAGTCCCCCCCCCCCTTCCGAGGCAATATAGATCATGCAAATCAGATAAGTCATCGACTCATTTTAATCCTACCTACTGCTGTTGATTCGAATATTTTGTGAATTCAAGAAACATAATCATTTGAAAATGGGATAGCGTTCATTCTGTGGACGCATTCTTCTATAAACGTACACGGGAGAATTCTCGACAAGTGTGTGGTTTTTACCACCTTTCGTTATTCGATAACTAATGCTGTTCTGACAATTACAGGGTGGTTTTTCTGCCATTATTAAAAATATTCTGCATACCCCTCCCCAAACCCTGCAGCACGTACCCCTAGGGGTATACAAACAACCGATTTATGGCATCGGAAAGACCGAAACCTCGAATCCCAATCTAACATGATTGGTCGATCATGCACAGAAAGATAAATACCTAGATTTTGTTCTTGTTAAGGGCCCTTTAGTGTGTTACTGCAGACAATTACATTGAACAGAAAAGGATTCCGAATAATGACTGACAGACTGCAGCAAACCGGCACATCCTTCACAAATCATAATACATCATCAAAGTACAATAAATGACCAGGAATGACGAGTAACACAAAATATTATGCAATATTTGAGTTATTTTTTTTAATGTAACACACACGCTGATAACAAAAACTTGATGTGTGGGCATATATTCTATAATACGTATGCATACTGCCATTAACAAGAAGTCTCATCATGTTGGCTCGTTTTCACAGATAAAATGAAACATACCTTATGTAAAAGTCCGTCTTCTTTCTCTTCTTCTGGGTATGACAAAGTTAACAAGTTCTGGAATGAGAAAAGAGCATTCACGAGTTAAAATAGTAATTGAATAACATGCAATCAAAATATCTGAACTGTTTAGATATTAAAAACACCCCATGGTATGAAACGTCGTTGAATATTTTATGACACTGCCTAACTGATTTGCTCGAACTCGGCTCACAAAATGGTCCGATCAAATTTTGTTTTCTTGAATCCTAGATATCTATCCCACATTCCAAAATTTTCTCCACAAAACTTAATTTCAGCTTCTTGCAGCAAAATGCACACCCCCTCAAATTTGATTTACATTTCGATATCATCTCGGCCTCTATTTTATGTCCAATACCAGGTTCTTGTTATTAAATTTTTAAGTTTTTGTTTCAAGATGTGGCCTTATCATTTACCATTAGGTCTTTTTTGGTCCCAAATTTAGTAATTTTTAAAAAGCCTCAGAGAATAGTCTACCTACCTACTATGATGTCACAACACGAGTATCACTTATCTTAACTCTGTCGTTTAATTTATAAAAATTAAATTAAAATTTTCAACTTGACAAAAAGTTCGAAATTTTATTATGGGAAATAGATAATAGTACGACAGAAGAAATAATCTAATTGCAAGCGAACTAGTCGACGCCTTCCAAACAACAGTAAATATTACGAAAAAATCAACCTTCCGATTTTGCTATCAAAAATTTTTAACCAACAAAATTATTGGTCGATCTCGACCACAAAAACTGTGAAATACGTCTTGTACTTGCAAACCCATACACCGGGAAGATGTCAAGAGGCGATTCAAAAAAAAAAAGAAAAAAAAAAGTAGAGGAATGAGGAATGGTGTTTCGAAATGTAGAAAAATAATGAAAAGGATGGACCCCATAGAATGTACAATAGGCTACAAACAAGTTGCAATGACACTAAATGCTTGCCAGAGATGATATTAAATTTTGTGAATTTCCCATTTTAAAGCTCTCTTTTTGCATCGTCAACACGATAATGCATTTGATGCATTATCGTGTTGTTGTTTCTTATGCCCCCTGGCTGCAAGTTCCAGACCAGGTCCATAGAGGCTTCAGTGCACAGCTCTGGTTTGTAAACAGAGTCTGTCTTAGCCAGTTACCACCTCAATTTCCATCGAGCACCCCCGGGGTGACATCTGGGGGGATTGTACCCTCTCCCACCCTCTCTAACCTTCATAGGGGTACTTTCCAGTCTGTGAATTTAACGTGCCCATATCAGGCACAGAGGTATTTAACGGCACGTGCCGGGATTCGATCCGAGCACCCTCGGTACCGAAAGCCAGCGTGCTACCACGAGGCCACCTCGAGCCCATGCATTATCATAGATCTAAAAAGTTTTGCTTTGCCGTGTCGACACAATTTATCGACGCCAACTCGAAATATTTCTAAATTCTTTGTCTTACCTGAGCTTCGTCGATGAAAAACAGCCGTGATTTTTCTTGAAAACAGCCACTCACGTTATTGGCAACGTCAGACGGCACAAACAAAGCAGATACAATGGTCGAATCGCCGACTTTTTCCACGAAATCTGAAGGCTGGGGATAGTCTGGCTTGAAGACTTTCACTGAAAAAGAAAATGGGATTGAATGTCGCAAGATTCGACTCTTTTCATATTGATAAAAGTAATTACCATTTACTTACGATTCTGATCTTTACAGAAGGCCGCAATACTGCCGGTCGCATCGTCGCTGACCAACACTTGCACTTCAGCGTGAAGTATCCAAGAAACTGTCGAAATTGGAATAAACAAGTTCAGTTCAACCACACATTTTCAGACAGAACAACTGGGTATTTTACTACAGGATTCGCGGAAAATTCATACACTATTACTGAGAATAACACACCTGTTAATGTCGAATAGTCCCACGCGATTATGCAAGAACCATCGTGTCCGAGTAAATATTTAGAACCCGATTGGCGGCCGAACAACAGCTGCCTACATAAGAGGAAAAAAAAAAAAACAATCATTCATTCAAATCACTTTCATTAAACAAATTCCACGTAACTTCTTTATAATTTTGACAAGTAATGATAAGTGACATTAGTTTTCACAATTATTGACTAAGTAAATAGTTATTATAAAAAAAATTCATTCTTTTATTTATAAATGTTACGTTACTCAGATACTGCAACTGTAATATAATAGAGCTAGGGTTGTTGGAAGATGAAAGTTTATAAAGAGACCTTTTCTTTAAAAATAAATAAATAAAAATAAAGAGAGAGAGAGAGAGAACAAAAAGAGGATAAGGTATGGAAATATACAAATATAAACGTTGATTTACACCTATCGACAATAATTCAGATTCAATACATAAAGAAAATAAAAATACAATTTCTGAAAAAGAACGTTCTTAATTTAAATATAATCACTCTTTCAAATATTTTTTTATAAATAAAACAAAACAATAACTTTAAATTTATAATACTAATAGCTAATCATAAAAATTATAAATTAAAAAAAAAAATTCCCCATCAGACGCTCGCGGTCATAGGTCTCCCATTTCCTTGAGCTAATAACTACCGATAGCCACGTGCCATCACTTTTTCTGTTGTTAAAAAATTTGCTCATACAGTAGACGACATAAAATTTCGTGTCTATAAAGGTCGATTTCCACAAAGAGCACATAGTGTCACGAACACCCACTTTAACCACCACTCCAAAAACAGAGTTTCACTCGGGACAATCCCTCAAAAATTGAGTCACCGCAGGGAATGTTTGTAAATATTTTTCATTGCCGAAAGAGAATGTTGCAGTTTAAAAAAAAGATTGGATTAAAAGTAACTAAGAAAAAAAAGAGCACGTGTTTTCTTTAAAAGAGATATTCTGGCAAACCTATATACTACTGAATTTTAAAGTCTATGCTTCAAACGGCATCTAGCTGCTTATATGAGTTTTCCAAGCTCTAATAATTGATACATGAATAACATTTTTGATTCCCCCCCCCCTCAATGTAAAGTATACATAAGAAACCACGATAACTCCAGTTGCATACATACCGAATGTTCCCCTCCATTTTGGTGGAGAAAAGCCTGTCTATCCACGAAGGTCCTTCCACATTCCACAGTGTGGCCACACTTCCGAATGCTACTGCTACAACAGAGCCATCCTCGGAGAAAGAGGCACTGCCCGCAGGCAGGTCTTTGTAGCAGCCTGTGAACTCGTAAGCCCAACTCTCCTTGCTACCTAAATTAATAAAAAATCATCATAGACCCGATCCTTTTAGAGGCAAACATGGGTTTGATTTCCTGAACAAATAGTTATAATAATCTATACATATAAAACAGTTCCGTCACGGACTGACATACAACGCACAGACCAAACCACCGGACCTAAAGTGCAGAAATTTTGCATGGCGATTCTTCTTATAGTGTAGGGGTGCTCTCAGAAAGATTTTTTTACATTAAATTTTTAAGCTGTTTTAGTAACTTTTTTTAAGTTTGCATTTGAAATAATCATTGGAGGGTTAAAAAATTTATATCGCGAGAATGATCCTAAAAATTCCTTTAAAATGAAATCATTTTCGAATCTTTATCTCGATTTTCTGATTTTTGGTGAATTTTTAAAGATTTATTTTTAGAATTTAATGTATTAAATGCCGATCGCATGATTTCTTTTTCTGGTACTTTAAAAAAATTTATCGTCACGTCCATAACAATGAAATAGACACAAAAAATTTTTTTTTCTCGCTAATGCGGCAGACGATCGGACATTATCCAAAAAAATATTAAAATACAGTAAAAGATATGATCCTCAAACTGAACTATATTCTTTAGTATGTCCTATTAGATTTAATTTGAATATTTTCTTCTATATTATTTTGTCTATAAAAATATCCGTTACAATTTTTTCATAAATATATTTTCTCGTGCTTTTTTTTTACACATCAACTGCATACATTGTCCGTTGTATTTAATTCGAATGTACTCCGTAGTAAAGTACGGGTATTTAGCTACTAATATATATATATAATTAATGACAATTTACAGGAACTATTTAATTATTCCAACACTAATTAATTTTCCTGACAAGCCATTGAAAGAAATGAAAGGTCACCTTTGTGATGAGTCCATATCTTGAAGTTTCCGTCATGGCTGGTGGTGATGGCGAGAGGTTGCACATCCTCCTGCTTGCCTGAGGGTCTGAACAGGACACAACCGAGTTCCTGATTGTGGGGCTGCAGCACGTTGGTGTTCAAGGTAAATCTGAAACACACAACCACTTCAATGGACAGGACACATTAACTATTTGAAATGCATTTCATTTTCAAAGTTAGAAGGTTGTAGAGGGTCCTATATCAACTTAATATTCATCATTTATTAATAATATTTTTGAATTACTCTGACAGAGAGACAAACTTGCACTGCTAAGCTGTGTCATAGCGAGTTATTGGTGCAAATAAATAAATAAATTTATATATATATATATATACAGATTTGGATATAAGCATTTTCATCCTGGTCAATAACAATACAAAGAGAAAATGTAAAAAAAAAAAATTTTTTTGTATTTTCATAAAGGTAATCATTGACAGCAATATAATGAAAATTTTTGTATTTCGACTCGAAAATAAGTACTTTTTAAGGACCAGAAAATAAACACCTCAAAAGCAAAAATAAGTCCTTTTTAAAAACTTTTGAAGGGCCCTTTAAAAGGAAACTGAACACAAGGAGTTCTTCAGGATTTTTAAAGACCAAACGAACCCCGTAGGAAGTTTGTGCGAGAATTTAGATGTGAACAATGGATAGATTACTCGAGCCGAAAATTTCCCACAACACTGAACAATAGCAGTGCAGTGGGCCATTGTCGACACCCATTAGAGTTGGACAAAGAGTAGCAAAAACGAATAGATAGCAAACAAACACAGTTAATGAACATAAAATAGACCTCCCTTTTCCTATATCGCTCGAGCTAAATATTGAGCGGTGAGGTAGGATGACCTTGCAGGTATATACTACTCTTTCAGGGCATTCTGAAAACAGGTGTAACTAAAAATTACAGATTCTTGAGATAGGACGTTGTTGAAAGGAGTGAGCGATATGTCATTCAAATTCGGTAATGTCTCATTTTACACTGGATAACCATCAATAATAAAAATTACCGATGAATTCCAAAATTTTTTACGTAAAAACCTCCAGAAGGTGCAATATTTTTCTTTGACTCAACTGGAAAAAAAAAAAAAAAAAAATCAAGCAAAATTTAAAATGATACTTGGTAGAACTTGGGAAAGCCAGAAAAAAGAAACCGAGTTATGTCATTAATGTCTAAAATCTGTGTATGAAGTTTGGTTTGCATTAAATGTTAATCAGACACTGTACACAAAACGTAACATAGAGTTAGTGCTATCAACAGTCTAAAACTGAAGAGTTAAAGATAGTACATTAGATTAAGCAGAAAAGATTGCATGAAAATTTCATACAATTATATCTGAGGGGAAATTGTACAATAAAGAAATAAAACTCTCCAACTTTATACTTAAACGACAATTTTTAAACTTTAAAATAAGAAAGAGCTACTTTTAAGTACATTTTACTTACATTGCTTCAAATTTGAATCTGTCGGCTAAGAGAGTTTAATCAAGGCTATTTTACTGTTACCTGCTGAAAATTTGTACATTCAATTTCAAAATTTTTAATTTTTAAATTTTCAGGGGTCATAGCAAGAGAAGAAAAAAATATAGGAGTTTAAAAGAAAAAAATATAGGAGTTTAAAAGAAAATATAGGAATTAAGTAGAAAGTAGATTGCTGGAGCGTAAGTACACAAACAAAACTGAGTACCATTATCAGCACGATTCTACAATGTGTGAAGTCACAGCCCCAATTGGGTGCCAGTAAAATAATCTATATTAAATAAATGCAAAACAATTTATAAACAGAAGTTTAATAATGTACTACATGCTTGCTGAATGGACATATTACAGATGTAAAAACAAAAAACAAAAATTATTTTTTAACTTTTTTTCCCAACATATTAATTTGCAGTTCAACTTTTTTGAGTTCTTCTCCCTTTTCAGTAAGCATTTTGTGCCTGGACTGTAGAAGGGCTTGTGCAGAGCATACTTCTGCCATATTTTATTATTCTGAACTGCTTTTGATAGTCTCATATTAGCTTCACCAATTAAAGAATGACTAGAATCCACTGCTTTTTGTAAATGTTTTTTCTTCACTTCTAAATTTTTCAATTCATCATCACATTTCCTCTTTGAATTTAAAGCCCCTCTTTCTTCTTCTTCCTTTTTATTTTTTTCTAAGTATTCTTTATACATCTTGTAGGTTTCTCTAAAATATTTTAACATCTTGGGAGAGACGGGAATTTTTGTTACATCACCGCCTCTGCTTCTGATTTCTGCCTCAACTGCACGAAGACTGTTAATTGTCTTTTCGTTCAAAGAGGCACGAGAAGTTGTCACATAGAGACAATTCACAGAAAAACCACGTTCAACATCAGCCTGTCCATGATATATACTCAATACTGTTTTAATGAGTTTAGAGAGGTAAGGATATTTGACACTGCCAAAATTATTTCTCATTTGTAGTATAGTCGACCAGTAATCCTTAATTCGTTTGGTGCAACCTGAGGGATTTTCTATATTGACTAAATCATCATCTGTTTCCTCATTCATATAAATTTTCCACTCTTCACACACTTTATCGATATCCTCTTTCTTAATTACAGCAGGCATCTGTTTGGCAACTTTTGTCAAGCATCTTAATGAACGCTGTTCATGCTTGACATATGGATATAAAATGTGAATATTTTTCAGCAATACATTGTTTAAAGGAAGGTGTTTTAATAAATAATCAATAACAGCAGCAATAATGAAATTTTTTGCTTCCAAATAAAAATATTTCCTATCTTTTTCTTTAAGTTTCTGAGCTTCTTTTTTGGCAAGAAAACCAACAGAAATCTTTTCTCCTTGTAGTACATTATCAGAATTTTTCAGGTCAAGAGAAAGTAGTCTGGATATAGATTTCTCTTGCATTTTTTCAGTCTTTACAACCCTTGTTAAAAGACTTTTTATTAACTTGCAAAGTTCATCATAAAGAATATGAATCAACGGTTCTTCTACTTTTAAGAAATATTAATTTTAAGAAATATTCTTTTAATGCTTCCAACTGGTTAATAATCCTACTAATGACTGGTATCGTGTCAGCCACCTATTACTCACAAATCTCATTATCATTTCTTCCTCAGTCCCAACTTCAATTTGGACGCCTCGAAAATCTTCTATGCGAGCTGGATATTTATGTAGAAATTTAAATACAGTATCCAAAAAATCTTCAATGTTCCAGTGATTTGCTGCATGAGTCATTGCATGCTTAAAAGAATTGTGCACAATATGCAAGTTACAAGAACCTACTCTGATAAGAGGCAGATAATCTCTATCTTTAAGTCCTTTGTCAAATTTCTTCAAGGCAGTTTTGGTTAACAGGTGGTTAATCAGAGCTTAGGGCTAACAATTTGTTAACTGGTAACTTATTAAGTGCAAGTGTCAAAAATATTTTGTCTTTCAAAATATCTACTTTAGGACCCAGTTCAAAAGCCCGCAGGGAATGACTAACAATTTGGTTACGGTCTTCATCCAAAATCTTAGTGTCTTAATGTGCTTGCAGCATGGTTTTAGGCTTAACTCCAATAATGGACAACTTTCCTAAATCAAAACTTGCTGTTGAATAAGAGAGGAGAAGGGGAGGGAAAAAATGGCTCAAATCTCACAGCATTCAAACATCTGAATCAGTGCAGCCATCTAGTGAGTTAAATCAGAAACAATCTTCCACTTTTTACATAATGTTTTGTGGAGGTATGAATTTTTTAATTTTTGGATAGCGTCTAATAGTAGATGTAAAAAAATATAGGAATTGGTGTGAAAATATAGGAGAATATCTGCCAAATGGAGGAAATATAGGAGGACTATGAGGCCTGATTTTCCTCCCGATTTACATGCTAGAACCAACTAATTCTATGGGGTCCACTTTCAGAGGGGAACAGTGAATCATCATTAAACACAGTTTGTATAAATGTTACCCTAACGAACAGAAATGAAGATAGTGATAAAATTATTAGCTCACGTTTGTTTTTCACAATCAAACTTCCAAAACTTTAGTGTGGTGCGTGGATCAACATCAGGATTAGTCCAATAATCTGTCGTAGCCAACCACAATCCAGTATCATCGAATGCGGCTTTTTGCACATCAATGTTGTAAACAGCAGTATCCCTCTCTTGGCTGATGAAATTTTTAGCTGCTATGTCCAGCTGAAAGAATTAATAAATACAAATTAAACAACATTGCATGGATAAGCCCAATAAGTCATTAGGGACCAACTGCAGCATATGCCTTTTCACAAATCAAAATATCCAAAATTCAAACGACCTCCACTTTTGGCACAATTTTGAACCAACTCTCGATGTTGGCACATCCACAAAATAGGCCACATTGGAATCATTTGACAAAACTATTAAAAGAAAAGTCATTTTTAAAGCCATTAAAACTATTTAACAATTTAGAATTATTCATCCTTACGACTGGAGAGTAATATTTTTAATAAAAATAATAGGAAAAGGCCACTTAGTAGGTAGACATTCTAATTTGGTTTTAACATTGTTTATCTTGGCCACTCTTGTACATATACATGCATACATACACACACACACATATATATATATATACAGTGGAATCTCGATCGATTGTTCATTGAATCATTGTTTTCCCATATGTTTCGTTTATTTCACAAAGTCCCAATGATCATATTGCTTAGTTATGCTCCCGCATCTATCAATCAGTTCAGTCGGTCGCTTTGAAAACGATATATCGAGATTCCACTGTATATGTTGTTCTGCTTTTCTGGGTTCGTTAGGATTGAATAAGAATCGCTTCAGAAAGTTCACACAAAATAAATTTATCATTTTGTAAATTCTTCGGGTGTAGACACAAATTCAAACATAAAAGATGTAACAACTGTTTTCTATACAGCAGAAAATTCTAAAAACACAAGTCAGGATTTACCAGAATTTTCAATACACAGACCTGCCAACCTTAGTGAGAGTAGAATCCTGCAATATTCTACCGTGCATAAAATAATCGACACGACACAAAACAGTATAGTAAAAAATTATAATAAAAGAATTGTAACGTATACTTACTTATAGTTTATAGGATCTCTAAACTATATAACTAAAATAATATTACATAGTTCAAAATATTTCCTTACCGTTCAGCACATCTTGAAATTATAATATTAAACAAAAGTTATATATTTGGAATTTGGAATCGTACATTTTAATGTACTAGCAGGGACCCTGGCAGTCTATATTTTAAGTACTTCTATTTCTTTATAATGTTTGTTTTAATTAATTGCAGAAAATCTCGGATTTTTTGTAGCATTTACTGTAGCCGATTTTGCTCTTTTTAAAAATTCATCGTCAAATTGTTCTGCATAACAGTGTCCTTGTGGGTCCGATTCGCATATTAGCAAATTTTTTAAGGTTTAGCTCGACATAGAGGACCTGAACCGAGTAGATATTTTTGTTACGTAACTAAAAATCCTCTCACCGTCTGCATTACCGTGAGGGCTTGTCAAAAACAGCTTTTTTTTTTTTATTATTATGTTTCAGGAATCCAGTAATAATAGCGTCCATTCCGGAAACCCGGAAGATGCATTAAAAATCCGGCATTGCCGGGGTAAATCCAGAAAGTTGGCAGGTCTGATAACCTTTTTTATAAAGCCCTTAAAAGCAGAAAATGAAATGAGGGACTTTTAAGGACTGGACAAAACAATGAACGATAACATTTTAAGTTAGAGATAGCATAAGCTGAATGGAGTGAAGGGACAAATGATTCCCTTCACATCATGACAACGAGACTCACGTTATAGAGCTGTTTTTGTTGTTTGATGTCGTAAAACTGGAGGTGGCCCGGCTTTCCATTCATGACCAGTGTCTTGAGGTGAGAATTATACAAAAGTCCAACAGGTAACAGCTTGTCGTACAAGGGCTCGCTTCTGGTCAAACCCTGAATAACTTGGACAATGTTTCGCTGAGCATCCACCACTTGAAGCACTGAAAATGCAAGATCATAACAATTCAACCAATCACAAATGTTCGCAATTACTTAAAGGCTCGCAAGTGCTAGTATAAATATTTTTTTTTAAAGCAAAACCTACAAATGTTATAAATTCAGATGGATTTGTTATCAGTGTTCAACTATCCTAAATAAGTTAAAATATTCCTAATACTTGTACATTTTATGAGACGAGCCGAGTATACAAACTAAGGAGTCCCATGTTATACATCAAAACTGAGAAATAATTTCGGATCCTTACCATTATCGGAATGTGTGGTCAAGACATAGTTGCCGTCTTTGGACAACACTATGTGTGTGATGGGAGCACCCATTCTAGGCAATACAAATTTTTCTTCTGCAAACAGATTCCATTTCACAAGGGCTGCCTCACCTCCTCCACTATGGACATGGGATCCTGAAATATAGAACGGAATCTTATTCAGATTTATTAATTACGAAAAATTCAAAAGATATTCCATGTAGAAGCATTTGAATGGATATCAAATACACTCGTACTTATACACAGTTGCCATCACGTGGAAAACAATTTTTAGAAAAGACATACATTTCATTTTTGCTGGATAGAATATGATATGATCATTGAGTACATTTCACCCTTTTTTTTAGGTTATCTATATATATGAAACAGTTCCGTAACTGACTGACAGACAACGCACAGACCAAACCGCTGGACCTAAAGGGATGACATTTTGCATCGAGATTGTTCTTACGGCACAAAGAGAGATTTTTGAAAAATTCTTCTTAGATTTTTTTAAATTAAATTTTTAAGCTGTTTTTGAAACATTCTTTAAAGTTTGAATTAAAAATAATAATCGTAGGGTGATAAAATTTATATCGCGAGAAAGATCCTAAAAATTCCTTTAAAATGAAATTTGTTTTTCCGAATCTTTACCTCGATTTTCTGATTTAGGGTGAATTTTTAAAGATTCATTTTTAGAATTTAATTTATTAAATGCCGATCACGTGGTTTCTTTTCTTTTTGTGATGCTTTAAATTAATTTATCGTCACGTGCATAACGAAATAAATTGACAAAAAAAAAAAAAAAAAAAATCTTGCTAATGCAGCAGACGATTGGACATTATCCAAAAAATTTTAAAATACAGTAATAGAAATGTTCCTCAAACTGTACTATATTCTTTAGTATGTTCTATTAGATTTAATTTCAATATTTTCTTCTAGATTATTTTGTCTATAAAATTATTCGTTACGATTTTTTTTTATAAATATAAATTTTTTGCCATTAATTGCATACATTGACCGTTTTATTTAATTTGAATGTACTCCGTAGCGAAGTATGGGTTTTCAGCTAGTATTTTATAAACCTAAAAATTATGAAAACTTTAACGCTCACTTTGAAAACCTCGCTCTTTCAAATAAAAGTTTGATAAGCATACAAATTTCAGACTGGATGAACAAAATGATTATCAAATATCTTCCATGAAATAATTTTGAGCTGTAATCATTATTAAATTGTTAAAGGTATCATAACCAAAATAAAAGTCAATTTGGAAAACCTTGCTCATTTTAACAAATTCCAGCAATTAACATCAGTGTTTTAGGTAAAACATTTTTCATAGCAAACTTACATAAAACAAGATAGACCAAAAATATCTTTTTCCGCTGATTAAATATTTCAAAATATCAATGGGTAAAAAATTCAGCATTAAAATTTTTATATTCATGACTTTTATCCTGTTTAATGTCATTGATTGTACAGGACCAACTTCATTATATCATACTAGCGGCCCGTCCCGACTTTGTCCGGGTTGAACAAAATATTATACCAATAAATTTCCAGTTGATAGCCAATAAATTGTAAATCTTTTTTTACCTAAATAATAACCTAAATAATACATTAAATTAATTTTATGTTAGTTAATAATTAAAATAAATTTTTTAAAAGTAAAAGGCGTGCCGGAGAACGGCTAGGTTCGAACCGCTAGCGTCAGAACAGAAGCCCACCGCGATAGCACCACGATAAGGATCGTTGAAATCTTCGGAACAAAAAGCGGTAGAAGACAGTAGCGGAAACAATGGAGATTGTTAGGATTAAGCTCCTAACTTTATTTCTACTGATCAGATATACATAATATATAGCCTATGTCCATCTGGAATAATGTACCTTTCAAACAGTGAAAGAATTTTTCAAATAGGTACAGTGGTTCTGAAGATTACCCTCCACGTACAAAATCCCCTCTCTCTTTATATATTAGTATAGATAGCACCACGCTAAGGATCGTTGAAGACTTCGCCACAAAAAGCGGTAGAGGACAGTAACGGTAACAATGAAGATTGTTAGGATTAAGCCCCTAACTTTATTTCTACTGATTAGATATACATAATATATAGCCTATGTCCATCTGGAATAATGTACCTTTCAAACAGTGAAAGAATTTTTCAAATAGGTACAGTGGTTCTGAAGATTACCCTCCACGTACAAAATCCCCTCTCTCTTTATATATTAGTATAGATAGCACCACGCTAAGGATCGTTGAAGACTTCGCCACAAAAAGCGGTAGAGGACAGTAACGGTAACAATGAAGATTGTTAGGATTAAGCCCCTAACTTTATTTCTACTGATTAGATATACATAATATATAGCCTATGTCCATCTGGAATAATGTACCTTTCAAACAGTGAAAGAATTTTTCAAATAGGTACAGTGGTTCTGAAGATTACCCTCCACGTACAAAATCCCCTCTCTCTTTATATATTAGTATAGATAATAGGGGAGAGATTTTTAAATTAAGGGTGTTTCAAAGAGTGTGCATGTAAACTAAAATGAAAGGAGAGAGACCATTTGAAATAATTCAATACATATTTTTACAGAAAACTTGTCCTCTCTAAGTGCTTAATGGAGATTTTGGTCATTTTGAATTGAACGATTGACTATTTATAACTGTTAAGAAAAATACCTTCAGGGGAAAAGGCCAAATCTGCAACAGGAAGAGTGTGCCAGTGATAAAGAGATCGTATTGGGTGATTGCTTTCTAAAACGTTAGACCTGAAAAACAAATTAAAACATTTGAAAAAGTAACAATAAATATCACCTGTCCACTTGACTATATTTTTCGCATTTCATCATTGCAGAATTATTATAAATTCCTTTACATTAGGAGAAAGAACATATAAAAAGAAATCACTGATTTAGAAATATATTGCCATGATATACCAAATAAACCAACATGCTGTTATGGTCAAAGGAAGCAATCATACTAATGAACTGCCCACAGCCTGAGGGAAGTCTCTTATATACAACTTAAGAACTTTCGAAAAAATAAGGTAAATTAGCATAAAAAATTAACATAAACAGGAACTTTCTCGAAATTTTGACATAAATTACAATGAAAGTAAAACCAGAAGTTACTGACTGGATTCGAACCGACGACATGTGCTTTAACCATTTGGCCATGCTGCTACTTGCAGTTACCTTCGGAATGTGGCAATCTATATACAGTAACCACCGCTTATAGTGATCAACCGTTTATAAGAATAAATATCGCGAAAACAAAAACAAATTTATTATTTTCATGTTAAAATTTTCGCTTTAAATAATCAATCCACCGGTTTTAAGAATCAGTTTACACTCTTCGCTTTCCTTTCATTAAAAAAAAAAGAAAAAAAGAAAAAAAAGAAAAGCCACTTAAACCCTCAAAAGGCATCAAGTTCTTTCTTCTTTTTTTTTTAAAGAAAGATTTATAAGATGTGAATGGAATATAGTTGTAAAATTCATCCCTTTCTTTGTTAGACATAACATAATAGTTTCTCCTTAAATGCTTTAGCACAACACTGTCTTATTACTTTGACCCAGAGGCATCTTTACCCGACCAGGTCTGATTTCACTTTTCTCCACTGACAAACAAAAATAGGGACTCTTTTTCCCCCCCCCCTTCCACATCCCGGTTGCGGCTTCCTGGACCCTGAAACACAAAAATCTTCGGTGAAGTATCCACTATCATTTAGGCAAACGTGACATTAGTAGATTCAGCACGTTATCACACCGTGAAACGTAAGCTAGAAGGTGAATCTTGTCTGAGACTATTTATATTGAGAGAGGTATAAACAGCCTCCCGAAAACTTCATGACATCAAACTACCACAGAAAACTTTTTCTTGCTCCCTTCCTGTAGCTGAAATGTTAAAACTGTTAAGCAGGTATCTTGTAACAAATATTGGATTTTTTTCTTCTCTCACTATAATCATGCGTATTTACTTATAGGTCTAGAAATGAAGTTGTATTTTTAAAATTATAAAAAATATTTTTAATAAAAGATAATTAACGTAAATTAAAGAGCATTTTATGGTAAATTATCTAATATATGTATATATAGGTGTGTATGTGCCTGTCCAAAAACCTAAATTTCGGCTATAAGAATCAACCGCTTATGAGAATCAAAAACAGTAATAACAAACGTGATTCTTATAAGCGGAAAACACTGTACTTCAGTTGCTAAGCCGACTTTTTGGGCAGTCCGTGAGAGAAAACGACTGCATCCATTAACTTCATTTTGGTCTTAAACGAAAGATTGTAATCTGTAGATGTCTCAAATTTGGTTTTTGTAACCCCAATGTCTATTATCCATTAGCGATAATTTACAGTCAAAAATTGATTTATGCACACTCTCAGTGGCATGTTTCAATCTGGCTTTAGAAACCAACTGTTTCTACGCATGCTCGGTGACACGTTTTAATCATAAACACGTTTATTCCGAGGAGTCTCTCTAGATTTCTCCCTGCCATTTTTATTTTCATTTTCATGATAATTATGCTTGTGAAATATAAGATTAAACCTGATGGAAATTGTTTGTTTTCCGCTGTTTATCGAGCGATAATTTACAAAAAAAAAAAAATTGCTTTCTGCTCAGTGACATTTTTAAATCTGGCTTTAGACACTCACTAAGCACGAGGCTGCTTAAACAAATTAATTTGTTTCTGCGCATTATTATGAATTTCAACATTTCGCAACGATGTGTTGAATATAATTTGTGTATTAGTACATTTATTTGCTATCTAGCTGTCATGTTTTGACGGGTACCAACTAGTATTTTAAAAAAAGATACAAGAATTTATCAATATAATGAATGTACTTTAATATATCCTAAAGTTAAATAATTACAACTATAACTGCCTCAGAGCATGCTGGAGATTTTTGTTTCAAGGACTTGTCTTAATATTTAGGTTTTGGCCAGAAATTAAGGGGTGGGAGGGTAATCAGAAAATTCTTTAACACAAGAAGAAGAAGAAGAAGAAAAAAAAAAAAAAAAAAAAAAAAAAAAAAATACCAAAAAAATACCTCTTAAAAAACCCTAGCTTTTAATTTCAAGAAAATTGATACCCTTAATTTTCTGTGATTTGTGTAACTTCATTGCTCTGTGTACTCTACAGAGATACCACAAAAACACATAAAAGAGAGTTCATTCAATCGAATGTCTTACCAAACAAAGATACGTCCATGTTCATCTCCAGTAGCGAGAACTAAATCTGTAGGGTGGCAGACGACGCAGGTTAGCTTCCTATCACCACTTTTATGCCTAAAATAATGAAAAGTGCGAAAATTTAAACCTCCCTTCATTCATTGATAGGCAGAAATAGACTAATCAAGGAAGACGATACAAAGCTACCTTGCTGAGTATTTTCTGATACAAGGCGGTTTTTTGCATGGCAAATACACTTAAAAACAGCCTCACATTTGACACACTCCATCTGATATGCTCAACTCTTGCACTCAAACAAGGCATGGAGAGCATGCTGAGTTAGCTGTATGCAAAAATATGTTCATTACACCAGATCATACAGGAATTGGCAATAATCCACATGAAATAGAAACCAAGATTGAAATTTTATAATTCTTTGTAACTTCAAAAGATCAAATAAATATAGATGGTACAAAACCACGAAAATTTATGTTGGAAACATGGAAGAATAATGACACTCATTCACCCCTGTTACCTGAACCTAGATCATATCAACAGGTAAGGACCTTTTGGACCTCTCTTTGCAACATGGCTTCACCAAAAGAACTTGGCACATACAGTAAGTGAATAATTCAGGATCTGTTTCACCGTTAATTGGATTCACCCGAGACTAATTTTACCCAGTCTGAAAGAAAACGACAGTGCCCTTTGTGGCAACTATTAGGGTAGCTGACATTTTATTCTTTTAATGGTTCCTTATAAGCAACTGCCAAAAATACATTAGAGGCTTCGGGAAGAATGTGTATGTCAATATATGCCAAGCCATCCCCTATTCTGAAAACACAAGCATCTTCCAAGATCAATGTAAAATTATCCTCATTATGGCACTGTTAAATATTATTTAAATCAGATATATACCCCCCCTAATCCAAGAAGTTAAGTAGTTGAAGGGCCTCCATTGATACTCCAGGAAAAAAATAACCATAAAGGAAAATATGATATAACCACTTCATTTCTGTGTTTTTTTTTTTCAAAATATAGTTTTAACAAAATGTCAGGTTGTTTTCTTTCCTATTTCAACTTCGGACACTGGCCACTAGGTGTCTCTGTAGGTCAGTGCTGTTCTTTGTCTTTGTCAACCAAATAGATGTCGACACCTCACTTGTCTCTGATGTAAACACGCTGTTTACATTCGTCGTCATTCATCACACCGGTAGATGGCGTCAGCCTCCCATTTTTTCACACGTGCGGAATGAGAGTACGTCCTAGTGAGCTAGCAGTAAATGCTATCGAAGCCGCCGACAGAGGTAGAACTTGATCTGTCTGTCTGTCTCAGACTCTACCTCACCCATGGCGTAGCTGAATTGCGTCGAATGGGTATTGTACTTTCACCTGACTACATCGCCCCCATTTTTAAATCATTTGTCTGGAAAGGAGAGTCACACCTGTACGCATTTAGCATTTCAAACTTCAACTTTATGAGCTCCTGTTGAATGTTGTTGTTTCAATAAATAAAACTTTTTGTTAATTTCATCTAGTCATCTTAATTATTGTCATTCAATTTTCACTGGCGAGGATTGGTCTTAATCTTTTAATAGGTAAGTTCAAATTGTACTAGATTGTGATTTCATTCAACCAACATTGTAACAACCTTCCCAGTATCCCAGGTGCGGCATAAGATCCGAAATACAAAAACATTATTACCCCATCTTACGCTATCAGAAATTATTTAGTAGTCATTTTGAATTTTTATAATAAAAAATAAGTTATCAGCAATTAGCATTCCATAAATTTTTTTGACTACTTCATTAAGAAAGTGATAAAAATATGAGATGAGATATTGATGCAAGGACTTAAAGACATAATAAAATTATTAAAAATAATTAATATATTTACCATTTAAATAAATCAACTGCAAATATGTTAATTCCAGAACTATCATTTAGCAAAAAAAATAAGGAATTTTAATAATTCCAAGTATGTCAGAAGAACTATCTTTTTAGACGAGGTAAAGTACTAACGAGTGAAAATAAACTAATGAATAACCTTCTTCATTCAAGCAACACGTTGAAAAAAATTTAAATGCTTCAGGGTATATTATTTTACTTTAAACTATTAAGTATCTTTATATAGAACTTAAATAATTATAAAAATACTTAAAACCATTAACAATATCTAATTTCATATAAAACCTTTTCATATGGGAAAAAAAAACTCTACTTTTCATGCAAATACTAACCTGATAATGTTTCTCTTGTCACTCTTGTATATCGTTAAATTATAGTCATGTATAGAAGCTATGTATTTTCCCTGGAAAAGAAATGACACGCTAAAAAAACTGGAAACTGCAATAAGTAAATTATTATTTCATGCAGATGTGGATAATTGATAAATCACATTAAACTTAAAAAAAAAAAAGGATTCTGGTCCAGTATCAGGCTTTGTATTAATATAAAATGTAAAAAATTTAGTCTTACCATGAGACCAAAAGCAATGCTGTTATTACTCGGCAAAACAGGCTTTAGAATCATATGGAATTTGCTGTATCCCTCCTTTTTCGGTTGTAATAAATACAGTCTGTATTGATCTAAAGAAAAAAACACAATAGTAGACACAAAACCCCACATTTTTTTCAATTAACTGTTTAGCATGTTAAAGTAAAGCACAAGATCTGCAGGCCCGAGGTATCCTGGTGGTAGAGTGTTGGCTTTCGGCACCGAGGTTGCTCGGTTTGAATCCCGACAAGAGCCATTCAATACCTTCGTGTCTGGGCTGGATATGGACATGTTCAATTCATACACCAGGAAGTCCTACTAGGACGTTAGAGAGGGTAGGAAAAGGTACTATCCCCCCTCCCCCAGATGTTGCCCCTGGGGGGTACTCGGTCAAAATGGTGGAGACACCTGGCCAAGTCAGACTCTGACCCTTGTGGTGCCATTATTGTTAGATATAGATAGCCTTATTAAAAAAGAAAAAAAAAGTTTAAATGGGATTAAATTAATCCAGTTGCCCGGTAAATGGTTTTCCTGCATGGCTACGATATTGTAACTTTTATGTAAATATCTCATGCATTCATGTTGCCTACTATGCCACGTGCCAACTCTGATTGGCTGAATTATAACAGCCCACGATGCATTCTAATCGGTCAGTCTAGGGCAAATGTTTACTAGACCGATTGTTGTTTGTTTTTAGAAGTCAATTCGTGTGAACTCAGTGTTTGTCAGCAGGCTGCAGCAAGCAACGCTACTCATTTTTATCCTGTACCAGCGGCAACAGACTTTTGTCTATGTTATGAATTACTTTTAGTTTGAATTAAAAACTAATTATTTTATATCTCACCTCAATGTTCTCTTCATTTCAACTCAGGTATATGAACTCTGCCATTTAAATATTTTATACCTTTTAAAACGGTACAGTTTAAGGTGGGCCGGCAAATGTCTCAAGCCAACAATTACAAACAGGAGACATACCTCTTAGCCTGCATGCCAATTTGGAATACTTCATGACTGAGAGCATAGGCAACAACAACAAGATCAGCAAGTAGACATGGTTCAAAAATTCAATCATTGATCTTATCCTTTAAAATATTCTTTGATGCTATAATTTGATATCCCTTCATACAATTGGAAATTTTTTAAATAAGATTTAATCAGCATAAACATAAATAAAATTTTAATATATGATAGGGATTAAAGAGACTCACCAATGTCAACCTATTTAAAGAAGTAAAAATTATTCCTTAATTTTACGTTTTTATCTAAATGGGAAATATTAAGCCCTACAGCAGACAAAACTATAAAAACCTTGAATAAGTAAAGCTATTATTTAACCCCTTAAAGCACATTTTTTTTTATTAATTTGAGTTTAAAAAAAAACAATTTTTCTTGCAAATAATTATAACTTGTTTGTTTAGACTAGTTTATGTTAAAAAAGTAGTACCTTCTTAAAATTTTAATTACCATAGTGTCAATAAACAATTAACACATCGCCACTGTCTTTACATTGTGCCATCATTAAGTTATAAGCAAACAAAACAATAAAAATTCCGATAATCTATACAGACCTCCATTCCCAGAATAAAAGCATTGAACATGACATAAACGGATATTTCGATATAAACAATTTAATACTAAATGTGACACAAACAGAACTATAATTTTTCAATGAACATAAAAGAGTGGTGTCTGTGACATTTACAGAGCTGTATCCTTCTGCAACTAAACATTGTCTGTGTATGCCACGGAACTGTGCTTTAAGAGGTTAATATATGAATTCTGACTCTCTAATAAAAATTTAAAGTCATATCATAAACAAAGTCGACTGTAAGAGATTCTTAAAAAATTAGAAAACCATTTTGATCCTCTTTTGCTTTTATATTATACAAGGTGTCCATTAATTATTGTCAGGGTTTACTTACCTCATAACATTTGATTTAAGAACATGTCGAAAAGTATTAATACTTATTCGTAAAGTACAACTCAAAAAGATTTTTTAATAGCACAAATAAAGTCATGAATACACAAATTAATGAATTATGAGCTTAAAGTTAAATAGTTTCCACATGGCAGCCTTTCGTGGCATGTAACGCATCGAGAAAGTTCCCGCCAAGTGTTCTCTAGCATTTGCAGTGTGACCTTCACCACTTCGCTTCAAGAATATGTAGAGGAAAGATCTACTTTCAGATAATTCTACCCGACGTTGATAAAAGCAGTTTCGGGAAACGGGTAGTAACCTGCACCAAAAAGGAGCGCGAAGACCGAGCATTTCACAGGAAGATGTTGATCTTATTTCTTTTCAGTCCAGAGGGATTTAGAGAACCCTCACACATATCTAGAACTGGAAAGAGATGGCTAAAGGTTGGGTGCACTTTATCGTACACTGAAGTTATTGGGCTATTTTTCTTTATCGAAAAACAGTAAACTCTATGAGTTACCTAGATATGCTACAGTTACAATGTGATATTCCATCATGATGGTACACCACCAGAATGAGGAGTAATTGTTCGTGACATGACCTTTCCCAACAGATAGTGTGGACAAGATGAACCCATTCCATGGCCTCTGAGATCACCAGATACCATACTGCTGGACTTTCTCTTGTGGGGCACAAAACCCCTCTGCCCTCACTGCAGGAACTCAAGCGTAGAATTGATGCTGTTACAACACTTAGAAGGAACTTGAGTTCCGTCTTGGTTTGTTACATGCCATGTGGAAACTATCGAACTTTGTGCTCATAATTCATTAATTTGTGTATTCCCATCATTTTGTAATGCTCTTTAATCAAAAGTTACGAGGTAGGGAAACCCAGACAATAATTTATGGACACCCTATACTTCATTTAATCATAATAGAGTTTATAGAATGTATAATACAATATAGTTTTTAGAATATATAATCATATAATATAGTTAATAAAAAGTATTAAATATGGATCAATATCTTGAAAAGTGCAAACAAGTAACTCATACTAAACATAAATTAACATCTTCAGTTCATTTCACAATTATACTCAGTTTATTATTCATATAAATTGAGGAAATTCCAAGAAATGTTAAAATCAATATTTGCTTATGACATGAAAAAAAAGTTGTAGTAGGCTCAAATAAGATTCAAACTTTTATGAGAAAAAAATATATTAACTACAAGGACATTAATTATGTAATATATGTGTGTAAAAATATATATATATATATACATACACACTCAATGAAACTTCTGTAAAACAGCCAGTCATGGTACCGAAAAAAGGTGGCTGTTGAACAGGGGTGGATTTCTGTGTGGCTGCCAGTAATGGTTCTGTAAAAAAGTGGCCATTTTGAGGGGTGGCCGGCAAGGGAAGTTTCACTATGTGTATATGTATATATAAATCAAGGTATATAAGAAATCTAGGCATTAATATCCCTTTCAGAACAACCATGAAAAACTATTACACTCACCTTCAAACTTTTTGGTAACAAACCATTCTTGATTAGGAGAAGGGACATAGAAATTAGTGACAGGCATTTGTAAATCATAAACCTAAACACAAAAAAGTATTCAAAATATAATAAAATACAATTAAAAATTCACTTTATATATTCTCTCGTATCAGTTATTATCACACCTTAACTCTAGATCTCTATGCATCCATTTACTTTGCACATTAAAGAAACACACATGAATAAGTTATACACATGATATAAATTCACTGAACTAAAACATATGGAGATACTCTAGATTTGTGTGCACGGCCACCATCTTGGATTTTTCCGCCAGGGTTTGGCACATTTCGCATGGCGATAATTATTGCGTTCTGGTAAAAATAACCCAATGTCAAATTCTCTAATTTTAAGATAAAACAGTTATTTCTGATTTGATCTTTTAATTACAGTATAATAATTTTAGGTCGGATCTATCTCGGCCCTGACCTGGAAATCTGAGTCAAATTGACTATACCCAAAATTGAGAGTAAATTATTTTTAAAACTAAGTCTTTTTGTTGAAAATTTTTGAATCCATTATGTTTTTCATTAACTCAATAAATTTAAGTTGCTTTTAATTTTGTTTATCGATTGTCAATTAGTATACTATAATGATACACCATTTCATTTATTTGAAGTAAAAATTATCTGCCATCATTTATTCGTAAAATGTAAAATAAAGTATACATTTTAAATACAATCTATTTAAAAAAATTTTATAATTCCAAGTTGTAGTGCATTACAAATAAATTTAAATAACTGAAGTTCAACTTCTCTTCCCCAAGAACCTAAGTTAAGAAGTTAGTTAAGGTTAAGTTATTGGTTTAGGAAAAGGTTTTTTTTTCTTATTTCCAACACAGCATATTAAGGTCAAATAATCCTTGTCCCGATTTTATTGTGTGCACAAAATATTTAGTTAAGGTCAAATCTGAATTAAAATTTCATCACCACAATGATCTAACAAACAAACAAACAAAAAAAAAAAAAAAAAAAAAAAAAAAAAAAGAGGTTCTGGTGAAAAGGTAGTTTTTATTAAAAATGCAAAAAGAAACAAAAATCTAAGTCCAACGATTAAATGATTTTTCAAAAATATTTCTAAGTTTCATAATTTAAAAAGGTGGTTTTTATTAAAAAAACTAAAAAAAATTCTAAGTCCAGCATTTTGAAAACACTGAACACATTGGCAAGAATTTTTCCACTCCTCAAAACACGGTAAAATCGCCAAAATCCAAGATGGCGGCCGTGCACACAAATCTATGAAATTTATATTCTACATATAAGTTGAAATCTTGGCCATTATTTCATTTGGAAAGTCCTACTACTGCATAGAGAAATATAATAGTTATTATTTATATAATAATTCCTATAATGAGGCATAGCCCATCATTTAGCACGAAAGTAATTTTTTACAATAATCTACTGATAAACACCTCTATAAAATTTTTAACCCTTGGTGCTAGCATAAATCAAGTCAAAAAATGAGACTTCTCTAATTTTCTATACAAGGAACAATATCTTAATATAATTAAGAAAAAAAATTATTAATCATGGCAAATGTGTTTATTATTTACAAAATACCCAGTCAAATATAAAAATATAACTTAGTTATTTGCATATTATAGCCTTTATTTGTTTCCCAGAGGCTTAGTATAATATTTCTATAATATTTTCTGAAGACATTAATAAAAATTTTCAAGTTTGATAATTAACTTAATTCTCTAATAATTCGAGAATTAAAACAAGGGTGAGAGCAAAAATTAAAACATTTTTCTTGGTACAAAGGTAAACAAGTCTACGTAACAAAAACTACTTACCTGTAATAATCTTCCGCTGTAATCCCACTGAGCGACAACTCCATCATCTGAACAACTGAAGATCTATGAAAACAAAATAAACGATGCATTACACCAGTAAGGACGAATTAATGGCAATATAGAGTGCACTTCCCTTCAAAAGGTCTAATATAAAAATATAACTTAGTTATTTGCATATTATAGCCTTTATTTGTTTCCCAGATGCTTAGTCGACAGAGGTTTTACTTGTATATTAGAATTTTAAAAATATTTAATGACTAACGAATGTCAACAAGAATTTTATGAGACTTAAAAAAAAAAAAAAAAAAAATTACATAACAATTCATTTTATATAGGTGTTTAGAAAATTTATTATCCTTAGGAAATGTATTATAAAAGCTCTAAGGGAATTTGCCAACATAACATTAAACGATCAACTAAATATCAGAATATGTAGAACATGCGATAAATAATAGAAATATTATATAAACTTACCTGTAACATATTTCTTTTGCTTTCCTGAAGGCTTATAACTGGTCTGGAATGATATTTCAGAGTATGGATGCATTTACCACTTTTAATTGCAAATACTTTAATATCTGTCCCACAAGCAATTATCATACTTCTGAAAAGAGATAGTGTATTACATAGTAATAGCATCATACAACTCCAATTTATGTGTAACATGTATAAAACTGCATGAACTGGATTGAGTACACTTTACTCAATCTTTACATGCAATAATTTAGCAACTTCATTCCAGATTTACAGTAGGTTGGTTTGTTCAGAGCACGCACTATGGTCTTGCTACATGAGGGCTAATTAGACCAAGACCTACAGTTTAAAGCCGATTCCGAACGGCTACAGATACCAATAGTGGGACTCGAACCCACAGACTCTAGTACCGAAAGCCATTCGGCCATCTCCCAGTCCAAGAGATTTACAGATCAGAATAATATTACACTAGACACCTGACTTCCTCCTAGCACAAAGGTGGAACTATAAGGTTCTTTAAAGAGGGATTCTAGATGTGCCAATGTGATACCCAATCTATAACTTAAGTGGAAATTTCTAAACAAGGCAGTAAATCTTGAAGTTAATGAAATTCAAATAAGATGGGATCTATGGGACCGTGACTATGTTTGCAACTTATGACACGCACACATATAATGAATTTTAAGTTTATTTTACAATTTCTATCCCATAAAAGTTAGATACTACAATAGAACAATATAATCCAGATTCGTAATAAAAACAATTCTAATTTAAAATTAAAATCAATTAGAATCGCTTTGGTTAATTCTGTTTTATACTTGGCTCTCCTATACAGAAGTAATTAACAGGGCTGTTCCTAGGGTAGCTGCCGCCCGTGTGCGAGAATAATTTTGCCCCCCCCCCCCTCATACCATATGGATTAATTGAAATTTCTCTGAAATATTTTTACCTTAAATGAAACAACGAATTACAGATTATATTATATATTAAGTTTATTTTTAAATTTTACAACCTAACATAATAATTATTAATGTATTGATATAATAACTCTCTGGCACTTGATGGCGCCTCATGCGATCTTGATGGGATTAAAAATGTTTTTAGTGAACCACAAGCCTTCTTTACTAATTCTTTTTCAAGTTTTCTTTTTCTGTATTGGGCCAAAGAAAGCTTTTTTTGATATCAAAAATGTGTAAAAAAGTGAGGTTCTTTTCGTAATGTATACAAATATGAACAAAACAACACAGACAAAAAAAATTAAAAATTGGGCATAGACTGCCAAACAAATTAACTTAAAACCTACCCTAGCATTGAAAACTTATATAACTTTTCAATAAAAGATTGCGCAGTTGCTTCATATCCTCATATTGAAAAAGGGCAAATATAACTAAAAATAAATAACAGAGCTAGATAATTATAAAAAGAATGTAGATAAAAACAAACAGAAACCAAGTACTCGGGGCTCCACACACCAGAGGCAAGATTCTGTAGTAGTGCCGGAACTTAACCAGAAATTGAGGTAACCGACTGGTCTCGTCATCAGGAAGCCTAACCAAATCAGTTACCTCAAGGGGAACTTTCTGAATAGTATGCAGGTATAACCAAAAGACATCCCAAGGCCCCCGAGATCACCATAGAAACAGATAGTCAAGAGCAAATGAAAAGACGCGGACAACTTGCAGTAAGGGCTCAACGCACCATATATGTAAGTACACATATAATCCTAATGAAAAGACAAAGATGCATACATGCCCTAACTCAGTGAGTGACAGTATGGCGAAACAGCAGCCAATTTTTACTCTAGTAGTTATGTCACTGTAGCAACACCACAGCGCCACACCACAATGAAGTCTAAAAAAATATGAAAACAGAAACCCTATCCAAAACGTCTTTAAAATATACCTGAGTCTAAATGCCATTTTTTTTAAACTTTTAAATTCCTGAAATTATTAGGGACCAGGATGTTCTACAATTTTTAAAGAGTAAGGGCCTGTTCACATAGGAGTCCATTGCGTAGCGTTAAGGAAAAGATGACATTGAGACAAAAATAAACCAATCATAGGCATTAAAAATTTCCGCCTATGATTGGTTTATTTTCGTCTCAATGTGATCTTTCCCATAACGCAACGCAACGGACTCCTATGTGAACAGGCCCTAAGAATATAGATAGCATACACACGTTTGATTTTGAAAACCTTTTTACTAGTATTCCCCATGATAACTTAATGAATATCTGCTCAGAAATTTATGATGCCTATCTGGATAGTACTTTAATATTAAAATGTGACTTCAAATTAGACTTGTTCTGTAGTATATGTTTAACATTTGCAAAATAAAAAAACATTTAAAATAGAATTAAGCAATGAACCCTAGCACTTTTTTTGCAAAACAAATATTAAACCATAAATGTATTATTTCAATTTCTAACCACTAATCGCGCAAGAGAAAAAATATCATCAAGTTTACTTACCTGTGAAATATGTTTATAAGTCAGCAATCACAAAATCGAGCACAAAAATTAGAGACAAAAAGCTTTGTTTTACAGTTGTTGAGATGAACACGTTCAAAATTAATCTAGTGCAAACTACCCCGATCCATGTGTTTATAGGCTCAGGGCATAAACGAGTATTTTCCTGCAACCTGACAAAAAACGCCAGCACCGACGCGATTTGATAGAATGATGGGTTAAAACGTGTTAAAACAAAAACGAAAAATGTATTTCCCAACTAGTTGTGGAGTACAGTTTTTAAAACCAATGTGGTTTTGTTTATTTGCAGTTATACTTGTAAAATGCATTTTTAACTCTTAAGTAGTTACCTAGCATAATGATATTTTTATATTGATTATTTTACTAATAAATTAGTTTTAAATTTTTTTTAACCGGAAGGCTGACTTGCCGCCCGTGAGCCCCGTACCCCTGGCACCCCCCGGGTTGGAACGGACCTGGTAATTATTACTAGGTTTTTTTGCCGAACGTTATAATTTATATATGTATATAAAGCATAAAATTGGCATCCTTATTACTACACATGGATTTAATTAATAGTTAAAAATAAACTCTTCAGTTAGCTGATAAAATATATAAATAAATTTCATATAAAAACGACGACTTACTGAGAATCATGATTGAACAGAGGTTTTACGTTCACAACATTCACACCAGATCGTAATTTCACAGAAAGATTATGTACACAGGCATCTTTTTTACAAACAGTTTCCATAATTCTTTATCATACAAACTCTATACAATTTAAAATAGATATCATATAGAAAGTTACAATAGTCTTAAGATTGCATCACGTAAACCGTAGAAAGGTTCGAACCATGCTGTATTGTATTCAAGCATCTGTGTGTCCGGTGTTGCCATGTTGCAACTCATAAACCCACATATGACGTCACTTCTCATTAGTTACTGTTTTGGGATTTAGCAACAACTTTCAGATATAGTTATTAGACAGGCGGCTAGAATCTGCTCTTCGACAACACGCACTCAGACTCTGATTGGTCGATAGGCGGATCCGCTCACTTTTCTGGCTATGACGTATTTTTCGTCCCTTTAAGTATAGCATCTTTTGGAAATTTTCGTGTGCAAACGTTGCACTGTGCTGACGTGTTGGCTTGGTATTACCGTTGTTGTGAGTTCGATCCCAGGCGGTGCCGTTTTTTTTCCCAAACTTTCCTTCTTGCTATATTTAACTTTCCCCCTTAGAACTCTACAATCATCTCAATACGAAAATGTATGACCCCCGAAAAAGGCTCTTTTTTTATGGTTAATTGCAGTTCTTATTTAAGAACTTCTTAAGTGTATCTTTTCTTTTTCTGCTATGGGCCAATTCTCCTATCTTAATAACTTTTGTACCATGGAATTTTAATTTTTTAACTTCTAAACTTTTAAACTTTTTTAATTTTTAATTTTATTCTCAATTAATTTCTTACCAAAATTACTTCTTTAATTTTTTAATTCTTAAATTTTTACCTTTTAAATTTTAACTTTTCCTACTTTAAATTTTTTACTAATGAGCACACGTACCTTGATATTAATAATTTGCTTACAGCAGATAGTCTTCAAGACCTAGGCACTCCACTTTAAAAGACACTGTACTCGTACATTTTTAAACTTATATGTATTTCGAATCCATTTAAGAGAAGTTCAGAATTAATTGTCAAGATCAAGATCAAAGCAAAGAAAAGACTTTTAATTCTAAGAATGCTAAGAATAATTAATTTTGATATATATTTTTACGTAGGAACTTGCATATCTATGAGTTGATGCATTGAGATGAGCAACTGTATTCCCATACTGTTAAAAAAATCTTTTGATTTCAACTAATGTCTCAGGTGAAACATTTGTTTAAGATGTATAATCTGAGAACATATCAGTCTTCAGATATCACATTTAAATCCAAGGATTTATTTTGGGTACAAATGACAGTGATCTTTCATTTTAGGGGAATGAACTTTCACTTTTTGATCGGTGTTTTGTTTTTGAAATGTCACAGCCTTTCTTACACAAGGATTAAACAAACTTGAAATTAATTTAGAACCCTGCAAAGAAAAAAACATTCTCATCGTACATGTGTATGTAGATTTTGCAGTTTTGGCCTACCATGAAATCAAGGAAATGGACAGAAAAATTATCTACCAGTTCCTTGGAAGTGTTTCTGTATTAGAAAAACAATGATTTAAAACTTTAGTTGCAAATGGATGGGGTAATTGTACATTGCATTTTGCAGCTTTTTAAAACTGATATTTTATTAATTTTTTTTATGCCACATAAGAAGAAAGGTTAAAATAACTATTGACAGTTAAGTTAAAATGTTATGATCATTCATATACTGTTTATAATTGCTTTACGAATACATTGAGTTTAATTTTAAAAAAAATTCTCTAATGTAAATTATTCAGTGAAATCTAACTTTTTGGAATGAAAAATCTAGCTATTATGCCCCACAAAAATGTTATAACATTATTTGAGCTTACAAATGAACATAATTGTTTAATCACATAGTTTTTTTATTTGTATAATATCTGTAAGTCTTCAAAAACTTGCATTGAAACAGTTGATGAAATAATGGTTATAATTCGCACTTTGTCTGTTATACAACCAAACAAGATCACTCAATTTTTGGTTGATATTGTAGGTACAGAAGATCTTGAGAATGACTTCACTAATTTTTTTCACATATTTTTGAATATGTATTTTAAGTTTACTTCTGACTCTAGTCATTAGTGAAAAAAAAATGGAAATCATTGCAAATTACTATAGATCTGTATGCAAAAGCCCATAAATTTTTACTTCTGAACAGAAAGTTTTTTCATACTTGTTGAAATCTGAGAGAAAATTCCAAATTGCACATGTAGTATGAATCATGTTATTTAATTCCTTTCATTCAAATTAATTCACTTCTGTATATCATAACACACAAAAATATATGTGTGGATGAATTTGAAAGTAGACATAAATGTATCAGTTTATTTAATTTTAAAAAATTTAACACAATACAACATAACTCAATATATCGTTTTAATTTTTATCAATTAACATATGCAAAGTCAATATTATTTGTATACTTAATAGCTTTTCTACTTTCTTTTATTTAAACTAGGGGCTTCGCCCCTAGGCTCGCTCCTCTGTTATGGCTAATAGCGAGATACATAGGGGTGATTCCGGGCAATGTAACAGCTTCCATCCATTTACTGCTGTCACCCTTAATGCGAAGGGCGTTTCAACACTGTTGAATTATCAGCTTTAAAATTCAATTAAAAATCGAAAAATTGAGGTAGACTTGAAATGAGGTTTCTATGAATAAGAAAGCTTTCAGCTTCCAGATGATGTAACTATTTTCTTTGTAAGATAAAAACTCGAGGAGCATCGATATTATATCCACATAGGGGACGATATTTCTTTAAAAACTGTTGTACGATCATTAAGAATATTTAATAGAGAAAAATAAGATAAAAAGAACAATATTTAAGAATAGAGAAAAATAGATAACTGACATAAAGAATAGAGAAAAGAACAATACACAAAACTTTTCTATTAGTTAAAACAGATTTATTTTGTTAATGAAATTTATAATAACCTAACTGCGATGCCATGGGAATTTATTTTTCTATAATAAGCAGAATTTACTTACCAAAAATGGTGTGGTTGAATATTAGGAAATCCATTTCTTATTTTCTATAAATACGTTGTAGAATAAAATGCAATTATGTGATTTTAGCAGTTAACCTGGATGTTCCGATTTTTAAATAAATATTTGGAATTTCTCAAAAAAAGAATGAATAGATAACATAGAATAAATAGCAACAGCGTTTTTAAGAGAAAATTCCCCTCTAAGCATAGAACAACTAAAAATCAAACCGCATTAAAAATTACCCAGCATGCATCGCTCTTTTTTTCTCAATGAAGAGAATAAATAATAAAAGTTCTATTAGTTTTTTAAAGCTATAAATGTATAAACAAATTATTACAAAAATTCTTAAAAATCTAGAAAGTAATTTACCAATTTAAATATTAATCTTTAAGCTATTAATTCTATAAATATATATATAATTTTAAACAAACAAACAAAACAATTTTACATGTGCTACCATCTTTTGGCAGATAGGTGAAGCAATGCTGAACAACTGTGTTTCATTTTTTGATGAAAATATTAGTCTGTTTACGTCTTCCTTACGTTATTTTTTCAACTCTAAACGTGATTTTATATGTAAATTTCTATTGATTATATTAGTGTATTTTTGTCACGCAAAAAAGCGCAGCCCTCTTTTATTCAACCAACCAACTAACTAACTCTCTCTCTCTCTCTAATTTGTATATTTTATTTTTATTTTTTATGATTTTTTCAAAGCAAAAATGTAAAGTAATGATTAAAATCAATAAATTTCATTTTATATTTTAGGAAAAATAGTCATTTATTAAAAATTAAATATAAAATAGTGAACAAACAAAACAATTTTACATGTGCTGCCATCTTTTGGCAGATAGGTGAAGCAATGCTGAACAACTGTGTTTCAATTTTTGATGAAAATATTAGTCTGTTTACGTCTTCCTTACGTTATTTTTTCAGCTCTAAACGTGATTTTAAACAATCAAAATTAGTCGCAATAGTCTGTTTACGTCTCCCTTACGTTATTTTTTCAACTCTAAACGTGATTTTCTAAACGTGACTTTAAACAAACAATTTTACATGTGCTGCCATCTTTTGGTAGATAGGTGAAGCAATGCTGAATAACTCTGTTTCATTTTTTGATGAAAATATTAGTCTGTTTTAAAATATTTTTAAACAAATGAGGTCTAGTTTGAAAGAGAAATGTCTGTAGTCTCAGATTGTAAAAAGATCAAAATTCTACGATCATATTTTGGCGAGTTATCGTAATCTGAAGATGAAAAAGCCAATATTTTCTCACAAAACATAAAATAAAAGAATTAACACAGCAAAGAAATTAAATTAGAAATTGCCAACAGACATTGTGCGGAGATTTGAACCGGGGATCTCTCGCTCAGCGATAGACCCGCTGAGCGATAGCTCGCATCCGATGCGATAACCATTCAGTCACGGAATCCTTGAGAAAAAGCTCTTATGGAGGGGACATAACGTGATTTCGTTGCGTGACGATTTCTGCCAGTTCACAAGCCGCGTAAAAGAACTTCGTTCCAAAAAAGTGGTAATAATATATGTTAAGTATGAAGCAAATAAATTTAGCCGTGTGCTATAAACTTCCAATTATGATAGTGACGAGGACTGTTTGAGTACCGTTTCTCCCGTTTATGAAGAATTAAGGCTTCATAACCAGGTATTCCCTGTGTATGAAGCCTTAACTCTTCATAATCGGGAATTCTTTGTGAACCCTTAATTCATCTTAATCCAGAATTCTTTGATTATGTATCCTTAATTCTTCATTATCGGGTATTATCCATAGACCTGTAATATACGTAGACAGCGCATTGCTATTCAAAGCAGCCGAAAAAAAGCAAGTAAGGGATGTATCACGTAACTTCGACTGAGCTATCCCAGATTTGGCTTGTTATCGCATCATTTGGCGTTATAAAATAATTATTTTCACGCGCTAGTGGCTTTAAAGTACTCAATATTTCTTAAGTCATTCGATATTAATTTTCGTTTCAATACGTTTTTAATTCTTTCTTATTCAATTAATCAAATCATCAGCAATATTTTGAAAAAAGCATTAATTTTATAGTTAAAGATTGTGGATACTTGATATTAATGCTTCAAAATGAATTGCAGGTTCTAACAAAAGTTGACAAAATATAACTTATGAAATTATACAACTGACACACCAGTTCACCATGATAAGGAGAAAATGGTGTGTCTGTTAAAGAAATTATTTTTACAAAATCAAAGAATATAATTTCATACAGGTATATATATATATATATATATATATATATATATATATATATATATATATATATATATATATATATATATATATATATATATATATATATATATATATACATAAATACACCAAATACAACAAAACATGCATGCAACAAAATCCCTTTTGATCTAATCATAAATGGAATATAAATCACTTTATGCAGCAACTGAATTTTATTTATAGTAAACACATAATAACTGAATTTTATTCATAGTAAACACAAGAAATTTTGCAACGGACATACCAATTCACTATGATATGGAGAAAACAGGTATGTCTGTTTAAAAAGCTAATTTTACCAAATCAAAGAATATTTACTAAATCATACGAATATTATTTCGAAAAAGGTTATATATATATATATATATATATATATATATATATATTACAGATATATATATATAAATACACCAAATTCAACAAAACATCTATACAACAAAATTCTTTTTGATCCAATCATAAATTGAAAATAAATCACTGTATGCAGCAACTGAATTTTATTTATAGTAAACATAGATTACGTGATATATACCTATGAGTTTGCTACACACACACACACCATGCTATAATATTTCATAGAAACGAAATCCGAACAATTATACAAAGATTGCCAAATATTATGGCGTGCTTTTTTTTTTTTTTTTTTTTGGGGGGGGGGGGGGATCAACACACTGGAAATCTTTACAACTGTTTTTTAAACACAAATTTTAGACTTTTTCTTCCTCCATGACTTCAATGCAAAAATATGAGCTAGAAAATCCAGAAATTAAAACAAAAGTAAATGAAAAATTACACATATGTTCAACTACTTGCACAAATTAAATAGTAAAATCTTTAAAGAATACATACCACAAAACTATAATTGTGTTGCATAAAGATATTTATGACAAGCCATTTTTTTCAACTTTCATTTTTTTTTCTATCAATATTTAGGTATAATGGAATTTTTTAAGTGGTACAATTATACCGAAAATTAAAGAAACTCATGTCTTCAAGAGAAAGAATGTGGTTTAGTGTTTAGTATATGTGTATCTATTAACTACTAATGATAAAGCTGCATATCATTTTCTTTATCTCATTTACAAGCAGAACTTAAATTTTATTATTTGCATGAAATATTCCCATACAAACACACTTTTACCTTTTTTTTTCTTCTTCGTGTTATTAACATTTTAATAGAAACATTGATGTTAGCTGTTTATGCTTAGAAAGCATATGCAAGTTACAATAAAGTATACAGTCAAAATAAATAAACTTACCTCAATGTTAAAGCAATTTTGTGATCTACAGATATGCCTGCTCTGTAGTTGGAGGATTTTTTTATAGATGACTGGCGATAGAAGCGCAACAAGATTATCAAACTGCTGCACTGTCATCCTTAAATAACTAAAAAAATCCCTCCGGATCATTATGCTGAAGTTCCTGGACAAGGTTTAAAATAAACCCCTTGAAATTTTCTTTGCTGAAATATCGGCCTAACCCACCACCTTCGCACAAAATTTCGCCTCTTTCTAGCATAATAGGCTAAGATCGCTATAGTTTTGTGTCTGAGAAGGGGAGCCATCTTTTTTTTCGCACTGAAATCTGAAATCGTACTCATACTGAACACCGAGTAAACAAATGCCGTCAGCCAATCAGCTCGCTCAACGCTTACGCTAACAAACTCCTATGTGAACAGGTTTCCGACACAGCGACAGCGTTGCCTTAACGCAACGCAACGGACTCCTATGTGAACAGGCCCTAACAGATGTTCAATAAGTATTTTTCTGTTCGTGCACCTACCTCATTATGAAATTATGAGAGAACAACTCATTATGGGAGAACAAATTTTAGTAGCTGTCGGCCAGATCATCTTATTTTGCAGTTGTCAGAACGAGATTTTGCTTCTCTTTCACTTTATAACCCTCATTTTGGGTTGCAGAAGTACCATTTTCTGGTTGTTGGTCCAATATACCTACTTTGCAGTTGACCCATGGTGAAAAAATATACCATAAGCGAGGGTTGTCAATTAGCCAGAATATTGAAGTGTTAGTTAAAGATCGTTCATCATTTGGCATTGTATTCAATTCCCATACGGGAAACTTCTACGGGGAAACTTTCCTCTCTGTTTTTTTTAATCACAAAAGCATAGTTTTTAATTCAGTCTTTTTCCGTACGAGTGTAGAAGCTTAAAGATCGCGTGTTTATACTGGGGCTCTTATGTCCTACTGTGCATTCAGTTATATAATCCTCAAAAGCTTAAAATTGCTACACACACACACACATACAGCAATACTATATTTCTACTGCTGTCGGGGCAAATCAAAAATCGCTATGTGAATGCTTTAAATACTTTCGCTCACAGAAGGGGCAGCACACATTATTAGCAACACTCGCATTGGAAATATTTTAGCCAACCGCAGAATGTAACAACTATGCTGTTAGGAGTGTACAGCGGACGCTGTGCGGTTGTAACTTGAACAGCTACTAAAGATACTATCTGCTAAACTAAGGCCTCGTTCACATAGCTTACGTTCTTCTGTTTGCCCAGAGCTTGTTGACCCGGGACTGATTTGACATATCACGTGGTCATTCCGTCGAGCTGTGTGATTGGACAAAATTTTTATCGCTGACGTTTCGGGAGCATTGTGAATACCTAAGAACTTAAATTACGTTGGTTTGACGATATCAGGGAAAAAAGGGATAAAAAACACACGCAGGCAACCTTGGTTCTATTTGGTTTTATTGTGGCTATTGTTTTGGCTGATTATAATGCTATTGTCTTTAAGGATTTTATCTTTATAGCTAAGCTTTTCATTGCATGAATGGTATTTTCTTGCATGAATTTTCTGGTAGCAAAGAGAGGTCTGTTTTTATTAAATCAATTTTTCCTATTTCTTCTCATGACAGGTATATGCAGGAAAAGTGGTTTTGATTGGTATTTTAGCTACAATGACCAGTTGAAGTTCTGGATAATTATAATTATTATAATTTCTGGATCGATGGAATAAATCCTTCTATATTCTGATGGAATAAATCAGCGGCTCAACTTCTCATTCTTGCTTCCATCAATCATCCAATATAATTATCAATTCATATTGCCTTTTGTTGCTGGGGGACGGCGAATGGATTAACCAACTAAGGTTCTGGATCTACCTCGAGAACAGACGGACTAAATCAGCGACTGAACTTCTCATTCTTGCTTCTGCCAATCGTCCAACAAAACTATCAGTTCATGTTCTCGGTTGTTGCTGGGGTACGGCGAAGGGAATAGTCAACCGAGGTTCTGGATCCATCTCGAGAACTGAAGGACTAAATCAGCTGCTGAACTTCTTATTAATGCCTCTGTCAATCGTCCAACAAAACTATCAATTCATGTTATCGGTTGTTGCTGGGGTACGGCGAATGGAATAACCTATTGAGATTCTGGATCCATCTCTACAACCGAAGGAATAAATCAGCGGCTGAACTTCTCATTCTTGCTTCTGTCAATCGTCCAACAAAACTATCAGTTCATGTTCTTGGTTGTTGTTGGGGTACAGGGAATGGAATAACCAGCTGAGGTTCTGGATCCATCTCGAGGATCGAAGGAATAAATCTGCAGCTGAACTTCTCATTCTTGTTTCTATGAATCGTCAAACAAAATTATCAGTTCATGTTTTCGGTTGTTGCTGGGGTACGGCGAATGGAATTACCAGCTAAAGTTCTGGATCTTTCTGAGAACCGAAGAGGTAAATCAGCGGATAAACTTGTCATTCTTCTTTTTGTCAATCGTCCAACGAAATTATTAGTTAAAGATCATGGTTGTTGCTGGGGGTGCGGCGAATGGAATTGGAATTCGTAAAATGGCTAGATGTATAACTGACTGTGGTTAAGTGTGTGATTTCCAATTTTCTGTGGCTTATCCAAGAAATAGTATTTGTTTTACTCTTTTACCTGAAATGAATAGAAGAATATTAGAAGAATACAAATAAAATGAAACCAAATTATCTGTGTAATTCTGAACATAAAGTTATGTAGTTTTCATGTCTTTATATGTATATACAAGCAAATAAAACTTACAATGCAAAAATTTGCAGTCTATACGTTAAATGATAGAAACATAAAATATATCATATGAACGTTGACTTCAAATAGCTTAACAGAGTAATTTGTCAACAGTCGGAAATAAAGATTATCCTTTCTGTAAAATTTTACTATTAATTGCGGTTAACACAATTTAGTGTTATCAAATAAAATGTTCAAATCGCGCTTGGTTTGGTTTCGACAGCAATGATTGCCAAAAAATATAAGCTATTACAGGTTATATGGTCTTTTGTTACCTAACACGAAATCTGTTGGCAACGACATTAAATAAAAAAAATGTTGTCTTTAATAAAATAATAAAAATAATAAAAATA